>VZQC01000292.1:2236286-2268039 GCA_009823505.1 Rhizomys pruinosus
TTTGAAAATGTATATCCAGAATGAAGTGGGGAAGTAAAAATTGAACTCTTATCGTACTAGGAAAGACTTTTATTTCCTTTATGATTTCTACTGATTTGAAGCTACAGGAGCATCCTCTGCCTCTGGCATCTACAGATATCTGTACCTATGTGGACATACATACAGACAAACATACATACACATAATTAAAAGTAAATACTTAAAAAATCACCTTGTATACTATTCTAGTGTTTTTTTTTTCTAGAAATGCCATGTGGATAGTGTCAATAGCCTATACATATGAAACACCATAGGCATCTGAGTCCTGAGATCAACCCCACGATTGATGATTTGCAGGGAATAAATGACTTGGTGCTAGAAGTAGTAACAGATATGGAAGCAAAATACTCCAATGGAAAAAGCACATGAAGCCAATTCTGGAGCTTAAGCAGAATGGACCAACAGTGCCAGCTGTACATCTGTTGCCACAGTCAGTGAAAAAAGAGTCGGTCTCTTTTCCCAATATTTTGTATAACAAATTAGTCCACACAGACATTGTCCTTGCTTGTTGAATGGGCTTCTGTTTTGGGGAATTAGAATACCATGAAGTCTTAACTGAAGAATCTAATGAGGGAAGGCAGCCCCTGGCTCCTTTTGGCTTTTCATTTACCACTTCTATCCACTCGAGGACAAAGTCAGGTCTTGCTAGACCAGGCTTCCCTTTTTGAAGCCTGTGCAGACTTTCCTCTTTATAGACTGGACACTGGCTGAAGTCCCATTAGTGGATTTCCAAGACCTCCCTGCACAGGAAGACTGGTGACTCATATCTGCAATACATTCAAGAGATGCCCCCATGCATAGTCCCCTGGGACTTAGCTGGCCTCTGAGTGCAAGGAACAAAGTTATCCCTTAGGACCCTCAGCCAAATTGGTATGGGCATTAAGAATGGTTGCTAAGTGTCCAGAAAGGCTAAGTTACACCAGCCTGATACTTTTCTCCTGGTTATACTTTACTTTTGGATGTTTAAGGCCACACAGTCAGCCCAGATTGGCATATAATTTCTGAATAGGACTCCTATAGTAACCCTTAACCACCAAGGGCTGAGGGACTCTTGCAGAAGAGGTGGCAGAAAGATTGTAAGAGTCATGAGTGGTGAGTGACCTCAAACAAACAGAGATTCCCAGGTTTCTGAGAACTTACAACAATAGTGACAGCATGCACAATACCCTTGCAAACCCAAGTTATACAAAACCCCAACATATAACTGGGAAATTGGGCAAGAAACTCAAACCTTAGTTGAGGAACTGTTGGCAATTAATCACTTCTGGGTGAGGGAGAGTTGGTAGTTTTTAAATGAGTGAGGCTAGATAGGGGGACCAGGATCCAATGGATGAGGTCACAACAAGAGACATCTGGGGATACAAACTTGACTTGATAAGCCTTAACATGTATGACACAACTCATGAAACCAAGAAGATGGTGGGTATAGGAGAATGGATACAGAGGAGGGGGTTTTAATATGCTTAAGATGAATAAAGTGCACAGAAATTCAATAAAAATATCTACTGAAAATATATTTTTGAAAATCTTTCATTCTTTGAACATTTACTGAATTTTTATTTCCTGGTTGTGCAGCATTAAACTATTTCTTATCATATCAAAGGGATATATGTCTCTTTGGGATTGGATTCTCTAAAGAATATGACACTTTAATGAGTATGACTTATGCTTCCTTACAAATCTGATATTTAACAGATCAAGTTAAATTAAATATGAAAGAGACAGATACCATATGGTAAGCTCCCTAGGAGAAATTACAGTACACTGCTTCTATTGTGATAATGATTTCTTATGCTCATTTTTATACAAAAGAAGGGGAAATGAGGAATCATTATGAGCAAAGTAAAAAGCATGGTAGAGAATATTATTACCGTTAACTAAAGCCATCTTCTTGTACTTATCTAATTTAAGCACTTGTGAGGGCTAATATAGTGGATTATAGTAAAGTCATATTGAATATAAAAATCTTTCTCCTTATACCTACAGGCTTTCCAGCTCATTACTGCTAGAATTATATGATTTTCTATAATAGAAATTGGCTTTAAAATTGTATGCAAAACCCTTTGTCTAGGTTTAAGTATCTTTACTCACCTAAATTTAAAAAAAAAATTTCTTCATAGCTCACCACCTTTGTAAGGTAGATTATGGACTCAAAGCAATCCAAAGGTATCTTCTTTATGAGAACAAGCCAAACAAGTCTGCATTTTGCCAATTCTACTTTGGATATGTTGCCCTTTTTCTCTGTTTGTTTCTTTTGTTACCAAAGTATCTCAGTCTCAGTGACTTAAAACATCAAGGACCATCTTTAATCCCAGCACTCAGGAGACAGAGGCAGGCAGACCTCTGTGAGTTTCAGGACAGCAAGTTCTACAAAGCGAGTTCCAGGCCATCTTGTGCTGCAGGGAGACCCTGTTTCAAAAACACCAAGAAAAAATAATCAGGGACTATTTTAGAGTATAAAATGGATAAGCAAGGGTGGACCTCTTCTGAAGGTGAGAAGTGAGAGCTCATTGTCAGTCTTCCCAGATTCTCCAAACTTTTTTTAAAAATTTTTTTCTTTTTGTGGTCTTTTTGATACAGGGTCTCCCTGTAGCTCTGGCTGTCCTGGAACTCACTCTGTAGACCAGCTGGCCTTGAACTCACAGAGATCCACCTGCCTCTGCCTCCCACATGCTAGGATGAAAGGTATGAGCCACCACGCCCAGCTTTTTAAAAAACCTTTTATTGAAGTTTTGTGCATTTCCTACATCACTTCTCAGGTCAATCCAGACTCATTTTCCCCCTCCTTGCCCCCCACCCCTCCCAAGTTCATGCAGTCTGCCATACATGTCCCATTTCCCCTTCTGAGTCTTTTCAAAGTTTTTCAAGACAGAAGATTATTTGGGGGGGGCGGAGAACTCTACTGCTTTAGTCAGTTCCCTGTCCCAATTCTTTTGTTGTTGTTGTTCCCTTCAATCCATATTGTGTCACCATATGCATTTATGTATGTCACACATGTACTAAAATCATGTCCTCTGAAAATAAACTATATGTTATTTCCAAATCATATTTCAGGATCCATATTTTTTCCTTTTAATTTTATATTGCTCTAAAATATGCAAACATACCCTCCATCCTTGTACCATAATTATAAAGTCTGAAAATAAGTAGTAGGTTAAATTCTAGAGTCTGTTAAGTGATTCACATTCTAAGAGCACAGTTGGTTTTAGATAGAATTAAAACAATAATGTTACTCAGTTTGCCTTACTTGATGCTAGCATCCAAAAATGAGGGATACCTTTCCTCATTTATTTTTACAAGACTGTTTTATGTCACTTAGCATAATATCTTCTAGGTCCATTCATTTACCTGCAAAGTTCATGATGACATCATTTTTTACTGCTGAATAGAACTACATTGTGTAGATGTACCACATTTTCTCTATCCACTCATTGGTTGAGGGGCACTTGTGTTGGTTCCTACTCTTTCTTATTATGAACAGAGCTGCAATAAACAAATAAACATGGCTATATATGTTTCTCTGCAATAGGATGAGTCTTTGGGGTATATACCCAGGAGTGGTATGATGGTATGCCCAGGTCAAGTGGTAGACTCATTTTCAGTCTTTTAAGGATTCTCCATACTTTTTTCCATAGTGGTTGCACAAGTTTACATTCCAACAAGCAGTGGATGAGTATTCCCCTTTCCCCACATCCTCTCCAGCATTTGGTGTCATTTGTTTTCTTGATCCTAGCCAGTTTTGTTGGAATGAGATGATATCTTAAAATGGATTTAATTTGCATTTCCTTAATTATTAATGATGTTGAACACTTTTTAAGATGTTTCTCTGCCATCTTTACTTCCTCACTTGTGAAGTCTCTGTTCAGCTCTTTACTCCATGTTTTGAGTGGGTCATTTGTTTTCTTCCTTTTTATTTATTTATTTATTTTTTGAGTAGTTCATGCATTCTGAAAGTTAATGCTCTGTCAGATGTATCAGTGGTGAAGGTTTCCTCTCACTCTGTGGGATTCTTCTTCACTTCACTGATTGTTTCTTTCCCTGTACAAGCCTTTGAGTTTAATGAGTACCCACTTGTAAAATGTTGACCTTACTTCCTGTGCAGCTGCTTTCTGATTTAGAAAGTCTTTTCCTACCTCTATGTCTTGTAGGTTGCTGCCAAAATTTTCTTCTATCACCTTCAGAGTTTCAGGTTTCACACTGAGATCTTCGATCCATTTAGAATTGAGTTTTGTACAGAGTGAGAGGTAGAGTTTCAAACTTTTCTGCTCCTGGGCTGAGATCTCTCAAGAATTTAACATGTGTTTCCTTTTTTGCACATCGTCCTCATCTCTCTGTACTTTTGATGCATCAGATTAACTCAGACACTAGAGGATTATGACTAAATTACATCATTTTGAAGTTTTATTTATTTTTGTATGTGTATGAATGTACCGTCTGCATGTAGGTATGTGCACCCATGTCAAGCAATGGTGCAGAGTTCAGAAGAGGGCATCAGAACTCCCTGGAACTGGAGTTAAAGATGGTTCTCAGCTGCCTTGTAGGTGCTGGAGATTGAACCCTGGTCCTCTTCAAGAGCAGTCGGCGTTCTTAACCACCAGGCCATTTCTGTAGCCCCACATCATTGTTTTTATCACATCTACACAGTCCGTTTTACTACAGATTCTGTGCATGGGCATGTTTAGGGGCACTATGCTATCCCCAAATCATCTTTTTAACAAATCTCGTTTTAAGCCAACTCAGGCTTTCTGATCTAGTTCCTATGTCAATAACAACAAACAATTTTTCCAGCACAGAAAAATTATATCCTTTTAACATTTTTATTACCTTTGGACCTATCATAATTGATATATTTGAAGTTTCTTATTTATTTTTCTTCATGAAATATTTTCCCTTTTTTGATTATGACAAAACTCCTAACGTCTTCTTTTACTATATGATTTTAGTTTACCTTGTTAAATCTTGTCTTCATGTACAGTGCTCTTTATTAAAATGTTTTTATTTTTATTTTTATTTTTTTTGNGTGGTAGACTCATTTTCAGTCTTTTAAGGATTCTCCATACTTTTTTCCATAGTGGTTGCACAAGTTTACATTCCAACAAGCAGTGGATGAGTATTCCCCTTTCCCCACATCCTCTCCAGCATTTGGTGTCATTTGTTTTCTTGATCCTAGCCAGTTTTGTTGGAATGAGATGATATCTTAAAATGGATTTAATTTGCATTTCCTTAAATATTAATGATGTTGAACACTTTTTAAGATGTTTCTCTGCCATCTTTACTTCCTCACTTGTGAAGTCTCTGTTCAGCTCTTTACTCCATGTTTTGAGTGGGTCATTTGTTTTCTTCCTTTTTATTTATTTATTTATTTTTTGAGTAGTTCATGCATTCTGAAAGTTAATGCTCTGTCAGATGTATCAGTGGTGAAGGTTTCCTCTCACTCTGTGGGATTCTTCTTCACTTCACTGATTGTTTCTTTCCCTGTACAAGCCTTTGAGTTTAATGAGTACCCACTTGTAAAATGTTGACCTTACTTCCTGTGAAGCTGCTTTCTGATTTAGAAAGTCTTTTCCTACCTCTATGTCTTGTAGGTTGCTGCCAAAATTTTCTTCTATCACCTTCAGAGTTTCAGGTTTCACACTGAGATCTTCGATCCATTTAGAATTGAGTTTTGTACAGAGTGAGAGGTAGAGTTTCAAACTTTTCTGCTCCTGGGCTGAGATCTCTCAAGAATTTAACATGTGTTTCCTTTTTTGCACATCGTCCTCATCTCTCTGTACTTTTGATGCATCAGATTAACTCAGACACTAGAGGATTATGACTAAATTACATCATTTTGAAGTTTTATTTATTTTTGTATGTGTATGAATGTACCGTCTGCATGTAGGTATGTGCACCCATGTCAAGCAATGGTGCAGAGTTCAGAAGAGGGCATCAGAACTCCCTGGAACTGGAGTTAAAGATGGTTCTCAGCTGCCTTGTAGGTGCTGGAGATTGAACCCTGGTCCTCTTCAAGAGCAGTCGGCGTTCTTAACCACCAGGCCATTTCTGTAGCCCCACATCATTGTTTTTATCACATCTACACAGTCCGTTTTACTACAGATTCTGTGCATGGGCATGTTTAGGGGCACTATGCTATCCCCAAATCATCTTTTTAACAAATCTCGTTTTAAGCCAACTCAGGCTTTCTGATCTAGTTCCTATGTCAATAACAACAAACAATTTTTCCAGCACAGAAAAATTATATCCTTTTAACATTTTTATTACCTTTGGACCTATCATAATTGATATATTTGAAGTTTCTTATTTATTTTTCTTCATGAAATATTTTCCCTTTTTTGATTATGACAAAACTCCTAACGTCTTCTTTTACTATATGATTTTAGTTTACCTTGTTAAATCTTGTCTTCATGTACAGTGCTCTTTATTAAAATGTTTTTATTTTTATTTTTATTTTTTTTGGTCAAATAAAAAGTCCTTTATTAGAAGAAAAGCTGGTGGTGGAGAGGAACAAGTGCCAGGAAGAACTCTCGACCTGGGGAGGGCTGGAGTGGGTAGTGGGGGGGGGGTGCAGATCCGGGTTTATAAAGCTAAAAGCCAATTATCTCATACCAGGTATAAGTTCATCAGGTCAATGAACAAGGAAGTTGCCAAGTTTCAATTAGAAAATAAATCTCTCAGAATTATTAAGACTTTTACGTTCTGAGAATTACTGAAACATTGACCTGAAGGGTCTGCTGATTAATCAGGTCCAGATGTTAAAAAATCTGACTGGAGTCACTGAGTTGGTCAGATTGGGATTCTTCAGAGCAGTCTGCATTCTTCATGTTGCTGGGAAATGTACGTAGGCATCTACGTAGAACTACAGCTCTTCAGCAGCACCCCCTAGCAACATGCTCTTTTCTTGATTCTTTTGTGTCGAGGCTACTACTGGCTCTTCAGGCATCAGTCCCGGGTGTGGTGAAGTTGGAGATTGTTGACTTGAAGCTGGCCCTCCTCATTCTCCAATCTGGCCACACTGGGGGTCTACTCATGGTTACCTAGGAGTACTGTTGCCACTGAGGGTTCAGCGGGCCCAACTCCTTGCAAGCATGTTCCAGCCTCACTCTGCGTCAATTGGAGCAGCAATCTACTGAAAGCCTCCTGATGCTGTTCTTTATTGATATTTTCACTTCTTTCAGCAAATTTGAGGAGGACTGCTCTCTCATCTTCGTCTAAGTTAGTGTCTTGTCTGATCGCCTTCTTATGCTGGGTTGCTTGTAGCTCCAGTTCAACCTTAAGGGCTGCTTGTTTGAGATAGTGGTAGCGGGTGTCCAGGTTTACCCCTGACAGTGTGTTTTCATAAATACAGGACACTCTGAGAGCAATGGCCGTCAGTCATGAGAATTGCCCATGCTCTATCTGAGAAACTCCGGCCAGCCCTAGGACTCTTGCTAATGGAATATATATTCCGTGCCATTGGATATTCTTTATGCAGTGCTCGAATCGAGTTAGTTCTCGCTTCATTCTGTTGTCCTGAGCCAGTGGGTGTATATTATATTTATCATTTTCGTTCCCCTTGGTAATGATGTATGTTAAGAAATGTTGAACCATCTGCAGCCCTGCAAAACGACTCTGCTCCACAGCTCCTGCCCGTTGATGAAGCACATAGTGGATAAGAGAGAATCGAATGAAGAAACAGAGGCATAAGATACCTCAATCCCATCGCTAGTAAATACCCTGACCATTTTATACTGAGAAGGTGCGTCCTTGAAATCACCCAATTTGCCATTCAACAAGGAATGCATTTTCCAAGTGAAGATATATCCTCTCAGTGTTCTTCCTCTCTACTTTTGCTCCTGGCTTCAGTATTCCTCTGTGGGCTGGATAGTCCTACAGTAGTTGTCTTCACACCAGAGATGCTGAGAATCACTACCTGCTCAGAAGAGCAGACCAGATACCTCAGCAGTCCAGATCTGATGCCAAAGCAGTCCCAATCTGGTGCCAAAGGCCTGGAAAAGTCCTGGCGAGCTGCTGATCTTTGGTCTACCCTTAGAAGACTGAAGAAGCTGAGTTCTGAAGTCACTGAAGAATTGGTAGCAGCAGTAGCAGTGGCAGAGGCAGCAACAACAACAGCAATAACAGCAGCAGCCACAGCAGCAGCAATAACAATAACAGCAGCAGCCGCTGGAGAAACAGGGTAGATAAACTCCAGAGCAGAGCACATAAGGTCACAGAGATCCAAAGGCTCCAGACAAAAAGCCCAAAATGTTTTAAAAACATTTTATAATAAAAGTTAGAGGCAAACCAATACTACAACAAAATCCCATTTAATATGCAGATCCATGAGGATTAATTTTTATTTTAAACTGAGGTGTTGGTGATGGAGTATTCTTTCAAATTCACTAAACACCAAAGCAACTGGTATACTTAATGTTTTATTTCAAAAGACGTTTCTCTTATGAAGAAATGCTTATTCTAATATCTATTTAATATCATGTTTGATAACATTTACATCCAGGCAAACTATTATCTATACACCCATAGTAAGCTAATCACTAAGTTATAACTTTCAACTTATTTCTTACATACCTGCCAGTAAGTAAGAATGACAGGGGAGTTCCCTTTTTTCCCTTACCTTCCTGGTTCCTTTCCATTTTGTGGCTCCTGTGGTTACATCAGTATATATACTCACATATAAGGATTTAGTGCTAGGGTTCACAAATGAGAAAGAACAAACATGATATTTTTCTAAGTATGTGTTTCTTCACGTATAACAGTTTCTAGTTCCATCCATTTACTTGAAATTACATAATTGCATCTTTACTTAACACAGAGTAGATCTTCTTTGTGTAAATATACCAGATTTTCATTATCTCCTCCTCAGCTAAGGGGCACTTAGGTGGCTTCAATTTCTTAGCTATTGTGAAAAAAGAAGTGACAAGCATGAATATACAAGTATTCTGAACTAAGATGAGCCCATTGAGTATTTACCAAGAAGTGGTATAAATGGGTCATATAGTAGGTTCATTTTTAGTTTAATTTTAAGAGCTGACACTGCTTTCCATAGTGATTACACCAGCAGTGAATGATCAAACTGCTTTCCCCACACCCTCTCCAGCATTTGGCATCATTTGTTCTCTTGATCTTAGCAAGTCTGACTGGGATAACATGACAATGTAAAGTGATTTCAATTTTCATTCTCCAATTACTAGTGATATTGAACACTTTTTAATATGTTTCTTGCCATTTTTCTTTCTTTTTTTGAGAACCCTTTGTTCAGATTCATAGCCCGTCTTTTAATTTGGTAATTTATTTTATTGAGTCTATTTTTTTGAGTTCTTACATCTTCTAGATGTTGAACCTTTTTCAGATGTGAAACTCATGAATATTTTCTCCCCCTCTGTGGGTTTACTCTTCACTTTCATGGTTGTTTATTTTTCTGTACAGATGCTTTTCAGTTTAATGATGTTTTACTTGATCATTGGTCTTAATTCCTGAGTGAATGATGTCTGATTTAGGAAGTCTTTTCCTAATCCCATAACTTGTGGGTTACTGCCAATGTTTTCTTCTAACTGTCAGAGTTTTAGGTTCACATTGAGGTCTTAGATTCATTTAGGGTTGACTTTTGTGCAAGGTGAATGATAAGGATATAGTTTCATTTTTCTGCAGGTGGAGATCTGAGAGAGAATAGGAGACAATTGTCACTAAAGGAGAAATGAGGGTATTTAAATGGGACAAGAAAAGTGAGGGTTATACAAGGAACTATGGTTTTAAAGGGGAAGAAGGAGCTCAAGAGAGAGTTACTGTAGGAGACAGGTATTTTGAAGGGAGAAATGGAAAAAAGGAAGTTCTTTAACTGGAAAGGTTGTGAGTAGAGGGTTAGATGGAGAGAGAGAGAGAGAGAGAGAGAGAGAGAGAGAGAGATAACAGAAGGAATCATATTAGTCCAAAAATCTACTGAAAATTTATACATAAAATATCTCTACATGAGTCCATGTGTAGAGATGAAGGCTTCATAAAAATAAATAGTGATAGACAGAAGAAACCTTCCACTGAGTTGTTAGCCAGGGTAGTGCAAGAAAATCCCCAAATTACATATACTATTGTTACAGCAATAGATCAGCTTCTAGAACTTGAAGTAAGACCATATTGCTGATTGGGGATCTCCCAAGACCACCTGAAGCACAGGTAGGAGCTGGGTGCTTCAGCAAGTTGGATTGTTGTTTGATTTAATTTAGTTGTCCTTGGTTCGATTGGCTTTTGTGGCTGTGGGGGCAGAGTTGTCCTCCCAGCTGGCATAAAAGGTGGGTTTGTGTGAGTCCTGAGATCAGGGATCTCCCAAGACCACCTGAAGCACAGGTACCTGGGTGTGGGGTAAAGAGCACCCCCACTCCCTCCACCCACCACCCCCTCCATCCCCGCCAAATGGGATTACCGAAGGAAGGAGTGTTCAAGTGGATTCTTTAGAGAAACTTCAGAACAGAAAGAGAAGGGTGAGTTGGACTTCCAATAGAAAGCCTAGAGCAGGATAAAAACAAATCAAACAAACAATGAAGGCATTTGAAAGAGGCAAACAAAGCAAGCCTTCAGCATAGTGAAGAGGCATTTGGGATTCACATTGGATTCACAAGGGGAAGCCCATATGCCATGGACACGAAGAAGAGACAACATAGGAAAGGTGCAGGATAATCCCACACCAAGCTCTACCAACCCTGCAGAAGATTCCCACAGGGTGATTCCCCTGGGGATGGCCCAGGAAACAGATATTAGAAGCACAATTGTAAACATATTCAAAGAAGTACAAGATTATAAAAAGCAAATCAAAGAATTAAGAAAAGAGAACAGAGAACTCAAGAAGAACCTAGAGAGAGAATGACAAACTCCAGAAGGAAGTGGAAACACTAAAAGATCCCATGCAGAAAAAGATAAGGAAACCAACCAGCAAAGCAAAGAGCTACAGAATGAGATTGAGAGCTCCAAAAGGAAGTGGAAATACTAAAGAAATCAGAAGAGGAAATGAAAAAGGAAATCAAACACTCATCCAATCAAGAGGAAAGGAATGGAAAAAGCCTCAGAAGCAGAATGGAGGAAGCAGAACAAAGAATATCAGACCTGGAAGATAACACAGAACAACTAAAAACCTCAAGGAAAGATTATGAAAATATTTAAAAATACACAAAAGTGGACAAACCAGGAACTGTGGGGATCTTATGGAGATCAAAGCTCGTACATGGTATAATAGGAAAGAGAGAAGAACCCTGAAGGAAGTGAGTATGTAGATCATACTCTTCAACAGAATAAAGTATGAAAAATTCCCAAACCTAAAAAGAAAAACCGATCAAATACAAGAAAGGCACAAGAACTGGCCAAACTCAAGACAGAGATGTCAGAAAGAAATTTCCAGGCCATCATCATAATCAAAATGCTAGACACTCAAAACAAAGGGACAAAAGCCTTAAAGCCGCAAGTTGAGAAAAATAACAAGTGACCTATAAAGGAAAACCTATCAGAATTAAAACGACTGCTCAGTTGCAAAATATGAAAGCAAGGATAACATGGAGTAAAGCTCCAGGTTGAGGTTATTGGTGTTTTTCTTTCATTTTATTGTGTCTTATTCGAGGACATAGAGCCACAACATGTACTATACCCAACAAAAATATCTGATTCATAGTTGAAGTAGAGAGAAAAACTTCCATGACATAAACAAGATGAAAGAATTTACAATTTCCGGCAAAACCAACCCTTCGAGAGATCTGACGCACTTGCAAACGGACAGAAGAAAAGGAGCCAACTCCCCAGGGACACTGAAAGAGAAATTTAATAAAGCATAACTGCAGACAGTAGAAACCTAAACCAAAACCGACAATGAAATATAAAGCAAAAGCGAAGTCATCCCAGATCCTATCCACGTCATACACTCTAAATACTTAATGGTCTAAATCTCCCCAAATCAAAAGAGCTAGACTGGAAGATTGGAGTAGGAAAGAGAAACCCATCTTTATGCTCTCTACAAGAAAAAAATCACACTTACCTTCAAGGACAGGACCACCTTAAAGTGAAAGGAGGGAAAAAAGTATTCCAAGCAAAATGGTACACAAAAGAAGACGGTGTTGCTATTGTGGTCATTCAGTGACAATATTAGCTTCAAAGTAAAAAGAATCAGAAGAGACAGAAGGCCATTACTATTTTATCAAGAAAACAATCACCAAGATATGTATCACATATATATCTGATATCTATATATATATTATATATATATATATCATATATATATATCCCCACTCTGGTGCACCAAACTTATAAAGACAATTCTCCAGGAAACACAAGTCACAGAGGTAACCCCAGTACACTCATAGTAGTGTACTTCAACACCTCCGAGCCCTTTGGACAGGTCAACAGGACAAAAATAAAACAGAGACATCAAAACTGACAGTATGATACACCAAAGGGAACTCACGACATCTACCGAATTTCCACCCTAATACCAGAGAATAATACTTTCTTTCAGCACCCCATGGAACATTCCCCAAAATTGACTACATACTGGGGACACAGAAGAAACCTCCACAATATAAAAAGATTGAAATAACTTCTGCATTCTATCAGCCACAGTGCAATTAAAGCTCATATTTACACCAGGATAAGCCTACTATGATAGTTTACTAAGGTATTCAAAAATCCACATCCAGAAAATTCTAGAAATTATTAAGATTTTCACTCTGGGGGGATCCAAAAATTAACCGGGAAAATAGGTAGCCTTTCTTTACACCAACAATAAAAAGTGGAGAGGAATATAAGAAGACTTCCCATCACAAATAGCCTCAAAAATAATAAAGTACCTGGGAACAAACATAACCAAAAATTACTAACATGATCTTACAACAATTTTAAGCCCTGAAGAAGGAGATTGAAAATGACATCAAAAGATGGAAAGAACCTCCCATGCTCATGGATTGGAAAAAAATAATATAGTAAAAAATCCATTTACACAAATTGTTATTAATACTCAATGCATTCCCCATCAAAATCCCATGAATTTGACGACTTGAAAAAAAAAAAAAAAAAAAAAAAGACCCTGAGTGAAAAATTCAATAAATGGGGATTGCTCCACCAGACTTCAGGCTATATTACAGGGCAATAGTCATAAAGACAGCCATTGACCAATGGAACAAAATTGAAGATCCACACTTGAGCTCATGCAATTTCACTCACCTCATATTTCACAAAGTGACCAAGTGGATCAAAGATCTCAATGTAAGACATGAAACCCTGAAGGTGATAGAAGAAAAGCTTACAAACTACAAGACATAGGTGTAAGAAAAGACTTTCTAAATCAGATATGCACAGGTAATTAAGGTCAACCGTTCAACAAATGGGACCTCATCAAACTCAAAAGCTTTGTACAGCTAAAGAAACAATCAAGGAATGAAGAGAAAACCCACAGAGTGGGATTGATATATTTTTCACCAGTGATTATCCGACAGTTAACGTCAAGATAAAATAAATATAAAAATAAAACAAAATGGACCCTACTCAAAAGATGGAGTAAAGAGCTGAAAAGAGGACTTCACCAGTGAGGAAGTAAGATGGCTGAAAAACATATTTAAAAACGTTCAACATCAAATTATAATTAAAGGAAATGCAAAAAAACCACTCTCAGCGATCATCCCCATCTCAGATATGACTGGCTTGGTCAAGCACTTAAAAAGACACCAAATGCTGGAAAGGTTATGTGGAAAATGGGAAACACTCTATCTCTGATGTGGAATATAAAAATTGTATAGCCATTATGGAAGCATTGTGGAGAAGCTTAAAAAGCCTTTAATGAGCCTACCCACCTGACCCCAGCCACACCATTCCTGGGTATATATACCCACAAGGACTCATCCTAACCAAAGATACATGCACATCATTTTTATAAACAGCTCTCTTCACCTAGCAAAAGAGCTGGAAAACCAACCCAAATGCCCTTCAACTGACAAGTGGATAAAAAAATGTGGACAACTACCAATGGAGTACTAACCAGTGTAAAGAAAGATGAATCATGAAACTTGCAGGTAAATCGATGGAACTGAAGCCCTTATGCTAAAAAGTAAACAGTCCCAGAAAAACAAGAGGGGAATTGCCCCCCTTATTTGAGATGCTAAACACCAAATCCCAGATGATAAGCAAGCGTGAACAACATTTTTGTGTACTATATCTTTCATCTGAAACAAATTATGTTGTATAATGTAAATCTCTTAATGTGCTCTTGAATGATCCATCACTTACTGTCAGAGTCTGTAAGTACGATATTTCGTGGAAACGAATAGAGATCATTATTATATAATATATCATTCTATATAGTATATAGTGGTCACATATATTAGAGTAATATAAAATTAAAGGAGAAAAATGTGAATTCCTAAACATAAAAAAGACTCAGAGTAAGATGCAGGATAGTTATGGCAGAATGCATAATCTGTGGTGGGTGGGGGGAAGGGAAAGGGGAATATATCTAAACTGAACTGAGAAACGATGTCTGAAATACACAAAACATCAATAAAAGCATTATTTAAAAAAGAAATTCACTATCAAATAGAAACACTATGTAAAATAATATCAAATCTATAATTTTAGACAGATTTATAAGAATGTTTAAAATTTTTATTGAAGTTATGTGTGTTTAATACATGGCTTCTCAGTCAATTTAAACTCATCTTGTCTTCCATGTCCCACACCCCACCCAGGTTCATGCACCCTGCCATCCCTGCCCTGTATCATTTTCTGATTCTTTTCAAAGTGTTTTCAAAACAGAGCATTAGTGTTCTTGGGGGAACTTTACTGTTTCAGTCAGTTACAATAAATTTTAAAAGCATTTTAAATTAATATTTTCAGAAAAGTGCATTTAATAGTATTCAAAATAGTATCAGCATATTAAGTACACAAAATTACACATATATTTATTGTATATTCTACTTTTTATTTTAGTTAAAGATATTGGATTTTTAAAGATTTATTTATTTTAATGTGTCTGAGTGTTTTGCCCACATGTATATGTATGCCAATGTACATGTAATGCCTGCCTATGGAATCCAGAACACTGTGTCTAAATCATCTATAACTGGAATTATAGAAGATTTTTAGCTGCCAAGAATGTGCTGTTAACCAAACCCAGGTTATTTTGAAAAGCAGTAAATGCTCTTAAAAGTTGAGCCTTGTTTCTAACTTGCAGATATATGTATTTTTAAGTCTAAAGATTTAGTTACCTTTTTACATTTGTATTTATGTATTTTGTGTGTGCATGTATATGGGCATAGGTATGAATGCCCATGTGTGGAGGTGGAGGTTCGAGGACAGCTAGTGGTAACGGATGCATTCCTTCCACCACGTGTGTCTTGGGGATCCAATTCAGATTGTCAAGATGAGGGGGCATCTCATTAGTCATCCCAGTAGCCCACAGATTTTAATACTTTTATTTCTATGTGCCTTTGAAGTTTTAATTTACAGAACTACTTGATTAGATCCAGCTTCAACAAGAGTACACAAGAGTCATATATGTTGTGTTATCACTTTGTAGAGTATTGCTCTGATAAAGAGGGGTATATGGGAATGTTTTAAATGTGTATCTTTCTCTCTCTCTGTAACTCTCATTCTCTCCCTCTATCTAAACCCCCTACCCATGTGTGTGTGTGTGTGTGTGTGTGTGTGTGTGTGTGTGTGTGTATGTGTTTGCTTACTTTTACATTTAGAGAGTTTTTGTCTTTCATCACACGAAATAGAAGGCCAGCATTGTGATATTAGAGGCCAGAAAAAGAAGAGGATAGATAGAGGAGAGTTGTATTATTCTAACCCACAGAACAAAGGCATATGAACCTGCTGTTAGCTTTGAGTACTGTGGGCTGGTCAGAATTTAGTAGTAAGTGAGTAGAATTATTATGACCTGGTCACCAGTTACATATAAATATTTATTGGTGAAAGTAGAGAGAGAAAAGACAGTTCCCACAATTACAAAAAAGTATCCAGGCTATGAGTGGTGGCACAAACCTTTATTCCCAGCACTTGAGAGGCAGAGGCAGATGGATCTCTGTGAGTTCAAGGCTAGCCTGGTCTGCATAGTGAGTTCCAGGACAGCTGGAGCTACAGGGAAACCCTTTCTCAAAAAACATTATCCAGGATGTGAGACCCTGTATGTACAGTTATATTCATTCTTCCTAAATCAGTTATTATAGTCTGTTACATCTAGATGACCTGATATTATCTGGTTTAGAAATGCTTGAGTAGACCTATCAGGCAAATTTCCTGAAAATTTCAAATTAGAAACAAACTTTTTGTGTTGTTTTCTCAATGTCTCTGTCCAAGAGAATTCTGAGGTTGGATTCGGCTGCATCCTACAGTTGGACCATGGGTATCACTGGAATTGACCATAGTTTTAGTGTATAAATAGGAAAGATAAGACCTAGTTGGACCAGAGGCTTTTTGAAGTCCTCGTTTTTTAGAGATAACCCAAAGTAAACTTTGGACTGTTTAGTACTTTTCTGACTTCTGGGATTTTCTTAAAACTTTATACTCTCTATGGAGCTTACTTTATACTTTCAAGGATTATTTTACAAAATTCCTTCAGTTTCACCTGAAACATCCCTTTGCCCTTTCATCTTTATACTCTGCTTCAATTCTCCCTGCAAGGTGTGCCCTACTTATTTGTCTGAACTGATATGTCCTTTGTTCTCTTGCTTTCACCTGTTTTCCCTTCTTTACGATCAATGTGTTGTTCCATTTGCTTCTGGAGATCAATATTTTGAGATGCTTCACCAGCATGTGTTCTGTAAGAACTCCCCTTGGTTATTTGTACTCTATAACTTTGTTTAAAAGCTCCATTTCTGTATTGAGTTGATCAAGGTGAAAGAAAGAATGTTTCACTTTGGGGAAAATACATATGAACCTATGCTTAAAAGTTTACGTTTTCCAATTTGAGAGTATACTTGTCCCAGTGATATGTAAATTTATCAATCCTAAAGAATCAATGTCCAATGCCAGTGGAAAAAAGTAACTCTACAGGAAGTAATACTGACAATTACAATTGTTAGAGAGAAAGTTATGTGGATCTATGATATGTGTTAAAGATTAGATGTAATTTTGTGTAAGTAAACTTCTGTTGGGTTGTCTCACACAAAATAATATGATAGAGAAAATATAAACAGTGGTGAATACGTCATTTCCAATAGAGACACTGCATACATATATTACCCTTCTCGTTGCTGTGACAGGATACCTGATAATACAACAAAATGGATGCAGGATTAATTTAGCTAATGTTTCATTTACCTGTCCAAGTTTAGCTGGCTTTGGTGCTGTGGTATCATGTTGCTATGTATGGAGTAAAGCAAAACTGTTCACCTTATGGTGGCCAACAATAAGAGAGAGAGGAAGGTGCTGTAGACAAAAATTGTCTTTCCAGGAAACACCACAGTGACTGTATCCTAGAGCTTGATCCACCATACTATTTTCCACCACTTTACAAATAGTGACATTATATTATGAATCTATCAGTAATTGAACCAGAGGTGTCATGCTATAATCACTTTCCAAACAGAGCTCTAAACCCTGCTACAATGAGAAAACATGGGCATTTAATGGTGCAAAAATATTTCATATCTAAACTGTGGTATTCTACCTGGCTCCCAAGTCTTTATTTTCATCTCAGTATAGAAATGCTCACTAAATAAATGAACAAGATGTTCAATTTAAAAATCATTTTTGGGGGCTGGAGAGATGGCTCAGTGGATAAGAACACCGACTGCTCTAACAGAGGACCCAGGTTCGATTCCCAGCACCCACGTGGTGGCTAAAAACCATCTTTAACTCCAGTTCCAGGGGAATCAGTTGCCTCTTCTGACCTCCATGGCATTGCATGACACAGGTTCACCAACATACTTTCCGACAGTACACTCATATAAATAAATAAATAAATAAATAAATAAATAAATAAATAAATAAATAAATAAAATAAAAGAATTATTTTCCTCAATATCTTGGTGCTGTGTGGATGTGGCATGTGCTCTTTATGCCTAAAACAATGAAAACATCTCATAGATTTTTAGGGGACCTACATTTTAAACAATATTTGCTATTATCACAAACATAATATGAAGATATTTTTATTGAAGGAAAAATAGATTTATTTTAGTTTTATTTCATGTTTACTTCGGGCTCTAGAAATGGCTGAGCAGTTCAGGGCACTGGCTGCTCTTTCAGAAGACTCAGAACCAACACAGTGGCTAATTGCCATCTATAAGTCCAGTTCCAGGGGATGAGACCCCCTCTTCTGTCCTCCATGGGCACTGCATGACATTTATATACATCCAGGCATAGCACTCATAGGCAGATAAGAAAAATAAAATAAATGAAAAAATGGATTTAGATACCCTTTCAATGTGTTACTGTGTTACTAATGACCATCCCATAAGTGCACTGAGTACATATTTAACCCTAGAATGATTTTTAGCTACATGACATAATTTATGCCTTATTTACTTAGAGAAAGCACTATGAATATTTCCACTATTCTATTGAGCATCATAGCTGGATGTTTTCTACTATATACCAGTACTTCACAAAAAGAAGAACTTGATGGTAATGAAACCACTCCCTAACTGTAAACTAGAGCCAATTGTTACAGTGGTAATTTCCTACAAAACAGGCATAATGTATTAATTGATTGATGCAGAGGAACAAAAGTGAAAGGATATTTCTCTATCAGAGCAAATCACATAGTACGGTTTATAAGTTGTGTAATTAACAACTATATGACTACAACAGGAAAGCTGAGTAAAATGTCTCAGCAAACTGAATTATTCTGCTAGGAGATTTGGCTAGGGGGTTCAAACCCGCCCCCCCCAATTTAATAAATGCCTTTTTGCCTATAAGTGGGATATGATCAAGGAGAAAGGAGTAAGTCCTGTTGTGTGGAGACCTGGTGTGAGCATGAAAAAATGTGATGAGACTTCACTTGCTAGATACAACGGGCCTCTGAAATGCCAGAGAGCGTTTACCAAAGGCGCACTCAAAGCAATACGAACAAATATTGAGTCTCCCTTGTGACAGCAAGACTCCTCCTCCGTCAATATCAGCTACACCTCAACTCCTGGAGATACTGTGCAACAGTGGCCAGTCCAAGTGTCTTATATATATCCCAAAACTATTTGGCTATTAGCTCTCTCCTTGGAGGAATAACTCACAGCGGATGCCACAAGCTTATGTCCTCTATTGGTTAGGGCGATGTTATAAGCCACAATAGAACTTGTCACCCTTTATAAGAGAAAACCACAGTTTGTCGGATTAGCATACCATCAAGCATCTGTGTCTATGCTCACAGCTTGCATTACATAATTAGTGTACTGCTTAATGCCTGTACATACCAAACACTGTGCTTTGTTAGTATGTACTAAAAAGGGTTATCACTGGGGAAAGCTGATCAATCCATGAAAGGGAGACAACTGAACAGACTGGAGTCCAAATGACAACTCCAAAGAAATGAGACTGTTTTCCGTCATCTACTTGTGCCCCTTTCCCACAAGCCAGGGAACAACTGGCGGAAGAGGAGCAGTGGTAGATTGTAAAGGGCTTGGAGAGATAGGGGGTGAATCAGAGACCCCCCCCCACAGCAGATATAGTTCTGGACTCCTGATTGATCAACATGCCTGTGCATTACAAGCTTCTCCAACTGGACTATGGGAACCTTGGGTTGTTCAAAATTTGGACATAGATACTTGCAAAATGCACCAATTACCTAATTGTATGACGTAGTGAGTAACATCAATGTTTTCTGCAAACAACTGTGTCATTATATTGTAGAATCCCTTAAAAATAAAAAAAAAAATTAAAAAAAGAACTTGAAAGCTCACACACAAACATTTATTATGTTTTTGCTCTTGCTTTTGCCAAATACCAAGAACATATTTCCAACCCATGTAAATGTTTGTAATATAATATGGATTAGACATTCAAATCATACAGTTAGAAATATTTGACCTTAAGTTATAACACTAAATAAATTAACCTGTGAGGACATTAAACTTCCCAGCTTAATATGTTACTTAATCTAAACTGATTACTTAAAATGATAGACAATTATTAAGCCACTTGAGACTTCCAAAGTAATTTAATAAATTTAAAATTCAATTTAGATTTTTTTAAATAAGCAGAAGCTGCTTTTATTTTATTTTTTTAATTTTGTTTATTTATTTTGTATGTGTATGAATGTACTGTCTGCATGTAGGTTTGTGCACCCGTGTCATGCAATGCTGCGGAGGTCAGAAGAGGGAGTCGGATTCCCCTGGAACTGGAGTTCTCCTGGAATTGGAGTTACAGACGGTTCTCAGCCACCATGTGGGTGCTGGGGATCGAACCTGGGTCCTCTGCAAGAGCAGTTTGTGCTCTTAACCTGCTAGGCTATTTGTCCAGCCCTTCAGTTTAGATTTTTAACTATTTCATAATAAATTCTTTATTCATTTGTCAACAAAATAACCTATTCACAAATGGCCAACAATTGCAACACATTTGTTAATCATATTTTGCACATCTTACATAGGTGTGGTCAGAATAATTCCTTTGTAGGGATTCTCCTATTTCAGAAAATCTCTGAGAAAATATGAAATCTTTAAGTAGAGTCAGCAGTATTTAACGTGATCATATACCAAATCGAATCTGACATTTATATCAAGAAGGAAAAATAGCACTCTATTATATACTATGTGTGCAAATTTTGTATATCTGAATCCTGTTATTTTTAAATAATTTTGTGTGAATTCTGAGATAAATATATAAATACTCTTAAAGTTACGGTTTATGTAATTATAGTATAGATGGTTCTAACATTTTAAATTCACATAAGAAAATATACCAATAAATTTTCGATTAAGAAGAACAAGATTGAAGAGATCAACAAACAAACAACATCAACAAATGTGGGACTGGAGAGATGGCTCAGTGGCTAAGGACATTTGCAGAAAACCCAGGTTCAGTTCCCAGCACCTAAATGGCAAATAACCATCCCTAACTACAGTTCCAGGAAATCTGACATTGTCTTTTGACATCTGCAAGCATTGAAAGAGACAAATACACTTACATACATGCAAGCAATACACTCATACATATAAAATGAAAATGATTAAAATAAATTTAAAAACTACATACAGACACAATTCAAAAAGATTATCCATCATGACAAAGTCAGATTTATACCAGAGATGCAGGAATAGGCTCAACATGCATAAATCAATTAATGTCATGAAGCACACAAAAGGATTAAAAGACAAAAATCACATGGTCATCCCAATTAATGTGGAAAATGCCTTCAACAAAAATTCAACAAGTGTTCATGTTTAAAGTCCTAGAGGAAATTGGAATGGAGGGACCATTCCTAAACATAATTAAATGAATATACAACAAACCCACAGTCAACATTATTTTAAATGGGGAAAAATTAGAACCATTTCCCTTAAAGTCAGAAACCCAGAATTACTGCCCCTTATCTCCACACCATTTCAATACAGTGCTTGGAATGCTCTCTAGAGCAATAACACCAGGAAAGGAAATTAATGGAGGACTAATTGGAAAAGAGGTCAAACTATCCCCTTCTGCAGATGACATGATAGTTTACCTAAAAGACACCAAAAACTCCACCAGAAAACTTCTAGAAAGGATTAACAGTTTCCATAAAGTGGGAGGATACAAAATTAACCTAGAAAAATCAGTAGCCTTTCTGTATACCAATAATAGGCAATTGAAGAAGGAATACAAGGAGAACTTACCATTCACAACAGACTCAAAAAAGATATCTAGAAACAATCTTGACCAAAGACATTAAAATTCTCTACAATAAAATTCTAAATACCTCAAGATTGAAGAGGTCATGAGAAGATGTAAGGACCTCCCATGTTCATGGATTGGAAGAATTAATATAGTAAAAATGAACATTATGCCCAAAGGAATATACAGATTCAATGTAAATTCCCCCCAAATCATCATGAACTTCTTCAGAGACCTAGAAAAAATTATTCTAAAGTTCATATGGAAAATCAAAAGACACAGGATATCTAAAGCAAGCCTGAACAAAAAGAGCAATGTGTGTGGGAGGGGTTATTATACCAGGCTTCAAACTTCATTATACGGCTATAGTCATAAAATCAGCCTGGTATTGGCACTAAAACAGACCCATAGATCAATGGAAAATAATTGAAGATCCATTCTTGAGCATATGCAGTTTCAGCCAATTCATATTTGACAAGGCAGCCAAGAAGACTCAATGGAGGAAAGGCAGCATCTTCAGGGACTTTTGTTGGCAAAACTGGATCACCACTTATAGAAGAATAAAATTAAAATCCTACCTCTCACTCTGTACACAAATCAACCCCAGGTCCTCCGCTGTGCTGCCGGGCACTCAGTGGCAGCCAGTTGGCTGGCTGGCAGTGTAGTGAAGCTCATGTTCTCTCCTCCTCTTGCCTTTGTGCTGCTGCTTCTTTCCCTGAACACCTGTTCACTTGACTAACCTGCTTCCCCTCATGAGTGTTCTTGAGTGCCAGCTCTCCCGGAAAGCAGTCAAGGCAAGTGTCTATAAGGAGTGGCCAAGATGGAGCAACGAGTCCTAGTACTTGCATGCAGCTGTCCAACAGAGCCATGGAAATCTTGAGGGTGAAAAGTCAAAGATCCTGGTCTGTTGGACTGTCAGTGGCTGACCTGGTAGACACTGTCATAAAGGATATAAAGAAGGTGTACTCTGTGTCAGTTTTAGCACAGGGGCATTATGGCATTGATTCTGAGGTGTTTTTAAGCCTGCCATGCATCCTTGGGGCCAGCGGAGTATGTGAAATCCTCCAGAGCAAGCAGAAGACACAGCCACCTGAGAAACTCCAGAGCAGTGCATCCTCAATCCACAGTCTCCAGCAGCAGCTGAAACTTTGATTCTCAGATGCACTTACCTGAAAGGGGGAAAGGTTATATAATTTTGGCAGTATATATAGTTTTGAGAACTTCTGAAACTTATTTATTCTTACAAACTGCTTTTTCGGTACATGGTTTCGTAGCTACTTTTATCATTTGAATCCTGGAGAAGTTAGGTTTTCCTTTGTATGTAACTTGTTTTTCTCTTGTGGCTTTCAGAATTTTGTCTTTGTTTTGGGTATCTAGCATTTTAATATGGCAGGGGGAGTTTCTTTTCTGGTCTAGTCTATTTGGTGTTCTACTTGCTTATTGTATTTACATGGGTTTGTCCTTTTTTAGTTTGGGGAAATTTTCCTCTATTATTTTGTTGACAATCTGGTCAATACCGTTTTCTTGGGATTCTTCCCCTTCCTCTATCCCTATGATGCGGAGGTTTGATCTTTTCACAGTTTCCCACATTTCTTGGTTGTTCCACTCTTGCATATTTTTAAATTTTTCATAGTCTTTACTTGAGCTTTTTAGTTGTTCTTTGTTGTCTTCTATGTGTAATATTCTTTTTTCTGCTTCCTTCATTCTTCTTCTGAGGCTTTTTCCCATTCTTTCCTCTTGATTGGATTACTGTTCAATTTCCTTTTTATTCGTTTTTCTTCCTGTGTTTTCCTTACTATTTCCATTTCCTTTTGGAGCTTCTCAAACTTTTCTTATAGCTCATTGGTTTCCTTTTTCATTTCAGCATGTGATCTTTTCAGTGTTTCAGCTTCCTTCCAAAGTTTGTCATTTTGTCCCTCTAGCTCTTTCCGGAATCTGTCATTTTCTCCTTTTAGTTCTTTCCGAAGTTTGTCCTTGTCTTCCTCTTCTCCTATTTCAGAAAATCTCTGAGAAAATATGAAATCTTTAAGTAGAGTCAGCAGTATTTAACGTGATCATATACCAAATCGAATCTGACATTTATATCAAGAAGGAAAAATAGCACTCTATTATATACTATGTGTGCAAATTTTGTATATCTGAATCCTGTTATTTTTAAATAATTTTGTGTGAATTCTGAGATAAATATATAAATACTCTTAAAGTTACGGTTTATGTAATTATAGTATAGATGGTTCTAACATTTTAAATTCACATAAGAAAATATACCAATAAATTTTCGATTAAGAAGAACAAGATTGAAGAGATCAACAAACAAACAACATCAACAATTGTGGGACTGGAGAGATGGCTCAGTGGCTAAGGACATTTGCAGAAAACCCAGGTTCAGTTCCCAGCACCTAAATGGCAAATAACCATCCCTAACTACAGTTCCAGGAAATCTGACATTGTCTTTTGACATCTGCAAGCATTGAAAGAGACAAATACACTTACATACATGCAAGCAATACACTCATACATATAAAATGAAAATGATTAAAATAAATTTAAAAACTACATACAGACACAATTCAAAAAGATTATCCATCATGACAAAGTCAGATTTATACCAGAGATGCAGGAATAGGCTCAACATGCATAAATCAATTAATGTCATGAAGCACACAAAAGGATTAAAAGACAAAAATCACATGGTCATCCCAATTAATGTGGAAAATGCCTTCAACAAAAATTCAACATGTGTTCATGTTTAAAGTCCTAGAGGAAATTGGAATGGAGGGACCATTCCTAAACATAATTAAATGAATATACAACAATCCCACAGTCAACATTATTTTAAATGGGGAAAAATTAGAACCATTTCCCTTAAAGTCAGAAACCCAGAATTACTGCCCCTTATCTCCACACCATTTCAATACAGTGCTTGGAATGCTCTCTAGAGCAATAACACCAGGAAAGGAAATTAATGGAGGACTAATTGGAAAAGAGGTCAAACTATCCCCTTCTGCAGATGACATGATAGTTTACCTAAAAGACACCAAAAACTCCACCAGAAAACTTCTAGAAAGGATTAACAGTTTCCATAAAGTGGGAGGATACAAAATTAACCTAGAAAAATCAGTAGCCTTTCTGTATACCAATAATAGGCAATTGAAGAAGGAATACAAGGAGAACTTACCATTCACAACAGACTCAAAAAAGATATCTAGAAACAATCTTGACCAAAGACATTAAAATTCTCTACAATAAAATTCTAAATACCTCAAGATTGAAGAGGTCATGAGAAGATGTAAGGACCTCCCATGTTCATGGATTGGAAGAATTAATATAGTAAAAATGAACATTATGCCCAAAGGAATATACAGATTCAATGTAAATTCCCCCCAAATCATCATGAACTTCTTCAGAGACCTAGAAAAAATTATTCTAAAGTTCATATGGAAAATCAAAAGACACAGGATATCTAAAGCAAGCCTGAACAAAAAGAGCAATGTGTGTGGGAGGGGTTATTATACCAGGCTTCAAACTTCATTATACGGCTATAGTCATAAAATCAGCCTGGTATTGGCACTAAAACAGACCCATAGATCAATGGAAAATAATTGAAGATCCATACTTGAGCATATGCAGTTTCAGCCAATTCATATTTGACAAGGCAGCCAAGAAGACTCAATGGAGGAAAGGCAGCATCTTCAGGGACTTTTGTTGGCAAAACTGGATCACCACTTATAGAAGAATAAAATTAAAATCCTACCTCTCACTCTGTTCACAAATCAACCCCAGGTCCTCCGCTGTGCTGCCGGGCACTCAGTGGCAGCCAGTTGGCTGGCTGGCAGTGTAGTGAAGCTCATGTTCTCTCCTCCTCTTGCCTTTGTGCTGCTGCTTCTTTCCCTGAACACCTGTTCACTTGACTAACCTGCTTCCCCTCATGAGTGTTCTTGAGTGCCAGCTCTCCCGGAAAGCAGTCAAGGCAAGTGTCTATAAGGAGTGGCCAAGATGGAGCAACGAGTCCTAGTACTTGCATGCAGCTGTCCAACAGAGCCATGGAAATCTTGAGGGTGAAAAGTCAAAGATCCTGGTCTGTTGGACTGTCAGTGGCTGACCTGGTAGACACTGTCATAAAGGATATAAAGAAGGTGTACTCTGTGTCAGTTTTAGCACAGGGGCATTATGGCATTGATTCTGAGGTGTTTTTAAGCCTGCCATGCATCCTTGGGGCCAGCGGAGTATGTGAAATCCTCCAGAGCAAGCAGAAGACACAGCCACCTGAGAAACTCCAGAGCAGTGCATCCTCAATCCACAGTCTCCAGCAGCAGCTGAAACTTTGATTCTCAGATGCACTTACCTGAAAGGGGGAAAGGTTATATAATTTTGGCAGTATATATAGTTTTGAGAACTTCTGAAACTTATTTATTCTTACAAACTGCTTTTTCGGTACATGGTTTCGTAGCTACTTTTATCATTTGAATCCTGGAGAAGTTAGGTTTTCCTTTGTATGTAACTTGTTTTTCTCTTGTGGCTTTCAGAATTTTGTCTTTGTTTTGGGTATCTAGCATTTTAATATGGCAGGGGGAGTTTCTTTTCTGGTCTAGTCTATTTGGTGTTCTACTTGCTTCTTGTATTTACATGGGTTTGTCCTTTTTTAGTTTGGGGAAATTTTCCTCTATTATTTTGTTGACAATCTGGTCAATACCATTTTCTTGGGATTCTTCCCCTTCCTCTATCCCTATGATGCGGAGGTTTGATCTTTTCACAGTTTCCCACATTTCTTGGTTGTTCCACTCTTGCATATTTTTAAATTTTTCATAGTCTTTACTTGAGCTTTTTAGTTGTTCTTTGTTGTCTTCTATGTGTAATATTCTTTTTTCTGCTTCCTTCATTCTTCTTCTGAGGCTTTTTCCCATTCTTTCCTCTTGATTGGATGACTGTTCAATTTCCTTTTTATTGTTGTTCTTCCTGTGTTTTCCTTACAATTTCCATTTCCTTTTGGAGCTTCTCAAACTTTTCTTGTAGCTCATTGGTTTCCTTTTTCATTTCAGCATGCGATCTTTTCAGTGTTTCCACTTCCTTCCACAGTTTGTCATTTTGTCCCTCTAGCTCTTTCCAGAATCTGTCATTTTCTCCTTTTAGTTCTTTCTGAAGTTTGTCTTGGTCTTCCTCTAGGTCCTTTCTGAGTTTTTCTTTCTCTCCCCTTAGTTTTATGATTTCTTTGAATACACCTGTGATTGTTATTTTGGGATCTGTGTCCTGGATTACCTCTACAGAGATCCCATGGTAGGGGTCCTCCACTGGCTCCATAGAATTTGGTGTGGAGTTGTTCTGTGCTTTTCCCATATTGTTCTTTTGTTGTGTTCTCAGCATGTGGCTAGCTTTTTTGCCTGTATTCTGATGCAAATTTTGAATTCCTTTTCACTTTGTTGAAGGATTGCTTTCCTTTATTCCTTTGGGTGTCTTTGTTATATTCTCCTTATGTATGGAATATTGACTTGTCTAGGTTTTAGGCTTTCAATTTTGGTTATATATTGGAAGGTATAGTTCACTTTTCCCTTTCTGTTCTGCAGGAGCTGGGTGGGTAGCAACCTGGGTGACACCTTCTGAATATTCCCTTTGCTGTCAGCCACTCCACTCTCTCCTGAGTTCCCATTGGGGGTTCCAATTAGCGGTTGCAGGGGGGGGGGTGGAGGGTGGAGGGGTGGTTGGGTTGCTGGCTTGCGCTGGTACCCTCTGCGCTCCAGTCTCAGCTCCTGGATCCCAAGGCCTTCAGGGACACCTTTCCCAATTAGCTGGACCCACAGGTCTACTCAGACTCCTCCCCTAACTGGAGCACCAGCAGGGAGTAAGCCACCACCAAATACTTGCCCTGAACCCTGGCTTCAGGCCTCAGCTCCTGGCTCCCAAGGCCTTCTGGGACACCTTTCCCAATTAGCTCTATAATTACTTTTCTTAAGGCTGAAGAGGGGCACAGGGGAAGATTTTCTTAAATAACACCATCTTGTGGCTAGGGGGTGGGGTGGATGTTTCAGGGACATGACGTCTCCATTCCCATTTCTCTTGTTTCATGAGCTCCAGTCAATGGACTGACATTGGCCACTAAAGACTACCTATTCTCAGGGAGGGAGGAAGTCAGGACTCCTGCTCACATTCTAGGTAAAAACTTGAGTCTCTTATTATATTTCTTTTCTGGGCTACTCTGCCTTGCTGGCTCTTAAGTACCCTTGGCACCACAGCCATCAAATGAAGAAGTCCTGGGCTGGCAAACTCACAGTTCTTGAGTACATCCTCTCAGGACACCAAATGTTCTGAAAAACAGAAGGTCTTGATGGGTATAGAACTTTCCACACAACAGAATGCAGATGTTGGAAGTAATTGGGTTTAGTAATTTCTGATTCCACAACAAAACATTGTTTTTTTTTAACATTTTTTAAACTTTTTTAAAAATTTTAAAGACTGCTCTTGCAGATGACCAGAGTTCGATCCCCAGCACCCACATGGTGGCTGAGAACCGTCTGTAACTCCAATTCCAGGAGAACTCTAGTTCCAGGGGAATCTGAGACCGTCTTCTGACCTCTGTGGCATTGAACCACAGGGGTGCACACACCTACATGCAGACAGTACATTCATACACATACAAAAATAAATTAAAAAATAGTTTATTTAAAAAAAAAATAACACAGATTCAGGAAACCTGCCCCAGTGGAACAGGGCAACACTGATTTTCCTGCCAATCTCCATTTGATTGTCCACCTTGATGCCTCAAAGATGTCTGGAAAAGATGTAAGCCTTTGAAAGAGGTCCCTGGTTCTGTAAGCTTTCTCTACCAGAGAGGAAGGCTGAAAAACATTTAAAAAATCTGTACACTTCAATGTGTGTGCCTGTTGAGATATTGGGGATAACAAGAGATTGGAGTTATCCCCCTCCCACCCCAATCTAGGCCAAGTATGGGGGCAACAGTGCCCTCACACTTGCCTGTCCTTGGACTTGCGGGTTCAGGGAGTCCTGGCTTTCAAGGATGGGCAGACCCTCACTGGGCTTCATAGTTCATACTCAACTCCTTAATCTAAACTCTTTATTTTTTACAACACATTTTTATTGAATTGATGTGTATTTCATACAATAAAACTTGTTTTAAGTTAATTTTATTGAGCACATTTCATACATTTCTTAAGCAAATTACACTCATTCCCCCATCCATACCTACCTCTCATGCTCCATACCCCCCACAGAGCAGATGGATTCTGCCATACTTGTTAAGTCCTGCCTTTCATCTTTTTCTCAGTCTACTATAACCTTTTTCAATGCAGAAGTTTACTGTTTTGGTCAGTCCTTTGAACAGGTTTTTTTTCTCTCCTTATTTTGTTCCCTTTAATTTTATATTATTCCAAAATATGCATATATATACTCCACATGTAAGTCAAAATTACAATGTCTGAAAATTAACTATAGGTTAATTCCAAAACACATTTAGGGATTCACACTTTAACAGTAAATTTGCATGCAGGTAAATAGAAGAATAATTTTATGTTATTTTTTTAGAATATGAATACCTATCTTCCAACCATATATGATAATTATAATGTGTGAATATAAGTTGTAGGTCAATTCTAGAGCCCATTAAGAGATTCACATTACAATAGCACAGTTGCTTTCAGATACAATGAAATATATTAATAAATTTGATCAGTTTGCCTGCCAACTGGGGATTTGGTGTTAGCATCCACAAATGAGGGAAAACCATTCACCTTTAATTTTTCTGGGACTGTTACTTCACTTAGCATAATGGCTTTGAGTTCCAACCAGTGACCCGCAAAGTTCATGATGTCATCTTTCTTTACCCCTGCATAGAACTCCAGTGTGTGGATGTACCACAATTTTTGTTATCCAGTCATCAGTTGAGGGGCATTTGGGTTGGTTCCAGCTCTTTGCTATGGTGAAGAGAGCTACAATAAAGGTAGCTATGCAAGTATCTTTGTGGTAGGATGCATCTTGTGGGTATATAACTATACCCAGGAGTAATATGGCTGGATCAGGTGGTAGGTTCATTCTGAGTCTTTTAAGGGTTCTCAACACTGCTTTCCACAGTGGTTGTATGAGTTTACATTCCAACCAGCAGTGCATGAGGGTTCCCCTTTCCCCACAAACTCTCCAGCATTTGATATCTTTTGTTTTCTTGATCTTGGCTAGTCTTATTGGAGTGAGATAATACCTCAGTGTGGCTTAAATTTGCATTAATTATGTGGAACACTTTTTAAGATGCTTCTCAGCCATCTTTACTTCCTTACTGGTGAAATCTCTGTTCAGATCTTTACTCCATATTTTGAGTAGGTCATTTGTTTTCTTACTTCATTGTTTCTTAAGTAGTTTATATATTCTGGATGCTAATGTTCTGTCAGACGTATCAGTGGTGAAGGTTTCCTCCAACTCTGTGGGTTTCTTCTTCACTTCCTTGACTGTTTCTTTAGCTGTACTAAAGCTTTTGAATTTGATGAGGTCCCACTTCTCACCTTTTGTCCTCATTTCCTGTGCAACTGCTTGTTTTATTTAGAAAGTCTTAGCCTAGTCTAGCAAGACCTAACTTTGTCCTTGAGTGGATGGAGCTGTTAATTGAAAAGCCGAAAGCAACCAGGCTCCCCCTCCCACTCTGTCCCCAAAACCTGACTGACTCTTGAGAACCAGATCCTCAAGTGACCTTGAGAAAACAAAAACCTTGGATAATCTGGGCTGCATGGCCTTAAACATCCAAAAGGAAAATATTACCAGAAATAAGTAAATAGTAAGGCCTGAGAAATTATATTTCAGGTATAAAACTTGATATCTTAATAAAAAGACATAAAAAAGGGCACAGTTGTTTTGCCTGTCTTACTGGCAAATGCAGCTACTCTGTGGCTGCCACTGCTATTGCTATGCTTCAAAGATATGAGACACAGCTTATCAACCTTCCAATATGGACTGAAGACTCAAGTCTCTCTAATAATCCTGCAAACCTTCAGTGCCATATGGGAACTGCTGAGACATCCAACTTGTGGACTGAGCTACTACAGGGATTTCAGCCTCTTCAGAGTATAGATTGCCATTTTTGGATTACCCAAGCTGTATCATGGAGAGCAGTACAGGAAGATCAATATAGGACGTGGTGCTTACTGGACCTCATTTGGTGACCATAGGAAGGGAAAACCCCATTGTGGAGCAAAAGGGGAGAACTGATGGTGGTTCGGGCTTGCCAAGGAGGAGCCTTCAAACATGACATCTTTCAGCCTAATAAAGAAAAAAATCATAAGCTGAAGATGTCAAAAGCTATGATATGTGTGTCATGCATATTTTGGAGTGATGCATATTGGAAGGAATAACAACAGCAACAACAACAACAAAAAGACTGTGTCAGGGAGCTGACTGAAACTGTATAATTCTGCTCTAGACAATAAACTTCTGCAGCGAGAATTTTGAGAGAGACTAAGAAAAAGATGAAAAGCATGTTTGGCAGAATGCATGAGCTCTGGTGGGATGGGTCTAGATTTGATTTGAAATTTTGTATGAAATGCCCAAAGCTTCAATAAAATTTGGTTTTGCATAAAGAAAGAAAGAAAGAAAGAAAGAAAGAAAGAAAGAAAGAAAGAAAGAAAGAAAGAAAGAAAGTTATTTTGGTGCACCAGAGTTTGCTGCATAGACATTTAAGATTGTGAAATCTTCCTGGTTAATTGTTCCATTGATAAGGATATAATGGTCCTTTTTGTCTTTTCTGATTAATCTTACACTGAAGTCTATTTTGTCTGATATTAGAACAGCAACTCCTGCTTGCTTTTTGGTACCATTTTCTTGAAATATTTTTTTCCATCCTTTCACTCTAAGGTGGTGTCTGTCACTGAGGATTAGTTGGGTTTCTTGTATGCAGCATATAGATGGATTCTGTTTCCTAATCCATTTTCCCAGTCTTTTTTTTTTTTTTTTTTTTTTT
>VZQC01000292.1:2286621-2301798 GCA_009823505.1 Rhizomys pruinosus
CAACAACAACAACAACAACAACAACAACAGAAAGGACTGCATAAAATAACTGATTGTAAAGGTGATCTTCTGCTCAAAACAATCATCTTCCACATGGAGAATTTTGAGAAAGACTGAGAAAGAGATGAAAAACATGTTTGGCAGAATGCATGAGCTCTGGTGGGGTGGGGGGATAGGGTGGGGGACATGGGTCTATATTTAAAAAAATATATAATAAAAAATAAAAAATAAATAAAAATAAAAAAGAAGTATTTTATACTATGAATGAGGCTTACAACAAATACTCTAGAACCTCCTTGATGGAACAATAAAAAACCTAGTAGTGAATTTGTTTATGACTTATTAATTTATAGCACTAACAATATTTGAAATAAAACATATTCCCAAAATTGAGTTTATAGCTGTTTTATTGGAATCAATAAGAATGACCTTGACATCAATGAGAATGTGCTGAAAGACACTGACATTAGATAGTGTTTTAAAAGCCATGGAACAGAAACTAAAGACTGTATTTTATTGCCATAAGTGATTAAAGCTCTATAGATATTCACTAAAATTCCATCAAAGATGCAAGGGTTTGATATTTTTAAAATGAAAATTATTTATTTTCAACATGGCTACATGGTAGCACAATGTAATAATGAAGTGGCATAACAAAAAGCACGCTGGTTATAGAAAGAAATCAGCTAACTGGACTCTAATATATTCATGGGATTAAAAAAGTCATTCCCTTATTCCTTCAAGAATAATGAAATCAGAGTTACTGTAATTTATGTTCCTAACCCTAGTGAAAATTTATAAATGGTATAAATCATTATACACACATATGTATATATAGTATATACTGAACTAATGCACTGACTTCCCTAATTATAATTGGTTAATTGATCTATGAACTCAATGCATTGATAGGAATGCATGAAGCTGATATTCCGAATGAGACATAGACGAAGATAGTTCTGAACTTAGATCACCCTAATAAGCTTCCAATACCAGATGAGACTTAACTTTGAGAAGCTGGCTAAACTACCTCTCTATTACTGTCAACCTTTGATCTGAAAAAGCCCGGTGATAATACTAGTTGAATGCTATTTGATAGCTACTGAAACTCTATTCAGTTTTCTAGAAGAAAAATCAAAACTCCCCCTTCCTCATGCTCTGTTGGTTGATAGAAGGAACTAGATTTGTACTGGACAATAATAAAGTCTGTATCTTCCTCCCACACTGGATGAACACAGTTATGAAAAACAGACTAAAACAAAATAAAAGCTAAAATTAATTATTTTTCACTTTAGGTCTATGGAATTTAAATGCTGGATCAAGTTTAAATTCTACTGTAATCAATTTATCTCCTCCAAAATGTCAAGAATATTCAGTCCACGTAGGACAATTTCAAACCAGATGTAAGGTCAGGAAAAGAGACATTTTGGATATGATATATACCTGGCAACACTGTACATCCCACATAATATTTGCAGCTCCCAGTTCTAGTCTTTTATACCCTTAGCAAATGAGCATACATACTTGAGTTGTAGACATTTTTCACACTGGACAAAGTCATGCTTTTAAAATGGCTATTTAAGGATTTCTTACTGACGAAACAATTTCATATTCAGTTAACATTATCATGTTGAATTTGTGCCAACTTGTTTATAGTTAACAGACCCAAGTAGTCTATTATTGCATAGACAGGGAAGTCTTTATAATTCCAGGACTTTTTAAAGGCAGTCATCTGAAATTATAGACTTTTTGTTTCTTCATCCATACTGTTCTACAATTACAAACTGCAAGCACAGGCTATTCAAGCCAATATAGATCATAAAAACAGGTAGCTTGAAATAGTGACTGATCTACAACTAATCATTTTTCTCTTAGTCTGGAATTAAGGCATCACTCAATAATGACATTATTTTATTCTCTAAGGCAGAACTGGTTATGAATTAGATGACTTACATTTTTAATTTATGTATTCAATACTAATATCCAGTTAGAAATATTGATAGCTGCTCATATTTTCCTATGAGTCCTAGCTTTGAGGGGCTGGACAGATGGCCTAACGGTTAAGAGCACCAAATGCTCTTGCAGAGTATCCGGGTTTGATCCCCAGCACCCAAATGGTGGCTGAGAACCATCTGTTACTCCAATTCCAGGAGAACTCCAGTTCCAGGGGAATCCGACACCCTCTTCTGACCTCTGCGGCATTGCACGACACGGGGGCACAAACCTGCATGCAGACTGTACATTGATACACATACAAAAATTAAAAAAAAAAAGGAATGCAATTCGTTCACACTGCTAAAGCTTTACTTCTAATGCTAGAAAAGAGATGGTCCAACCAGATAGTCAACACTACAGGTCATTACTTCTACAAAGTGTGATGTTACACAAATTACTCTCAAACTATAATTATTAATCTTTGGTATGTCTTTTGAAATCTACTTGACTCAGTTCCAAATACGTTATAGATCACACCAAATAATCTGATTAGGACACAAAAGCAATTGACTTTTGTATTAGTCACTTTTAAGTTGCTTGATAAAACCACCATGACTAAGGGAATATATAAAAGGAAGAGTTAATTTGAGTTTAGGATTGACAGTTCCAGGGAATTAAGATTCCAATATGGCAAGGAGGCATGGTGGCAGAAGCTGGTGCAGAAAGCCGAGGCTCACATATTGCAAATAACACAGGAGAGAGAGAGAGAGAGACTGGAGACTGCAAGGCTTGTTAAACTCACTAATCCCACCCCCAGTGAAGTATTTCTTCCAGCATGGCCACACCTTCCAAGACCTCCTAAAACAGTGCTACCAACTGGGGACAAAAATGTTTAAATACTTGAAGCATATGGGGGACACTCTCATTCAAACCACAACATTCCACTCCCTGGCCCCATAGTCTCATGACCATATAAAATGCAAAATGTATTTAGTCCAAACTTAACAGTCCCATAGTTTTTACTAGTTTCAATTCTACTCAAAAGTCTACAGTCCAAAGTCTCTTCTGAGACCCAGGCTAATCTTTTAACTGTAAGCTCCTGTAAATTCAAAAGACAAATTACATACCTCCAATATAAAGTGGAACCAAATGCACATTCCCATTCCAAAAGGAGGTAATAGAGGCATAGTGAGGAAATACTGGACCAAAACAGTACCTAAAACCAACAGGACAAAAACCAAGTCCAGTAGCTCCATGTGTGATGTCTGGGACTTTACTTCCAAATGGCTTAGATGGCTCAGCTCTTTCAGCTTTGCTTGCAGCATACATCTTGTCCTTAGCCTGGTACCACTCCCTGTATTCAGCTCTCCTTGGCAAATATCTCACAGGTCTGGCATCTACAGTGTCTTCTTGGGGTCTTTGCTGACAACCAGGTTTCACATTCATGGCTTCACACAATGACCTATCAGGACCTTCTTTATCCAGGGATGCCCCTGCTTCACTCTACCTGGCCTCTGTGTCTCTCTGACATTGTGGAGGAAGAACTGATGATCCCTTCACTCTCGCATCCTTCATGCCTCTAAAGCAGGCACCACATGAATGAAACTGCCGAGTTTGACTGCAAGTTTGGGAGGGACCCTGACCTATTTCAACTACATCTGCAACTTTACTCTGCCCTGGCCTTGTTGGAGCAGAAAACCCTTTCAGTATTTTCCTTTCAAAAGTTGGAGGCTTAGCTGGGTATGGTCTTGCCTCGAATGTACTGTCTCTGTTGTTTGCTTGTAGATCTCGAGGCCTCTCCTTATTCACTTCAATCTCACTTTATAAGTTGTTTGCTTGTAAATAGCTAGGCCTCTCCTTAATCAGTTTAATCTCTTTATCAAAGGGAGCCTTTCCTTCACATGTCTTGGCCCCACCATTAATCGTCGCAGTGCACTTTTCAGATCCAAACTGTAAATTCTGCAGTTTTTTTATTATTTTTTAATTAATTAATTTATATATTTTTTTAATCAAATCTAGACCTGTGTCCCCCCATCCCCCACCCCACCAGAGCTCATGCATTCTGCCAAACATGCTTTTCATCTCTTTCTCAGTCTTTCCCAATATTTTCCATGTGGAAGTTGACTGTTTTGAGCAGGAGATCACTGTTTCAGTCAGTTCTTTGATGTAGTCCTTTCTGTTGTTGGTGTTGTTGTTGTTGTTGTTTCCAATATGCATCACTCCCAACTGCTTTGGAAAAAAGCTCAAGGGGCCATGCACAAGAAATACTTACAACTAGGTAATTGGCACCCCACAGATAAGGGATACCATTCATCATTTGTTTTTCTGGGACTGTGTTACTTCACTCAGCATGATGTCCTCTAGCTCCAGCCATTTTCATGCAAAGCTCATGATGTCCTCTTTCTTTACTGCTGCATAGAACTCCATTGTGTATGTGTACCACATTTTCTCTATCCACTCATCAGTTGAGGGGCATTTGGGTTGGTTCCAGCTCCTTGCTATTGTGAAGAGAGCTAAGATAAACATAGCTGTGCATCTATCTCTGCAGTGGGATGAGTCTTGAGGGTACATGCCCAGGAGTGGTATGGCTGGGTCAGGTGGCAACAGGTTCATTCCAAGTCTTCCAAGGGTTCTCCACACTACTTTCCATAGTAGCTGCACGAGTTTACATTCCCACCTTCAGTGGATGAGTGTTCCCCTTTCCCCACGACCTCTCCCGCATTTGGTTATCATTTGTTTTCTTGATCCTAGCCAGTCTTATTGGAGTAAGAAAATATCTTAAAGTGGTTTTGATTTGCATTTCGTTAATGATTAGTGATGTTGAACACTTCTTAAGGTGTTTCTCGCATTCTGCAGTTCTTTCTGCCCCATTCATCCTTTTTTGCTGTAGGTCTGCACAATATTCACCAAATGGGAATACTGGAAGCCTATAGGGGACACTCTCATCCAAACATCATAAACTTGAAGGCCATATAAGAAAACAAGATGTGATTAAAATTATGATAACCCATAAATGTTTAAATTATTCCATTATTACATAGTTATAAAGATTGATTGCTACTATCTTCATTGAAAAATTCACCTCAAAAATTATTACTACAGCTGCTACTATATGAATTGTAGACCACCTCCTAATCTGAGGCACACATTACCATTCTCCTTTGGATTTTGTTGAAGGTCCAGGGATGAGTTATCCATAAAAATTACACAGACCTGATCTTACTGAAATAAATTTCTTTATAACAATTATACTTGCTTTAGTTTTGTAGCCCATATATGGTCCTTATTTATGTAAAATAGTATTCTAATTTTCATAGTACAGGGAATTCAGAAGAGCCAATCCAAATTCATAACTCTTAACTTGAAGCCACTCCCCCTCAATCTGCACACTTTTGCTTCTCACCCTTACAAGACATTGTTACTGATGATAATTTTAAATAAATGGCCTAGTGGTTAAGAGTGCCGACTGCTATTGCAGAGGACCCGGGTTTGATCCCCAGTACCCACATGGTGGCCGAGAACCCTCTTTAACTCCAGTTCCAGGGGAATCCGACACCCTTTTCTGACCTCTGTGGCATTGCACAACATGGGTGCACAAACCTACATGCAGAGAGTACATTTATACACATACAAAAATAAAAAAAACATAAATGTAATATCTCCCCAATCTCTCTTTCAGAATTTATTTCCCAAAGAGTTTGACATATGAAACTTGTTTACAAACTTGAGTATTAAAACATCAAATTCTTGAAAATATACATTGTCTCTGTATTTTAGAAACTTCTGATAGAAATTAGACCTTTTTCTATCAAAACACTTTGTATTAATCTCCTCAAAGGGCTGGGATATTATCTTGTCTTTAAACATTTGTAATACAATTATACAAAATAATAATTGCAATTATATTAAACCTAGCCACTTCATTTACTTAAATAAATATTTTATTTACTTATGAATAACATAAGACAATTATCACTAATACAACTGTAATTGTTAAAATTATCATAGTCAATCCTGGCATGGTGTGGCACATGCCTTTGATCCTAGCACTTGGGAGGCAGAGGCAGACAGATCTCTGTGAGTTCAAGGCCAGATTTGTCTACAGAGTGAGTTCCAGGCCAGCTGGGGCTATAGGGAGACCTTGTCTCTCAAAAAAAAAAAAAAAAAAAAAAAAAAAAAAAAAGAAAAAAAAACACCAAAAAACTTATCATGGTCAATGATAGGACATTTTTTAATCTTTTTCTCAGTGGTCTTAGTCATTGTGAACAGTTTTAGTCAGTTAGAAATTTTGGGGTTTTCTTGAAAATAAATAAACAAACAAAACAAATAAAGAAATAAATAACTACATTTTTCATTGGTTTTTTTTGTTGTTGTTGTTGTTGTGGTCGTTTCGAGACAGGTCTCCCGGTAGCCCCAGCTTTCCTGAAACCCACTCTTTAGACCAGGGCGGCCTTGAACTCACATGATCTGCCTGCCTCTGCCTCCCAAGTGCTAGGATTAAAGGCGTCATTTGGTTTTTAGGAAAGAAGTCAACCTCAGTTCTTTCACTGAGTTGCACTGATCCTTGTCTAATATCTCATGTAGAGAAGTCCAGTATCCACGAATAGATGCTAAAATTTGCCTTAGCTAAAATATGGGATGAAATTGCTGTTCAATATTAACATGTGACAAGCAGAAATTGCAAGGAAGAAAGCTAGATTTCATAAATAAATTACAATATAATGTAAAAATAAAAAAAAAAGAAAATAGAAACATTAGAATAAACTATCAAGTTTTCAATAAAAATTGACAATATGAGTTACCAGGCTCTTGAGTTTTATAGACTTCACCTAGTCACGTGGCTTGGATATTATTTCCTGGGAAAGAGAAAAATGGATAGAATCATTGTAAGATTTGCTCTGTTAGATTTCACAGAGTCAGAGCATATTCGACAATATAGTCCTTTAAAACTTGTAGTTAAATTTCAGCTGCAGAATCAAAACAGGAGTGGAAAGGATAGGGAATTTCAAGTGTTCATATTGCAGACTCCAACATCTTGGCAATGGTAACATTTTAATAAGGACTTGGGGAACAGAAGAATATTAAAATAGTCTTTGTTATTTAAAAGTGATATGTTGAGGGCTGGAGTGATGGCCTAGCGGTTAAGAGCGCCGACCGCTCTTGCAGAGGACCCGGGTTCGATCCCCAGCACCCACATGGCGGCCGAGAGCCGTCTGAAACTCCAATTCCAGGAGAACTCCAGTTCCAGGGGAGTCCGACGCCCTCTTCTGACCTCCGCGGCATTGCACGTCACGGGTGCACAGACTTGCATGCAGACAATACATTCATACACATACGGAAATAAATAAAATTAAAAAAAAAATTAAAAAAAAAAGTGATATGTTGGATTGCAGGGATTCTTTTACAGGTAGGAGTGCTTGTTGCTCTTGCAGTGTTGCAGGTTTGGTTCACAGCATCCACTTGGCAGTTGAGAAGGCCTATGACACAAATTCTGGCTTCCAATGGCTCCTACATGAGTGTGCTACGCATAAACTCAGAAAGGCACACACATATATACATGTTTTAAAAACAGGTTTATTGAGATATATAAAAATAACATGTTAATTGCATGCAATTTGATGAGTTAAACATGCAAACATCAAGGATAACATCATCACACATGAGGTAATAAGCTTTAGAATAGGAAATCAGCACAAAATACTAGCTTTTAAAATAAAATATTTGTACTCATCGGTATACACATCATAGTTTGGGATATCATAACAGAAGATTCTTCTCATTATGATAATATCAATGAGATTTTTCTAATAACAGGATGGCCTAGAAGAGCGACAGTTTTGTGAGCTATTTCTCAAAATTGTCTGTCATGTTGTTGAATGCATTTTATGACAAATTTGTGATGATTAGTTTTGCCTTTCACCTGTGCATTACTTCCTACTTCATTTATTTAGTTTATTTATGGTCTATAATTAATCAGCATGACGAGTGATAAAATTAAAAAGTCAGTTTTGTTGTATCTACTGAGTGTTTCATTTTCTTTGACTATTAATGAAAAAATGTATCTCTTGAACTGGTGGAAAGATGATATAGTAGATAAAGAAGGTGCTTATTATGCACGAGGACCTGATTTAAAATACCCAGCACCCATATAAAAGTCAGACAGGTCAGCACACCATTATTGGGGAGACAGATGGGTCTCGGATCTTCTTGGCCTGTCAATCTAATTTAAACAGACTCCTCAAAAATTCAGTGAGGGATACAGTCTCATAATATGACATACATATACAGCACACACAAAAAATAAAAATACATGCATTTACCTTTTTCTGTATCTGATCATTACTGATTATGACAGTCATATTATACATTTTATAGTTGGTATTATTAGGAGTTGACTCCAGACTAACTCTTCTCCCTCCCTTCAGTTTGAATCAACCTCAGGGTGGAAGACAAGTGATTTTTCCTCTTTCTCCTTTTCTGGGCACAACACTTAATTATTTACTAGCAGTAATTCCATTGTTTTGTAGGAAATATAATAGTGGGAAGGTAGGGGAGAAAAGGAGCAATTCTGGTTTTGGTAATGACACTATTGTCTTTCTCCTGAGGTTCCCTACTGTGTTATTTACTCCTTCCACAATTCTAGTGATAAAAGTAGGTGCCTTTTATCAATATCTGCATGCTTCTCTTCTTTCTCTTAAGAATCCCACCCTTCGCAAGAATTATTCTAGAGAACATGATTCAATAAAACCCAATTTTTTCCTCATTGATATATCTTTCTCTTGATAAACATAGTGTGTGGCTTATCATCTCCAAAGTGGGAGAATGATATTAAGACAATAGGACTTTGCAATTTCTCTGTCCTCAATTTTGTAATAACCTCATCATTTTGTTCCTTTTTTTACCATCTATTTAACAGTGTGTATGTCAGAATGAGAGATTACTCATGAATGAGCCACATTCCATTTTCTTTTCTCCACAGTGGTTACAGGATAATGATAACTGTCCAAATCATTGCCTTGAAATGATGCTTAGAAAGTTAAGCATTAGAACATATACTGCTTCTCTGTCTCTATAATGATCTCCTTGGTCATGTGATAAGGACCAAAATCTTCCAAGGAGGATTTTTTTCTTCAAATTCTCTGGATGTTGGATGTCTCTGAGTCATTAAAAAGTAAAGTTTTTTTTTTTTTTTCCTTTCATTGCCTTCCCATTTCATTGTAATTATTGCATACAGCAAATGTCTTCTGCACAGGCTCTTTGGTCTACAGGACTAATGTAGGGTTATTGCCAGCTAGTGAGCTTTATTTATGTGTTTTATATTCCCAAGTACATCTAGGGTAGGGACCAGAGAAATATCAGAACTAGATAAGTGGGTTAAAAACTAGAGTTGTGAATCCCATTAAATGATGATGAATTTCTGTCCTTCAGTCTAGGAAAATAGGTAAAGGAAAAAGACCTATGCAAGTGATAAAAGAGGGATCTACTTTGTGTTATTGAAGTAAAGAAAAAAAAATAGCAAACACTTGAAGGAATGTGATTAGAGGACATTTTAGAAGCTAGAGTTACAAATTCCATTAAAGAGCTGGAACTACAGAACCTGTTAAAACTTGATTAATCTCTGTTCTTGAGGTCATACAGATGACTCTATGAAAAAAAGGCTATAAATGCTAAAAAGAGGCATTGTGCTGTTTTGCAGGGTCAGAGATGGGAAATAGCATGTTTTAAAAGAAAGTAGTTTAAAAAGATTTCTGAGTGACTATAATATTTGAACTGAATCTTAAAAACACATAAAATTTCAATGACCCTTTCTACTGCTGGAAATATTGGGAACATACTCAACCTCAAAAGACTCTAAGCACTCTCTTCTATTTGTGACCTGCTTAATGATATAATTCTTTATCAGCCAATCCAAGAGTCTGATCTCAAGTCCATTTATGATTACACACATTATATATTTTGTAACAACTCACTTTTACATTCTTTAGAATAGTTTAAGTAAAAGTATAATCTTGGAAGTTTTAAAAATGGGTAATTTAATCTTATGTAAAAACCTATTTTTTAATTTATTATTTTTTTAATGTGTATGAGTGTACTGCCTGCATGTAGGTTGGTGCACCCATGTCATGCAATGCTGCAGAGGTCAGAAGAGGCCATTGGATTCCCTTGGAACTGGAGTTCAAAGATGGTTTTTAGCCACCATGTGTGTGCTGGGAATTGAACCCGGGTCCTCTCCAAGAGCAGTTGGTGCTCCCAACAACTGAGTCATCTCTCCAGCCCCCCCCCAAAAAACCCTATTTTTTAAATATAAGAGATTTTTTTTTTATTCAGGACTGTCATAGAATAAATTTTGTTTATAGTCACACTTCTTCCCTCATCTCCACCTTTACCTTATCACATTCCAACCCTTAAAACCAAACTTATGTCTTTTATTAGCAACTGAAAGACCTCATTCATTAGACATGTCACATGTGAGCTAGGATCCAGAGCAATCATATCACTTTATAGTAACATTGATCTAAACATGAACACACACACACACACACACACACACATATTAATATTACACAGAGATGGTCAAAATATGGGCCCACTCCCTTTCTTTTAAACATAGTTTTGTGTCAGAATACATCCAAGTTTCTTGAAGTAGAATTTTCACATTTTCTGTTTCTCTTAAACACTGCTTAGAAATGTCAAGTACAGATTTCTCTTCACTTAACAGAAATGTTTGATCTTCCTCACCAATGTTAGCTAATTGTACACCTTACATGCTGTTTCTGGTCCTCACAGAGCACATGACACTACTGTGGACCAAAAGGTTCTCCAACAACTTGATTTCCCACATGATTTTACTGTGGGTAAAAGCAGAAACTAGGTCCCCACAGAAAGAAGCAATTAGCTCACAGGCCTCCAATCCCATATTTTCTGAGTGGCAGTTGGGAAGTTTCACTACCTCAGATGAGAGCTTTGCACCACAGTCTTCTAATTGTCTGGAATCTGTGTATTTCACAGTTGTTTTTTTTTTTTTTTTTTTTTTTTTTTTTTTTTTTTTTGGTCTTTTTGAGACAGGGTCTCCCTGTAGCACCAGCTGTCCTGGAACTCACTCTGTAGACCAGGCTCCCTTGAACTCACAAAGATCCACCTGCCTCTGCCTCCCAAGTGCTGGGATTAAAGGCTTGTGCCTGGCAGTTCATAGGATTTTTTTTTTAACACTTTCTTCATTTTATTTCAAAAGTCCACAAGGTCACAAAACGAAGAGCAAGTTTTTGGTTTTGTTTTTTAACAAAATTTGTTCTTACAAACTTTAAAATCTGCACCAATGGATATGTAAGTCAGAAATTTTAAATACAAAATCTGAAACTGACATTACCAATACTCTACTTTGCAAATGTGAAGTGTCAAAATAGTCTTCTCAGTAATATAAGTGTATTATCACTAAAATTCACAACCAGGAACAAGTATAAGTAAATCAGTGAATTGTGGTTCTCTTAATATCTACGTCATTAAACAAATGAGCAGGAAGCCCAAGGTTCTTCTTAGGCAGACCTTTAGTGTTTGGGACCAAGCTGATCATTTACCTTAATGATGTTAACCCTGAACTCCTTAATTAAAATCAAGTTTACAGTTCATAGGATTTTTAATGCTGTTGAAGACCACAGCCAGGTCTTTACAGCCACTGCATCATGATGGTGGTCTCCTTTCCCTTCCTTGCTCTTTATTCTTTTACCTGTATCATAATTTACTTCTTTTCTTCCCATATTTGCATTACTATTAATGCCACCTTTATTTAGTATTATTTCCTCTTTTAGGTTTAAGTTCATACCTTTGGGAGTATTACTATATAACTGGACTTTCTAAGAAAGTTCCACTTTTAGACTCATACCTTTTAGGAAGACATTCCATGGTTCCTTGAAATTAGTGTGTGCAACATGATTATGGACACAAAGGTATTAGACTTTGTTTTCTCTAAAACACAGCATATTCATAAAACTTGTTTCTGGGGGAGAAGAGGTAATGCACAAAAGGTTTCTAAAAGTGCATTAGGAGCAATTGGATGTGTGCAAATGCAAATGTGTAACTATTCTGGTATCTCAGTCTGTAGAATTAAGATTTAGATTATCATCAACTGCTTTTTTAATGAAAAGCTTGCTTGCTTATTTTTTATTTATAGAAATTAATTTGAATAACTTTTCTCTCATCTATACCTGGAGAACAGACTTACCTACAGGGTAGCATGCAAACTATCATAGAAGAGGATGTGGTTTGATCATAATAAAACTAAAATATTTTGTATTAATATAAATATAGGTGAAACGGGAAATGAATAGGCAGAGGAAATCAAGAAATACCATTGTCTGCTACTACCCTTTGTTGTAATGGCTAAAGGCTGTTGCAACTATCTGAAATCTATGATTGATTCTCATTTATGTGGAAGGATTTTATTATGCCCAATGGGAAAGTTAAAGGATTACTGCTCTTATCATGATCAAACACCAGGAATGTAATCCCACTGGAGAAACAATATTTTAATAATCTATTATATATCCAGAGCAGTAATACTGCAATAAAATGTCAGGTATAACCAAGCTATTTCAACCCTCAATTTCCAGTGCTTAGGCTAGCATTTTAAATCAGACAACCCAAGGATCCCAAGGGTCTTGAGCTATTAAAACCAAATTCATTCCAATAACATAACATGCTATATACTTTAACCATTCAGAAAATACTTTAGACAGTTTGAGAATATTAAAAAAGTTTTATGGCTTCTTCTATTTACTACATGTTATTTAATAAGCATAGAAAGCATAAATTTGTAATTTACTAAGAATGTCCCTATTTCTTGGTAAAGTGGCTGCATTGGGATAGAAAAGTTTATGTGCTCATGCCATCTTTAAAAAGAACAGATGGGGGGCTGGAGAGATGGCCTAGCAGTTAAGAGCGCCGACCGCTCTTACAGAGGACCCGGGTTCGATCCCCAGCACCCACATGGCGGCTGAGAACAGTCTGAAGCTCCAATTCCAGGAGAACTCCAGTTCCAGGGGAATCCAAGACCCTCTTCTGAACTCCGCGGCGTTGCACGACACGGGTGCACAGACTTGCATGCAGACAGTACATTAATACACATACAGAAATAAATAAAATTAATAAAAAAAATTAAAAAAAAAGAACAGATGGACTTATTTTCCTAGGGGAATTATAATAAATAATTACATAATTTTAACAGAGGAAGCCAATATGTAAGTCCCTATTGGAGGATTTAGGAACCCCAAATAGAAGATTAGAATAAAACATTTTGTAATTCTGTTAACAACCCATTTAACAACAGTGAACTGATTCATTTAAGAAATCTGCTTTGGTAAACCCGACACCCTCTTCTGACCTCTACAGCATTGCACTACACGGGTGCACCAACCTACATGCAGACAGTACATTCATACACATAAATAAATAAATAAATAAATAAATAAATAAATAAATTTTTAAAAGTCAACAATTACATTTAATATTGACTTATTTTTAATTTTATTGAAAAAAGCCACACATGTTATTTGAATATGGCAAATCAAAGGTCATCAGCTTATTTGAGCCTATTGCTACAAAAAGATTAAACTTTACATGAAAAGAAGACTGAGGTAGGAAAGACAAGGGATTCTCGCCAAACAATTAGCTAAGTCTGACAGAGGCCAGAAGCTGACTATGGTGTTTTGGAAATGATGAGCTGGATATTGATATCACAATTGGAACCATCATTTAAAATGTGCAAACATTACAGAGAAAATTTAAAGAGTAGAAATACTGACATTTAAGAGCAAAGATGCTAGATTTCATATTGTTCTATTATTTTTACATTTGAGTATGATTTTAAGAATTTGTCACATAAATGCATGGTGGCTCCTTATCCAGTGTGTTGGCAGAGTTGAACGTGAAGTAAGCAATTGATTAGTGGTTTGAAATGCCCCCTTTCACTGTAGAAAAGTGTAGATATTGTTTTGCAACCATTGTACAATTGTGGAATTGAATATAGTGTGGTTATCCCCAACTTATTGACAGGGTGATAAAATAAACTGTACACACAGATGGAGAAAATCAAATAACATCCTTTAGCTGGGACCACAAAGAATTTTATATCTTTATGTCCATGGTTCAGAGCACCAAACCATCAGATGACAGATGATGAAAAATAACATCTCAAGATGCATCAGCTGAAATGTCACAAATGTTTCAAATTCTTGATAGGAGAGAAAAATGGCAATTGTGTAAATATAACTGTATTGCAGAGAAACAATGTTTTCAATCAATCCTGTAAATTTCTTTTCCAATATGACTTCCATTTTGGCTTCAGCAAGTAGATGGGAAGATGCCAGTGTTAAAACAATCAAATAGGTTAAATTGTCCTTTCAATGTGATATTTGCACATTTGCTTTATGTTCCTTATCTTTGACATGACATTCTGAGTTCTTAAGGAAATAAACCCAAAAGATTAATAAATCAATAGGTAGAAAATTTTATTTTAGGAAAAATAACAAGAAAAGCATTATTCATAATACCTAATAATTAGCAATCTTCCTTTAGATTTTCCAATCCAAGAATATCCAGTGACTATCAGATTACACTAGATTACATAAAAATGGATCACTGAAGTTTCAGTGTTGACTTCGGTATGTGCTTAACTGTGGCTAAAAAAAATGTTTCCTTAAATTTCCTATGAAAATGATTCTCTTGTGGTATTCATGAAGGAAGTTTCTTTAGAGAAAATCCTTTAGAATGCACTGCTTGCGGATCATCTAATATCACAACAAAATTGTTTTCCTAGCATCTTCTGGCCTCTACTGTCCTTGATTTATATTTATATTGTCCAGTAAACAGAGGGATCTTTCATGCAGTTCCACTATGCTACAGAATAGAACAAACAATGATACACACAAACATAACTTAACTCCAGTTTATAAGATCAGCCCATAGGCTGATGTGCATAGCTTATAAGCATCACCTAAGAAAATTAGGAATTATACTTATACACATTACACCTCAAGCCAAATTCAATTATGTTGGCAAGTCAACTTACCTCACTTATAAGAATCTATGCAGCGGTAAAGAGGGACAACATCATGAACTTTGCAGGTAAATGGATGGAGCTAGAAGACATTATGTTAAGTGAAGTAACACAGTCCCAGAAAAACAAACGACAAATGGTATCCCTCATATGTGGATGCTAATACCAATAACCCAGATATAAATATTTCT
>VZQC01000292.1:2303681-2330015 GCA_009823505.1 Rhizomys pruinosus
CCTGAACCCCGCTGGAAGGTGGGGCTGTGGGGGTTTGGGCACAACAGCCTGCAAATAGGTTTTACATGAAGGATGCTTGTACTCATGGATTATCACTTATAGCTAAAAAATGGAAAAAAAAAACTGAGATATAAGCAGGACAGTTATGGCATAATGCATGATCTCAGTTGGGGGGGGTGGGGGGGAAGGGAAAGGGGAATATGCCTGAACTGAGTTGGAAAATGATGTATGAAATGCACAAAGCATCAATTAAAAAAAAAAAATAAGAATCTCTGTTCCTAGCCAGGCATGGTGGTTCACACCTTTAATCCCAGCACTCAGGAAGCAGAGGCAGGCAGAGCTCTATGTGTCCAAGACCAGCCTGGTGTACAGTGTGAGCTTTAGGCCAGCTGGGACTGGAGGGAGACCCTGTCTCAAAAAAAAAAAAACAAAAAAAAACCTGTTCCTGGTAATAAGTGACCATATAGACTGACACTGATTAACTTAACTTTACTGAGAGGATACATAGCTTTAGAAAGCTCATACACTCATATGGGAAAGATTTACTCTCAATATAAAACCAACTCTAAACTAACTCGAGCACAAAATTCTAACTTGCATTATTAAGGTAATTAGTGTTACCTATACAGAGACTGATCAATATCCATTACCTAAATCACACTTGAGAGTGGGAAAAAAAAAAACTTTGTAAATTATCCATACATTGCTGAGCTTATATCAAAGTTTCTCTTTCTTCCAGAGCACTTAATTTCTTTCTATAAAAGATTGAATTTATGCATTTAAAATGTGACCGACTTATGGGGTTTTGAGTTTGTTTGTGGTTGGAACTTTGCTTTTAAATTCATTTTATCATAGAAAGTTAAAAATATTTTCAATATTTGAGAACTCCATTAATTCTTAAAGATTATTTCTGATTTCTGGGAATTAACAGAGCTGAAAGTAAGATCTCTTACATGTGCATGATGTCTGTAAGAAATGTAGTCTATACTAAATCTCAGTTTGGAGATATTAACATGGCATCACTCATCTGCCATTGACGTCACCAATGTAATAGGAATAATAGTGTGTCTGAAAAAAATGCCATTGTGTTCATATGATTATAAAACAAATTGTAAGCTTTCTTTGAAGCAAAAATATATGCACAATAGTTTAAACTATTTCAGTATCTGTTTTATGGGCTGATTCCTTCTGGCATTAACTGAAATTACTCAACATGATGGGAAACTCATAGGGTGAAACATAATGTTGCAAACTATTTTTAAAATTAATGAAATTAGTGGTCTGGCAAAGTGGCTCACAGATTAAGAGTGCTCACTGCTCTTCAGGAGGACCCAAGTTTGAATCCTAGCAAACAAATAGTGTGTTCCAAAACCTGCAACTCTAGTTTCATTGTGTCTTATGTCCTCTGCCTGCCTCCATGGGGACCTGCACACATGTAGGACACACACACACACACACACACACACACACACACACACACTTGCACACATGTAGGACACACACACAGAGGAATAAAACTTTAATATAATTTGAAATTAAATTACTAGATTTTGACAAGACGTAATGGTATATTAAAGAAGTTGCTGAAATGCCTGATTCTGAGGAGAAAAAAGTGCTGTGAAATTCCTGAAAAATCAGATAGAATGTGCCACAGGACACTTTGAAACTAATTCTTTCAATCTCTTAGTGATAAATAGGTTTTAGTCTTGACATAAACATAAAACACAATTCAAAATGTAAAAATAAGTATTTTTTTCTGTAAGCAATTACCAAGAAAGAAGACTAAATGAAAATATAGGGAGAAAAATTAACTTTATAACTTATAGGATAGCTGAGTGATAGTGAAATTTCTTGCATGTAAAACATCCGTGATTCAATTTGGTCTTTCTCTCTCTCTCCCTCTCTCTTTCTCTTGCTCTGTCTCCGGATTTGTATTCTCTCTCACACAGAATAACAATTTTTAATATCATGCTGACATAGACTTCTGTGGTCTTACTATTTCAATTTACTCATTATGCTTTTATTACAGTTAAATATATCACATATGCAGATAAAATATTTGTTAATATTCATTTGTTGATTGTCTTAAATATAATTTAATTCAGAACCTATATGAAAATGGTCAGAGAAATATAATGTCTAAGCCACAGCTAATTTAATATAGAATTTTAAAGGTGTTTTTACTGAAAAAGTTTAGAGCTAATTCCCTCCAAAAATCATAATTAAAACTCAAACAGACCGAGTCAGAAAGGAAAGGCTACTGTTCAGCAATCCTGATTTTTTCTCCAACAGTCCACATGGCATCAGAAATTGGGTTGAGTATATTACAGTTAAATATATCACATATACAGATAAAATATTTAATTATTATTAATTTGTTGAATTTCTTAATTAATTTTTAAATTCAGAAACTATATGAAATGGTCAGAGAAATATCATGTCTAAGCCACAACTGATTGATGTAATATAGAATTTTAAGGCATTTTTACTGACAAAAGTTTAGAACCAATTTCCCCCAAAAAATCATAATTAAAACTCAAACAGACTGAAGCAGAAGTGAAGGGTAGGAAAGGCTATTGTTCAGCAATCCTCATTTGGTTTCTAATAGTCCACATGGCATCTGCTGTGGTATTAGGCTTTGCCCTTAACCCCACCCTCTACATAAACTGGAGGAGATGCTGGATCTCTGGCTCCTCCCTACCCCTCAGAAGAACCAGTCCAGTTCACAATCTTAGAGAGGCAGGAGCTCTTGGGCCTGGGAAAACCTTCAATTTCAACCCTTTCCTTTTTGGAGGACCACCCACCACACACACATACACACACACACAAATATACACACAATGTAAAGTAGGCAGAGATTGAAGTAAAAATGAACATGAATTTGATCAGCACAAATAAAATTTAACTTTAAAGAACATGATTAAATTATTCACCAGTAATTGTATTTTGACTTGTAGCATTGCATGTCTACTTCACAAAATAACTTATCTTAGAATGGCTATACAGAATAACAAAAGAGATAGACTCCCACGTTATTAAAGCAATGTTTCAAGCATCTCAAAGTTTAATGTCAGACCACATTTTACCCTGATATTTTGCATTTCCAGTGTAGCTTCCACTACTATTGTAAGGAATGACATGTAGTGTCAGTGCTTCAGGACTTAGCCAATAGCATATGAAGCCTGAGCGAGGGAGCAATAGTCTGGTGACATACAGTGCCGGGCCGACCATGAAACTCACAGTCTTCCCAGTAATTTTAACATTCACCGGGTTCCCAGAATGGCCAAAAAGATCATTAATAATTTTTATTGACTGGTACTGCTCAAATTTAAATAAGGATAGCAAGAGCCTTTAGATAGTTGGACTTTTACTTTTTGCAAATTCAACCAGTTTCTCTGAAGAGAGTTCTGTGGTATCTCCCTAGAATATGCCATAAAGCCAATTAGGTGAAAGAAGTGTCTAGAGATATCTTGCATACATGAAACAATCTTTTCTGGTAAAGACTGAATATATATCTTCCCTGATCATGTCGCCACTTTGGTGAGTTGTATAAATATGCTAGCCTGTGTATATTTGTCAAGGCTCTAGCACTAGGGCACTGGAAGACATCCTGAGTTTTGTGTCTCAGTGCATCAGTCTACTCCATATTATGGGAAAGTACTCACAACTCATAACTGCTCACCTGGTGGTTCTTGAAGACAGTCATATTTTTTAATTGTTCCTATTGTAGCCTATCTGTGGAATATGAAAAATCACTCTTCAAGAAAATAGTGCAGGTTCACTCAGATTCTCTAACAGTATGATGATGGTATGTATTTCACACAGCATGAATAGTTTCCGTGCATTAATTTAATATCATTACTGTAAATATGTTAATATATCTTTGGAGTGTCAGCAACAATTTGATAATATCAATTAGAAACTTGGTTATTTTTCTTTATTATTGAAAATTTCCAGGCAAGGCCAAGATTGATAAATCAGGTGAATTATTTAACTTGATATAAATTTGATTAGATCTTTACATCCTGAGCTGGGATTCTATGCCAATATAGAATTATAAGTTCTTATAATGAACTATAATACGTTTCTTATCATTTGGGAATATCTGAGTTTGATACAGGAAAAATGGGGTCATGCCTTAGGGTTTTAGTCTCATTCATTAAAAAAGTTAAGAATGGACTCAAACAGAAATTTTTCAGACAATTTTTATTAGAATTTCAGGAAAAACCCTCAGAACAGGCAAGCAGCTACCTTGAAGGGGATAATAGAGAGGAGATAGAAAAAAGCATTAAAGTCATGTTGGTTTGGAGCCAACATAGAGGTCAGACTAGCAGCTGCATGTTGGCGACAGGAAGGGAGCATTAGAGAAAAATTAAGAAATCACAGATGCTGGAGCAACCCAAAGCATCAGGGAAAGCATGTGTAGAAAGAAACATAAAGAAGAAAAAGAGAGATTAAACTTTTCACAAAAGTAGGCACACCTACAGAGAGATTATAATTATAACCTGGTTCACAAGCACTGCACTAGAGGGAGGGGTTTGTAGGCAGGAAAAGTTATCTCTCTAATTAACACACTAGGTATTTGGTCCTTATCTTTATTACAACTTAAGGTGAACTTGCCTGCCTAAGAATGGTTCTATGGCTAGAAAAGCTGAAAAGTTAGGTCTTTATTAAGCCCAGAGAATTTTATTCTCCTGACCAGTCTTCTCTCAGGGAGTTTCTTTGTGGTGTAAGAAGTCCATGGAGAGACCTAGAATTCCTATATGTCCCCTGAATTCTTAACATCAAGGTATGTATGAAACAGCAACTTCTGATAAGTGTAGTTTTATGTTCTGAGAGTTGTAATGTACCTTGAAGCTTTTGGTCATTTCTTGTTGATTTCCTCGGTTATCTTTTGATTTCTAGCATTGTATAGTCTTTGAAAACCCACAAGAACTTATATGAGAAATATTATTTGACAAACTGCGAGCCAGGGCTTGTTAGTATATATAAAATATATTAGCTAAAATGTTATAGTCTTTTTTGAACTCATGTAACAATGATGCTCAGAAGAAGTATGTGTCTCAGAGCAATGTGCCTTTGTTGATTATTTAATGTTTCCTTATAAATGGGAATATATTCCAACTCTCCTAACTAGTCTGCTTCCTTTTGCTAAATTTCACATTCTTAAAAAGTGTGGGGAACTAGAAACAACTGAACACTCATTTGAGATTTGTGACTGTCATCTTTCTGGTTCAAATTGCTCATAGATCTTGCAAGAGAAACAGAGATGCATCTATTATAACCATCATTCAGGGTGATCATTAAGCACTCACTATAGTAAAGACTGCTGCACCAGATGGTGCTTCATGAACAATAGACAGTGCACTCCAAACTGTCAAGCATTTGTTCTGTGCCATTTTAACTCATACTTTACCAAAGAATAAAGGAAGAGAAAACAGTACCTGCAATATTAAAATTCCTAGTGGTGACTTTCTAGCCCTAGGCTTTTATTTGCATACAAGGACAAACCAGTCTCTGTCTTTGGAGGGTATCATGTGTAACAGCCTATATTTATCTATATAAAGCCAGTAGTTAAACTACTAAGGATGGCTTTTGCAAAACTATAACCTAAGAATTCTCTGAAAATGATCTCCCATCATTTAAAAAGCAGTTTCCTTTAAAAACAACATGGTCTTTATTTGCATTGCATTATGAAAATCCCAGTAATATTCTTTCACATGGTAGGAGATATTTACTTCATGGGATATAATTCTTGGAAACATTTACTTTTTAAAACCTCATTTCACTTATAACCACTTTTTAATTTCCTAAAATTATTTTTAAAATTATTTATTTATTTATTATTTTAATAAGCTTCTGTAGTTTCATACCACAGCTCTCAATCAAGTTTAGAGCCCCTCCCCCACTTGTACCTCTATAACTCCCCCCACCAGACCTCATGTAATCTAGCATACATGGTAAAACATACCCAGTCTATCATTTGCACCTAGAATTCTTTAAGTGAAAATTTATCCACTGCAGCCTGGTCAGTCCATTTAGAGATCATAAGTAAGGCATATTCTCCCACAGCCAGTAACAATCTGTCTTCAATATTTCAATCTGGGGCTGGTCCACCACACATTTCTCTCATCCCCTGTGGATCCTTATGTAATTGAGTTGACATGGGTCATAGGTCACTACCACCATCGCCCAAATTTCAAATATGCAAGAATCTGGTAGCCTGAAATCCTCAGCTGCCCAGTGTTCATGTGCCAGGCCAAGTCCTTAAAATCTTTTCATCCCTTATTCCACAATGGTTCCTGAGCCATGGGTGGGTGATTTTCAATACTGGCATCCTACACACGGACACATACCACACACTCTGCAGTTTCCATTGTTCCATGGCCTGTATCCAAAGTATGTCCTTTCTTCAGCGGTAACATCTTATCTATTAATTCCAGGAGATGATCAATAGCTTCAGGAATAGGCTGTGATATTTTGGGGAGTCTCCTGGGCCACTCTCAGCTAACATTAAAAGGGAGAAAGGGAGGTCTCCTCTTTCTAGCACTTTCTAGCACACACACACACACACACACACACAACCACATTAATATAATATATGATTATATATATATATATATTCCTATATAAGTATATTATATATAAGTATATATATAACAAGGAGGGCATTTGTGAATGGGGGGTTCCTTTAATGTTTTTTAATTTTTATTAGTATATAAGAAGGCTTACAGATTTTTGTAAGTTAATTTTTATGCCTACCACTTGACTGAATATACTAATTATTTTTAACATGTTCTAGTGAACTTTTCATGAATCTTGCTTTGTATAATATCATATTCATTCCTAATCAAACGATGAGTTTGCTACTTTTTCCAAGTCAGTACTCTTTCTTTCCTTCTTACAAGAGTTTCAACAGATCGATGAGAAGAATCTGTACATAAATGTGGGCAGCCCTGTCTGGTTCCCAATTTTAGTGGGGATGCTGTCAATTTTTCCTCCATTTAAAATTATGGTGGCTATGGGTTTGTTTGTTTATCATATAGCTTTTAATTATGTTGACGTGTGTCTTCCTTCCGTCAATTCCTTCTAGGAATTTTAACATGAATGCATGATGGGTTTTCTTAAAGGCCTTTTCTGTGTCTATTGAGAGCACCTGTTGTCTTTAATGCTATTTATGTATTTTATTACATTTATTGATTTATGTATGTTAAACAACCCCTGAATGTCAGGCAGAAAGCCAACTTGATCATGGGAGATGGTCTTTTGGATGTGTGTCTGTATGCAGTATGTAATTCTTTTTTTTTTTTTTTTGTAATCTATTATCTCCATGTACAACTAGCTATTTTTTATTTTTTTTATTTAGAGAATACTTTATTAGTTTCTGTAATCAAACCCACGTAGATAAGACCTTACATATTTAATACAGTGCGTTACCCCTGTACAAATGGAAAAAAATTAACATTTCTAGACCAATATGGCTGTTAATTTCTGTACAATGCCAACTCAACACAGTAAACTGGGATATATTTTTTCCAAAGTTGACAGCACAGCTAAAGTTTTCAAAAATTCTAATTATATATGTATATATATATTTATATTTATATAAAAGACCAATAATAGCAGTATGTTATGCATCAATAGCAGCAACAGCTTCTCTAGGTTCTGCAGTCATTTGAACAAAATTGTAGACATCCAGCACACTCCATTAAAAAATAATAATAAAGTAAAAAACAAAATCCCAGAAAACAGCACGGTTCTGTTACTGTTGTGGTACCTGGCACCATTTTCTTTTTTATTAGCTTCTCAATCATCATCTGGAAAGAAAATATTCTGAGTAACATCATTAAAAACAGCTCTGATAAAGCACAGTCACTACTACGCATCATAAAGCTGGTACAAGATATTTTACATTCACAGAGGTATGATACAGTACTGTCCTACATCTATAATACTAAAGGATATAATTTAAAAGGCATTATTTGAGACTTGATTCTACTTTTCTAGCAGAGGGCCTGGTATAACACAGCTCTGTAAAAAAAAAAATGTACTCTTAGTATTTCCTTTTATTAGTGGCACAGTTCTAAGTATTCACTCTCTTCATGAACATCAGCTAAAAACTGTTATTAAAAAACAAAACAACAAAAGAGAAAACAATTGGGGTGAGAGGAAGACACCAGGAGAAAAATTACCCTAAAAGAACTTAATTTTTTTTTATTGATGGTTTGTTTATTTTAGACATCATTTCTCTGTCCAGTTTAGACATATTCCTCTTTCCCTTCCCCACACCCCACCCTGGATCATATATTCTGCCCTAAATGTCCTGCATTTTTCTCCGTCTTTTTTTTTTAGATTTAGGAATTCACATTTTTCCTCCATTTTAGATTACTCTAAAATATGAATACATACATTCCACTCATATACAGTAATCGCGGGGTCTGAAAGTAAGTAGTGGGTGGATTCTAGAGCCCTTATGATATTTACATTATAACAACATAGCTTCTTTCAGCTAAACAGAAATCTAAAAATAATGTTGTCCAGCTTGCCTTTCATCTGGGGATTTGGTGTTAGCAATCACAAATGAGGGAGACCATTGGTCTCTTGTTTTTCTGGGACTGTGTTACTTCACTTAGCAAAATGGTGTCAAGTTCCATCCATTTACCTGCAAAGCTCATGATGTCATTGTTCTTTATTGTTAAGTAGTATTCCATTGTACCACTTTTTTTTTTTCATCCACTCCTCAGTTGAGGGGCATTTGGGTTGGTTCCAGCTCTTCACTATTGTGAAGAGAGCTGTAATAAACATGGATGTGCATGTATCTTTATGGTAAGATGAGTTTTGTGGGTATATACCCAGGAGAGGTATGCCTGGGTCAGGTGGCAGGCTCATTTTGAGTCCATTAAAAGTTCTCCACACTGCTTTTCATAATGGTTGTACCAGTTTCCAGTCCCACCAGCAGTGGATGAGTCTTTTCCTTTCCACACAACCTCTCCAGCATTTGGTGTCTTTTGTGTTCTTGATCATATCCAGTCATATTGGAGTGAGATGGTATCTGAGAGTAGTTTTAATTGACATTTCCTTAATCATTAATGATGTTGAACACTTTTTAAGATGTTTCTCAGCCATCTTTACTTCCACACTGGTGAAGTCTCTGTTCAGCTCTTTACTCCATCTTTTCAGTAGGTCATTTGTTTTCTTACTTCTTTTTATTGTGTGTAGTCTATATATTCTTGACATTAATGCTCTTTCAGATGAATCACTGGTGAGGACTTCCTCCCACTCTGTGAGTTCTCTCTTCACTTCCTTGATTGTTTCTTTCACTGTACAGAAGCTTTTGTGTTTGATGAGGTCCCATTTGTCAACTATTGACCTGATTTCCTGTGCAGCTGCTGTCTGATTTAGAATGTCTTTTCCTACACCTATGTCTTGTAGGTTGTTGCCAACTTTTTCTTCCATCACCTTCAGGGTTTTGGGTTTTACGTTGAGATTTTTGATCCACTTGGAGTTGATTTTTGTACAGGATGAGAGGTAGGGGCTTAATTTTGTTCTTCTATAAATGGTGATCCAGTTTTGCCAGCACTATTTGCTGAAGATGCTATCCTTCCACCACTGAGGATTTTTTGCCCCTTTTGTCAAATATAAGGTGGCTGAAATTGTATGAGCTCAAGTTTGGATCTTCAATTTTGTTCCATTGGTCAATGGGTCTGTTTTTGTGCCGGTACCAGGCTGTCTTTATGACTATGGCCCTGTAATATAGCTTGAAGTCTTGTAGAGCCATCCCCCTTGTATTGCATTATTCATTCATGGTTGCTTTAGCTAATCAAGGTCTTTTGTTTTTCCATTTGAATTTAAGGATTTTTTTTTCCAAGTCTGTGAAGAAGCTCATGGGAATTTGGATAGGGATTAGGTTGAATCTGTCTATCAGTTTGGGTAAAATGGACATTTTTACCATATTAATTTTTCCAATCCATGAGCATGGGATATCTCTCCATCTTTTGATGTCATTTTCAATCTCCTTCAGGGGTTTAAGATTTTTGTTGTAGAGATCGTTGCTATCTTTGGTTAGGTTTCTTTCAAAGAATTTTATTATTTTGAGGCTATTGTGAGTGGGAAGGTCTTCTTATATTCCTTCTCCATCTGTTTATTGTTGGTGTAAAAAAAGGCTACTGATTTTTCCAGGTTAATTTTGTATCCTGCCACTTTATTGAAACTCTTAATCATTCCTTGAAGTTTTCCGGTGGAGATTTTAGCATACCTTAGGTAAACTGTCATATCATCTTCAAAAAGGGATAGCTTAACTTCTTTTCTGATTAGTACTCCTTTAATTTCCTTCTCTTTTCTTATTGCCCTAGCAAATGTTTCAAGCACTATGTTGAAGAGGAGTGGCCATAAGGGCAGCCTAGTAGGGTTCCTGCTTTTAAGGGAAATGGTTCCAATTTTTCTCCATTTAGGGTGATTTTGGCAGTGGGTTTGCTATATATGGCTTTGATCATTTTGGATCAAAGGAATGTTCCCTTCAGTCCTATTCCCTCTAGGACTTTAAACATGAAGGGATGTTGAACCTTGTCAAAGGCTTTTTCTGCATCAATTGTGATGATTGTGTGTTTTTTGTCTTTCAGCCCATTTATGCATTTTACATTTATTGATTTATGTATGTTGAACCATCCCTCATCTCTGATATGAATCCAACTTAATCATGATGGATGATCTTTTTGATATGGGTCTGTATGCGATTTGCAAGTATTTTGTTGAGGATTTTTGCATCTATGTTCATTAGTGAGATAGGTCTACAGCTTTGTTCTTTGCTTGTATCTTTACCTGGTTTTGGTATTACAGTGATTCTGGCTTCATATAAGGAGTTTGGGAGAATTTCCTCTGTATCCTTCTGAACAGATTGAATAGTACTGGTTATAGGACCTATTTAAATGTTTTATAGAATTCTGCTGTGAATCCGGCCTGGAATTTTTTTAATTGGGAGTTTTTTTTTTTATTTTTTTTTTTTTTTTCTTCATCCTCAATTTCTCAAATATTATGGTCTGTTTAAACTGTCAATATTTTCTGCGTTAAGATTTGTTGGTCCAGGATCAAAATTCATCCTTTTCTCTTAGTTTTCCAAATTAGTAGAGTATAGGTTTTTGAGTATATATCGCCGCTATGATTGTCGGATCTTTTCTTGTCTGTTGTTAGATGTTTCCCCTTTCATCACAACATACTATTGATTTTGGAGTTGCTGCTTCTTTCTTTCTTTTTTTTTTTTTTTTGTTTCTTGAGACAAAGTGGGGTATAAGTCTGTTTATTTTATTTATCTTTTCAAAGAACCAGCTTTTGGATTCTTTGATTCTATGTGTTGTTTTCTTTGTTTCTACTTTGTTTATTTCTGTTCTCATTTTAGTGATTTCTTCCTGTTTTTTGGGATTAGGGTTCATTTGTTTTTGTCTCTCAAGAGGTTTTAGCTGCAGTGTTAGATCATTTATTTGTTCCCTTTCTGTTTTTTGATGTGGGCACTTAGGGCTATAAATTTCCCTTTCAAGACTGCTTTTAAAATATCCCACAAGTTTTACTGTGTTTTATTGTCTTTTTTGTTCATTTCCATGAATATTTTTATTTCACTTTTTATTTCTTCACTGACCCATTCATTTTTCAGGATGATGTTGTTTAGGCTCCACATGTCCTTGTAATTAGTTAGGTTTATTCTGGTGTTCATATTGAGCTTTATTGCATTGTGGTCTGATAGAATGCATAGAATAATTTCAATCCTTTGTATTTTGGGGGAATTCTTTTGTGACCCAGTATGTGGTCAATTTTGGAGAATGTTCCATGAGGTGCTGAGTAGAAAGTATATTTTCTGGTGATTGTGTGGAATATTCTCTTGATGTCTGTGAGGTTCATTGGGTGTATTTTATTGTTCAGTTCTGGTGTCTCCCTATTTTTTTGTACAGCTGATCTATCCAAGCAGCTCAATGGGGTGTTGAAGTCTCCTACTATTAGCATGTAAGGATCAATCTGTGTCTTGAGGTCTTTCAAAGTAGTGTTTATAAAGTTAGGTGCACAGAGTTTGGTGCACAAACACTTAGGATTATGAAGTCTTCATAGTTAATTGTTCCTTTGACAAGGATGTAATGGCCCTCTTTAACTCTTCTGATTAGTTTTACTTTGAGATCTATTTAGCCTGATATTAGAATAGCCACTTTGGCTTGTTTCTTCATACCATTTGCTTGGAATATTTTTTCCGTCACTTTACTCTAAGGTGGTGTCTGTCTTTGAGGGGGAGATGGGTTTCTTGTAGATAGCATGTAGAAGCATTCTATTTCCTAATCCATTCTCCTATTCTATGTATTTTGATCGGGGGAAGTTAGACCATTGGTATTTATGGGTATTACTGAGAGTTGTGTGTTGCTTCCTTTTACCTTACTTTTTGTTTGCATTCTTGGTCTAGGTTTGTAGTCACTCTGTTATGCTTTTGTTGATCTCTCTTGAATTGCTTAAGGATAGTTGCTCCTTTCCTCTTTTCTTTGGATTTCTTCTAGGATTTTCTAAAGTGTTGGTTTTTTACACATGCATTCTTTCATCTTGTTTATGTCATGAAAGATTTTTTCTTTCTCTTTCAGGTATAACTGCCATTTTTGCTGGATACAGTAGTCTGGGTTGGCATCTAAAGTCATTTAGCACAGGAAATACTTTGGTCCATGTTCTTCTAGTTTTCATAGTTTGAACTGAGAAGTCTGCTATAATCTGATGAGTTTCTCCTTATATGTTATTTGTCTTTTGTCTCTTGTGGCTTTCAGTATTTTTTCTTTGTTCTAAGCATCTAGTGTTTTAACAATTATATGGTGTGGGGAGTTTCTTTTCTGGTACTGTCTATTTGGTGATCTATGTGCTTCTTGTATTTGTATGGGATTGTCTTTTATTCAGTTTGGGGAAATTTTCTTCTAATATCTTCTTTGAAGGTCTGGTCAATAGTGTTGTCTTGGGATTCTTTTCCTTCCTCTATCACTATAATGTGGAGTTTTGGCCTTTTCATAATGTCCCACATTTCCTGGTTGTTTCACTCTTGTAGTTTTTTTTTTTTTTTATGTGTATGAATGTATTTTCTGCATGTAGGTTTGTGCACCTGTGTCGTGCAATGCCGCGGAGGTCAGAAGAGGGTGAAAATGGCAGGCTCCAAAGGGAAGTGGAAAATCTAAAGAAATCACAGGATGAAATGAAAAAGGATATTGAACATTTCACCAATCACCAGGAAAAGATGGGCAAAAGACTCAGAAGCAGAATGGAAGAAGCAGAAAAAAGAATATCAGATCTATAAGATAATAAGGATCAACTAGAAAGGTCAAGTAAAGATTAGGAAAATTTGTTTTAAATGACAAGAGTGGGGGTCTGAAGAGATGGCCTGGGGCTGGAGAGATGGCCTAGTGGTTAAGAGCGCCAACTGCTCTTACAGAGGACCTGGGTTCGATCCCCAACACCCACATGGTGGCTGAGAACCGTCTGTAACTCTGATTCCAGGAGAACTCCAGTTCCAGGGGAATCTGACACCCTCTTCTGACCTCCGCGGCATTGCATGACACGGGTGCACAAACCTACATTCAGACAGTACATTCATACAAATAAATAAGTAAGTAAATAAATAAATAAATAAATAAATTAATTAATTAATTAATAAAATAAAAAGACCAGAAAGATCTCCCTCTTTTTCCATCCTTCTGAATAATTTAAGTAGTATTGATTGTAGGTCTTCTTTGAATGTCTGGTAGAATTCTGCTGTGAATCCATCTTTGCCTGAGGTTTTTATATTTAGATGAATTTGTGTGTGTGTGTGTGTGTGTGTGTGTGTATTTGTGTGTGTGTGTTTCTATTTCCTTATTTACTATGAGTCTGTTTAAGCTGTTGATCTCTTCATGATTTAATTTTGGTGGTGTCCCTGTTTATAGAAATACATACATTTCTTTTAGATTATTGCATTTAATGGAGTATAGATTTTTACAGTATTCCTTCACAATGTTCTAGATTCTTTTGGTGTCTGTTCTGATGTTCCGCTTTTTGCTTTTGTTTCCCATTTTAGTTAACTACATTAAAGTTCTATTTTGTTTATCTTTCAAAAACTCAAGCCATTAACTTTTTAAAATTATTTTCTTTGATTTTATTCCATTGATTTTTGTTCTTTTTTTTTTTTTAATTCTTCTCTCATACTAGGTTTGGGGTTGTATTGTTTTTACCTTTCCAGGGTCTTCAGATTTACTCTTGCCTCATCTACATATGCTCCTTTTGATTTATTAATATAAGCCCTAAGATTATAAACTTTCCTCTTATAAGTGCTTTTAAGCTGTCCCAGAGGCTTTGTTGCATTCTATTTTCATTTTCATTTAGGTCCAAGAGTACTTTTATTTCTTTCATAAATTCTTCTTTGACCCATTCCTCATTAAGGAGTATGTTGTGTAATCTCCATTAGTTCCTGTAGTTGCTAGAGTTTCTATTGCTGTTGATTATAAACTTTATACACTGTGCTCTAATAGACTGCATGGAATTAGTTCAGTATTTGTAATCATTGTTTTGATTTTTGTCCAAAAATGTGGTTTATTCTAGAAAAATCTTCATGAACAGAGTGCATTCTTTTTTGCATGTATAGAAGTTATGTACTATTATGTAGATAACGGTTAGGTCTATTTCATGTAAGATGTTATTTAGTTCAAATGTCTTCCTCTTCATTCTTTGTCTAGTTGTCATGTCTATTGAAGATAGTGGGGTATAAACTATTACTGTGTTGCTGTTAATCTGTGTTTTATATTCCTGGAATACTGTTTTTATGAATTTGGGTGATCCAGTGTTTGGAACATATGTGCTCATGAGTGTAATATCTTCTTTATAAATTGTTCCTTTGGTTAGAATGACGTAACTTTCTTTATCTTTTTTGAATATTTTTTATTTGAAGTCCATTTCATTAGATATTATAATTGCAGCACCTTCTTGCTTTTTAGAGACATTTTGTTTGGAATATTTTTTCCATCCTTTCACAATAAATTAAAGTCTATATTTAAAAAGTGAGATGAGTTTCTCAAAGATAATAAAAAGGTGGGTTTTTTTTTCTTGGTCCTTTCTACTGTCCTATATCTTTTGACACGGGAGTTGAGGCCATTGATACTTAGTGTTATATTTGAAAGATATGTTTTGGATACTGTCCTTTTAATTTCTTTGTGTTAGTGGCCCTCTTTTGTGCTTCTGCTATTATACCTGTCTTTGTTTCTTTTGTAGCCTTTTAAGTATAATCATTAGTTTCTTTAGTCCTTTGTATTACTTCAAATTTTCTCTGTACTTCTGGTTTGGGGATGCAGAATTCTTTCTGGATGTTAGCAATTAAAAGAAGTTAGCAAGCAGCCCAAGCCTAGACCCCTGCTGTTATCCTCGCAGATCTGTGAAGCCTGGGCTGATTTTGATCTCTTAGGAAACAACTTTGATCTGGAATATAGCCTAAGGTTCCCTTGTAACAACTGCCTGCCCCAGCCCCCTATTGTGTGTATGTGCCCCAAACCATGCAAGCTTCTGTGTCAATGCCTTGAGTTACATCATTTAACTTGAGTGTTCCTCCCAGACCTTCTCTCTGAGTGTGTTTCTTTCTTTCCTCTGGTAACTTCCATGGTCCCCTACCCCCTCCTTGCCAGAGCTAAGCCTAGGGACTGTCGGCATGTAGGCAGGAGACAATCCTGAAGCTTGTAGCCTTGTGAAGCTGCCAGCCTGGTTCTAGGAGGGAAGAACATCAAGTGGATTGCAGCCTACCCTTGATTAAAGGACCAACAGATGATAAATAAACAAGCAACAACTGGTATCCAGGACATGGGGCTTGACTTTCCCCCAAAAGAAGGAAGAAGAAAAAAATATTTCCTTGAGCTGTCTCTCTTAGCTCCCTTTTCCCTCACAAGAGGGAAAATCTTGGAGGGTTTACTATGAAGGAGTTAAATACCCCCTCTGAAAGTAGGATTCAGTTTAGTGTTCAGGCATAGGTCTATATCCATGAAATCTTTTCTTTAACAAGGGATTAATCTGTTAATCTGTCTTTCCCTTTTAGCATTTCTCTTCTATACGGCCAGCTTTGTCACATCTCCATGAAAAAAAATTCTCCTGTTCACTTGAGATTAGTCTTTGAGCTGTCTTTTCCCCTAAACATTAGAATTTACTGCTTTTCTTTATCATGTGAAACAAGCAGATGCACCAGAAATCCCAGAGTCTAAGAGCATGGTGCATAAGGCTAAGCAGCAAAAAGGCATGCTGGTTGCACACCCCAGGGACAAGGAGGGGTTGGATTGCTGAGCTGAGGACAGGTGGGGCTCAGAAGGCCACTTGGGGACCCAGATGAAACAGGCACAGCCGGTGGGTGCACGGGCCTTCACTCAGCCCCATGCTCGGAGGGCTCTGCCAGTGCTGCCCACACAACTTGAGCCAGTGCTGTGGCCTGCCCCTCCCCTTGCACTCCTGGCCACTCTCACTTAAAGGGAAAGCCCTTTAGCTACTTCCCTCTCTGCCACACAAAAACTGTATCAGATCAGTAATAACCAAGACCTTCATTTGCAGGCACATCCCATGAATGTAGCCCCAACTTGGAGCTTCAAAAATTTATAACCAAAATGATTTCTCAGGAATGAAAGAGCCACTCGCCAGTTTCGAGTGCAAAACTACATTTCACAGAATTCTGTGGGCCTGTGGCAGCCATGTTAAAGTCCTGTTGCAGCCATTTTCATTTCTTTTCCTTCAAAAAACTACATTTCCCAAGTTGCTTCAGGACTGTTGCTGACCATAAATTTAGTATGGTTCCAGGTTTTTTTTTTTTTTTTAATTTCAGGTTTTTCAAAAAATAGACAGGGAATATGTATATTTTAACTTTATTGTGTTCTTTCTTATGATAGTTGTCCAGAATTAAGGTAATCTTACTGTTCTTTGCACATCAATTTTTGTCTTGAGATAATATTTGATATAAAAGTTAAATTCCTTCTCAAGCATGCTTCTCTAAATCTGATACATGGCTACTGGAAAATATCTTTAAAAAAATTGTGGACAACAGATCAATTAATAAGTCCTAGGCATTTCAAAGTTAATGAATTAAGGATCCTAAACTACTCTAAAATTAATTAATAAAAGAAGGTCCTGAATAATTTTGGAGACTTTTATATTTGTTTTCATCTTTAAAATTCACAGACAAGGCCAGCCTGGTCTACAGAGTGAGTTCCAGGACAACTGCAGCTACAGGGAGACCCTGCCTCAAAAGAGACCAAAACAACAAAAACAACAAAATTCACAGACACCTGGACCATATGGTTTGTAACCTACCAACAAAGAAATATAACAAGTCATCTTAAGTCATGTCCGTCTAAATATAATAACATTACATTTCAGAAAGACAACTTTGTATGAAGATTTTCAAGCCAGCTTGGTCTAACAAAAATTTAAAACTAATTAATTTTCTTTAACACCTATTTTTCATTTTTAGGTTTTGGTTAAAAAAAATTAACTTGTGTGATTTTTCTATTTACATAAATTTTGTAAAGGCTAACTCTAAAAGGAAAATTGATTTTTAGGGGTTAAAATTATATGTATGTGAACCTTATTTCTACAGGATCCAGTCTTAATCAAGAAACTTAAAAATCACAATGTATGTTTAATCAAGATTCCCCTAACTTATTTTTACTGGTGTTCAAAATCTATTCATACATTGGATAGTGTTAAACTAAATTACTTATGTTGTTTAAAAATTGGTCCAATGCTGTCAACACACACAAAAAAATGTTCACACTTAAATGTGTGTAAACTTCAAGTTACTTTTAATTCTAATACATACTAAATTTCCAGGTAACAGTCTTGATATTAATGTATATCCAATGTCCTTTTATAATGTTATCTGTAACATCCACTTTTATCTACAAGATAATTTAGCTTTAAAAGACAGTATTTCATCTCTTCATCAACAATGAACCTCAGGGCATTGGTTCCATTATGGGTATGTATGTGGTACTATGGTTTTCAGAAATAAAATAGTCTCCTAAAATAAGGTAAAAATTAGTGTAATGCCCCCCAATGGAAAGCTTACCATCTTTCTTACATTAAGAGACATAAAGTGACATAAAACCTCTTGGAAGGATATTCTATTTCTCAAAAATATCTATTAAATATGTATCAATGCCGGGTACTCTACTGGCTGGGATTTGTCCCAACAGCCAATTACATCAGTAAAAATTATTACAGCTGTCCTTTATCAACCTAAAATTCCAGCCAAATAAATCTACCAGTAATAAAAAAAGTGTTATGGGATATTTCAAGTATTAAACTGATATATTATTTTGCTTTTCAAACTAAAAATTTAAGGGCTAATCTACTTTATTCTTAAAAGAATTTTAACAAGCCTTTATCCATTTATCTACTGGAATGATAAATGAGGTATTTTATACTCACAGCAATATAAAAGAGTGGTATTTCTAACCAACTCTGCTATGCCAGTAGTACACCCTAGTATAGTGAATAATGTTTACTTGACTATCTATGTTATCACCACTCATATTTTGTCAGTAAACTATGAAAGGATTTTCCTGAAAGCCAAGACTCCAGCTCAGTGGGAGGCCATCTGCAGCCTCACAATCCAAGCCTTCAGGTAAACTAAAAGCCAGAAATGAGTTGCCAGCCTCATGCTAGGAAAAGGCTGAGACAACCTGGGTACTATCTTCAACAACAAAAAATGGTTTACTCCTTTGTCTCACCTGCCCTCCCCCAAATGCTTGGAAACTGCTGGCTAAAGAAAAATCTACAGGAGACAATTGTGACTGAACTTTGTTCCATCAATATAGTTGCATGCACAGATCTCTCCAGCCAGGCTTGGGACTTTGGGGGTACAAATAAAAACCACCATCTATGTTAAAAGATATATCAGCTGGGCATGGTGGTACACACCTTTAATCCTAGCACTCGGGAGGCAGAGGCAGGTGGATCTTTGTGAGTTCAAGTCCAGCCTGGTCTACAGAGTGAGTTCCAGGACAGCTGGGGCTACAATGAGACTCTGTCTCGAAAAGATCAAAAAAAAAAAAAAGATATCAAGTGATATCTGTATGTTTTCATGAATAAGATAAAGAATGCTACTTTTAGAAGTGATGTCAATAACATACCTATATGTCTTCTTATGTTTTTATGTGCAGGACAAACAATGTTATTTTTAGAGACAATATCACCCCCTTACCTGTATGTCTTAATGGAAGAAAAGGTATTACTTTTGCTTTGTCATTTTTTAGAGTTCCACCACTTAAGGGCAAAGTTGCACACTCAGTGGGTCTCTTTACGTCTTTTATGGTCGGATTGTGATGCACTGGCATCAGTTTCTGTATTTAAATCATTGGTGTGAATGTACTTAAGAGTCATAACAACTGGTTTATGGCCTTTTTGCTGTCTCTGTGTTCAGAGGAAGATCAAAGGATGCCTGCATGCCTTTATGTTTGGGAGAAAACTTTATCTTTTTAACAAAAGCCCTGTTACCTGCAACCTAAGTTCCCCTAGGCCACCAGGATAATGCTTTTCTTTTTAAACCAATTTCCACCTCAGGATGTCAGCTTTCTGGTTTGTCAAAAGCTAGTTTCGGGTTACAGATCAAATGTCTTTATTCCAGTATCAGACCATCCTGAAAAATCTTCCAGAGGACTATGACATTACTACTCCATTTTAATTAAAGAACAAAGGAGGGGCTGTAGGAATGAAACTTAGTCTGGATCGAGGTAAGAAACTGCAGTATCTGCCCCTGGGCTTCTCCGTGAGGTCAGGTAGGCAGTATTTCCTGCTTCGCCTGTCTCTGCAAAGTTCTAGAACCTGACGGGCTATTGCTTTGATGCACTGAGTAAAATGTCACACCTCTAGTTTGCTGTATACACAAATGGGAGTCCTTCTGCCACGAGTAAAAGCCAAGATGCCTACTATACACACACTCGGGTTCTGTTATCCAGAGCGGCAGCCTCATCAGCCACACTATTCTGGAGTATCCCCATTAGAAAAAATATTAATAGTTCATGAAAACTGAGGTATTTCAATAAGTAAAAATGGGCAGATGTAGGCATTCTTTTGGCAGAAGCACTTAAAAGCAGTGAGCAAGCAGCCCAAGCCTTGACCCCTGCTGTTATCCTAACAGACTTGTGAAGCCTGGGCTGACTTTGATCTCTTAGGAAAGAACTTTGATCTGGAACATAGCCTGAGGTTCCCTTGTCACAATTGTCTGCCCCAGACTCCAATTGTGTGTATGTGTCCCAGCCCATGCAAGGGTCTGTATGAAAGCCTTGAGTTACAATATTAAACTTGAGTCTTCCTCCTGTACCTTCTCTCTGACTCTGTTTCTTTCCTTGGGTAACTTCCCTCGGTCCCCTCCCCACTCCTTGCCAGAGATAAGCCTAGGGACTGTTGGCCTGCAGGCAGGAGACAGCCCCGAATATTGTAGCCTTGTGAAGCTGCCAGCCTGGTACAAGGAGGGAAGAATATCATGTGGATTGCAGCCACACATTATTAAAGGACCAACAGATGATGTATAAACAATCTACATTGTCTGAGTTAGGAAGCTAGTCCAGGAATTTGAAGGGGAATATATTTTATTTATTTATTTATATTTTAATGGCATGGGTATTTTGCTTGAATTCGTGTAAGTGTGTAATGTGCATACAATGCCCACTGAGCTCAAAAGAGGGTTTTGGATGCACTGGAACTGGAGTTAAAGACAGTTGTTAGCCTCTTTATGGGTGATGGGAGGTGAACCGAGGTCCTCTGAAAGAACAGCTGGTTCTCTTAACCCGTTACTCAGCCATCTTTCCATCCCTGCCAGAATATATTTAGAGAATAGTAAACTGAATCTTAGAGGCCACATGAAAATGATCACAATTCCTTCCATTCCCCAGTTTATTCATTCTTCTCAGGTGTGTGTGCTTATTTAGCATCTATGTCACTAGGCAAACAGCTCCCTTTCAAGATTTTGTCATCTCTTGTCTTTACCCATATGGTCTACCTCAAGATGTTATCATCCATATTGATTAAATCATAGAACTTATTATTTTATCCAGATAGTTTTGGAATCACCAGAGTGATATTTTTTCTGGTACATTTATATCTTCCATGACACATATGAAGTATCATGCAAACATAGTGAAATGGAAAATAGTTACAAAAAAAAAAAAACAGATAAAAACAAAGAGATTAAAATGAATGGAATTATTATTTGGTGGATTTGGTAGCTCTCTTGCTTTCATGATAATTCTCAGCAACCTTTCTGAGTTGTACTTGCATCTTTCCTTAATCCCAGGAATGACTCTATCCAAGAAATGTGAACTCTTAGTGTCTCTTACATGCAACTCACTCAGGACACAGATGGAAGTGCAAAAGAAAGCATGTCATAAAAGCTAAACATGAAGCCCTTCTTTCTCTCTGTCTATTATAATATAGAGATATAGATATATATTATAATAGAGAGATATATTATATCTATATATATTACTTTCTTTCTCAGTGGGGTTGGTGGGTGTGTGATCAGGCATTATATATGTCTTTGTTTCCCCTCTGTCTCCCTGGCTCTTTTTCCATATCTCTTAATTTTTTATCAAGGAATGAAAAGTCTTTCTTACTTCCTCTACACCTGCTAATGATATTAAGTCTGGAAATAATGATAAACACCTTCTTAAGTCACAATGAAGACAATTTGGAAAAGTAGAAGCCAAAAGTCTATAAATAAATGACAGAAAATAAAATGTGAGAGTTATGTGAGTCTGTCCCTTTTTCCAACAGTGAAAAGCATTATCAAATACTTTCTTTTTCATGGTTCAGTTAACTGTCTTAGATTTGCTTTTGCTTTTAATTCATCTATAATAACCAATACAAATATCAATATAATTTGTCTAAATTATAGTTGAAACACACTATTATTATTGTTTGGGAAAACATAAAAATACTTATTCTCACTTAAAGTAAACCTGTAACTAAAGCAAAGAAATATATTAATATAAGAAACATCTGTAACATTGATGACTGTTCTAGTTTGTCTTCAATTGCTGTGACAAAACACTCTGACTGACACCAACTTGGGTTGAAAAGGGTTTATTCAGCTCACATCTCCTGGGTCACAGTTCATCACTCAGGGAGCCCAAGGCAGGAACTCAGTGCAGGAACCTGGAGGCAGGAGCTGAAGCACAGGCCATGGAGAAATGCTGTTCACTGGCTTGCTCTGCTGGCTCATGCCCAGCCCACCTTCTTATACGGTACACAACAACCTGCCCAGGGTGGTACCACTCATTGTGGGCTGGACCCTCCCACACTGCTCGAAAATCAAGACAATACTCCACAGATGTGGCCACAGGCCAATCCAATGGAGCCAATTCCCCAATTGAGCATCCTCAACCCAGGTGTGTCAAGTTGACACTAAAGCTGTCCAGCACACTTAGTAAGAAGTTTGGACTGTAGAAAGTTCCAAGATAAGTTAGGTAGAAAACAATGAAGACAGTAAAGGGGAATCTGTCATCTATCCTTTCATTTCTTTGTTAATTGGACCATTGAAATCTTTGTTTTCCAAACTGCTGCATTCTTATGATCTTTTGTATGGTGATCTTTTTTAATCATGTGTTTATGTGTAACCACTTGCTTTGTTAACACATATATAATACTTTCATGCTTAAACTTTCACTTATGAGTTAACTATAAATGTCTCTAAAAAAGTTGAACTGGGTGCTGGAGGTATTACAGAGTGATCCCACTGTCAGCTCACTGGCATGAAAAAACTCTCTCTGCACCTGTTGGCCTCCGGATTGAATTTCCTGTGACATTAGTTTGATGAAGAAAAAAGCTCCCACAAATTAAAATGTAAATTAATTGCTATAATTCATAAAATATCTCAAACAATATAGTATATTGAATAATGTATATCATAATACGGTACAAAAATGCACAGTCAGAACAATGAATAATGAGGACATTGGGGGACAATGTAACTTACACATTGAAATATAAAAATGTATCTTTTTACCAAACTTTGGAAAAAAGTAAATTAGTGCTAACTAAATATTTAGCCTAAATCAATTTTTATCCTTTATCACATCAATAATTTGGTTTACTTTAAAAGCATTACTATACCAACATTAAAATTACCTGAATAGAAATAACAACTCTTGAGTTTATATTTTAAGCATGACTTTGAATTCTGAGTACACTAGGTTCTCCAAAATCTCCTGCAGTTGTGCTGAGGGAACTTTCTTGATGCAACATTGTCTTTGAAACACTGTCCTTATGTCTGGCCCCACCCATAATTTTATTCAAAATAGTTTCTTCAGCTTCAAAAGGGGATGTATAAATTCGGCTTCATCCTAATCTTTTTTTTTTTTTTAATTTTTATTGATGCTTTGTGCATTTCATACATTATTTTCCAATTCAGTTCAGGCACATTTCCCTTTCCCTTCCCCCCCGCCCCCACCCCATCCCAAATCATGCATTCTGCCATAACTGTCCTGCATCTTCCTCTCAGTTTTTTTCATTTTTTAGCTATAAATGATAATCCATGAGTACAAGAATCCTTCGTGCAAAACCAATATGCAGGCTGTTGTGCCCAAACCCCCACAGCCCCGCCATCCAGTGGGGGGTGACAGAGAATCTTGCTTTTTCATCTCTTGTTCTAGACTGTCTCATTCACCCAATGTCATGAGTTCTTCCAAGTGCTCACTGTCTTCAATGCCCCACATTTCAGAGCTTTGATGTTTTAATTATCAACCATACTCACATTAGTTAAACACTTAATTAATTAATTATTTAATTATAATTTTACTATGAGTACCAAATGGAAGTTCCCAGAAAACAAGATCAGGTGCCCAAGTCAGAAGAGTCTGGAGGACATGGCTTTGCTGAGGTTAATTAAAAGTCATTAGTCAGATTAAGTTCATTTCATAACACTTGTCCTTAAAGTTCCCCTTCTCTTTGTTTTATAAATGAAGAATCATAACCATCAAGGTGGTCATTGTTAATGAACTAGTCAATTGTTCTAAGGCTAGACATGGGCCTTGTGCTGGAGAATATGCATAGGTCAGTGTGATGTCATCTTAGGTCTCTGGAGTAGCTGAAATGGGCAGGGCAGCACAAGGACTATGTCTATCTATGTGTGGTTGAAATTCAGGAAAATGTCTCTCTTGCAACATGTCTCTTGCCACATGTTGTTTTCTAGTAGGTCTTTACTAGTCACACTGCTATCCAAGGTGGAGTGCAGCAGAAAGAACACATGTGAGCCCTGGCTCCAAGTAATGAGAAAAATGTGATGCAGTCATTGGACCCTAACTTAGATTACTTAAACCATAGGTTTTGGGAAACAAACAAACAAACAAACAAACTATGTTGAAACATGCTATTCCATCAGATGCTCTGCGGAAAATTGAGATAAATTGTAAATATATATATATATATATATTATCTATATATCTTATATATGTATATATCTTTTCAAGACAGGGTCTCCCTGTAGCCCCAGCTGTCCCTGAACTCACTCTGTAGACCAGGCTGGCCTTGAACTCACAAAGATCTGCCAGCCTCTGACTCCTGAGTGTTAGGATTAAAGGTATGCGCCACCACACCCAGCAAAATATATCTTTGAAAGATATAAAATATAATTGGGTCCTGAGCAATTAATCATTGCTTCTCCCTTTTTCTTTATGCATTGCATTTTTAATAATAAAACAATTTATATAAGGATGGGGTAATATATTACTTGCGGTAATATAGTGAATGTCACTAGAGATATGAATTTCCCAAAATTAAGAAAGAAAAAGATAAAAATTTCAGATACAGAGGCAAGATTACTTGTTCTGACTTGTATTTTAAACATCTAGAACAGATTTTTATGTTTTAGCCATACATAGTGAAATAAAACCTTAAAGTGTAAGGACATATATAAGAGAAAATTTAAAAAGACCCTAAGAATTTATGTAAGTTACTTCATTAGCCAAAGTTCATTAGGACAAACACCTGTGTCTTTACTTCTCTAAAGGTGATGATACTTGCTGACTGGCAGTCAGGACTGGATGGTCAAATTTGTTGAGTTTTTACCTGTGATAATTAGAAAGACAACTAGGCAGTAGGATGATGTCCTTCTGTGTACCTCTGGTAATTCTGTATGCAAGTAAATACTTTGAAATAAAAACAGGGTGAGTTAATCAGTGAAGGTTTTAAATAGAGGCAATTAACAGCCAAATTTAGGTATGAATAGGTTACTGAATTGAAAACTTAATTTAGTGAATTGTTTGAAAGGAGAAATGGCAGCCATTCACCCCCCCATGTGGGTTAAAGGGAGTGCCATCCACCAGCTTTAGGTAATGGTTTCTTTGTCTTCCTCTGAGAAAGGGTTTGTTGTTAATGTACTGGAAAAATCATATATATTTATAGAAGAAAATATTTATTTAGAAAATAACGAAGTCACACATGGAAGTGAAAGGAAACTTGTCTCCAAAGAAACAAACCATAATCCTGCAAAACTTATTCATTATTTGTCAACGACAGTTGAAATTTGGGGCTACAGAAGGATAAATAATCGTGACTTTTCTCTATTAAACTAGATGGATATGGTTCAGACTTGTTCAATAAGACTAATTCATTTCTGTTGATTTGGGGTGAAAATGTTTTTACGGGAGTATATGGGGTAGAAATTACCACTCTAAAATTATTAAAGAGGGAAATAATTGTCTAGACACCGCTGCAATGGAAAAAGGAGTTTTTAAAAGAAATAGCTGAATTTATTGACATTTGAGGAAATTGTTTTTCTATTAATTTCAGCTTTTAATTGTAATTGTTTTAGCACAAGTTAGAGTCACCACAACGTGTCAGGATAAATTTAAAGCAGTGTCTCCTTTAAGAGTAGCATAATGGTATTTAAGCAGCACTAATAGTTATGGTAGGTTACTTTGGCATAGACACATATGTTTGGATGCTTCATTAGTAGGATCGAAAGGTTACTCCTGGACAAACTGTCAGCCCATGAAAGGAAACAGCCAGAATTGACCAGAGTCCAAGTCAACAGCTCCAGAGAGAGTGAACTGTTTTACTTCTCATCCACCTGTGCCCCTTTTCTAAGCCTAGGGAACAATCTGCAGAAGAGGGGGCGTGGTAGAATGTAAAGGCTGCGATTGGGGTGAATGGTGAAACTACAGCAATGTAGTCTGGACACTCATTTGATCAACTTGATTGAACAAACAACCTGTCACCCCCCACTGGATGGTGGGGCTGTAGGTGTTTGGGCACAACAGCCTGCAGATAGGTTTTGCATGAAGGATGCTTGTACTCATGGATTATCACTTATAGCTAAAAATGAAAAAAAAA
>VZQC01000295.1:9099-96825 GCA_009823505.1 Rhizomys pruinosus
TATATATATATATACACAATTGTCAATTTAACTCACAAAAAAGCGGCTTCCAATGACGACAATGAGGCAGAACACTAGGTAGTGATTCAAAATGGTCCAAGAAAATGTACATTCAGGGAAGCCAGTTAGCACATTTGTATATCGAAGCAGTGTACACTGTGGGTCATTTCTATCATCTGTTGGTCCTTTACTCAAGCATGGCCAGAATCCACAAGATATTCTTCCCTCCTAGAACCAGGCTGGCAGTTCTACAGGACTGCAAGCTTCAAGGCTGTCTCCTGCCTGCAGGCAGCCGGTCTCTAGGCTTAACTAGAGAGGAGGGGACTGTAAGAGAGTTACCCAATGGGAAAAGAGACACAGACTCAGCGGGCAAAAGTCTGGGAGTCTCATTTATTCATGCCACCAGTGTGTTTATATACTAAAAGCTACTGTGCTCTGGGCAAGGAAGTGGGGGCAGGCGGAAGGGAAGGAGCCACCTTGGCTCCTACTGGGGGGGCTGCAGACCTCCTGTTTGTTCAACCAGTAAACTAGAGCTGTGACATTTTGCTCAATACCTCAAGGGAAGGGGCCATCTGGTTATGGAACTTCACAGAGATAGGCGAGGCAAGAAAACACTGCAATATCTTGACCTTCCAGAGCTATAAATAATTCACAGAGACAACTGAATGCCCACAGAGATATCAGATAAGTCTCAGAGTTTCTTCAGGACAGGTTTTACAGGTCCTTGTCCAGAGCCAGGCAGTTTCTTTTCTACAGTACACCAAGCTTTCAGTCTCTGATATAGTTGTTGGCTGAGCAATTGGTGGCCATGCCCTGTTTTCCAGATGCCCATTTTCCTCACTCCTGTGTACAGCTGTTAGATAGGAAGTGCCCAAGTATAACCTCTTCCTTTGTCTTATTTTCAACAGTTTCAATCCTGCTCTTGTATGACTCTTTTCTCACTGACCAAAATCTTGATAATATAACATTTCAACTTTCTTCTTATGCAATTATGCGGTTAATTGAAATGAGCAATAGCAATTCATGATTTATCAGAACAATCATGTGAAAGATGAAATGACACATGAGCAATAAGCCTCTGCTTGTGACATGAAGTGTGTATTGTTTCCCTGTGAGACCTGCCATTTTCTGATCCCTGGCTGCTATTAAGTAAGCAGCTTTGCTATATCCTGTCCACTACAACATTATTTCTTGTTGTGTTCCTTGAAATTGTTTTGCCAGTTATTTTGTCATAACACAAAAGGCTGACTAACACAAAGTTAAAATCAGAAACAGGTTAAAAATTGAATGACATATAAAGATACAGAAAAAGAGAAATCTGCATTGCTTCCAGGAGTTGGATTGAAAGGAAGACAGGGAGATAACTGGAGGATCATTATAGGTTAAAAGGTGCTTATACAAAAACAATAATTGTTATGTAATGTTATGGGTTATAGAAAGAATATGGTACTAGAATTCAGCAGAAGTAGACTTTTATGTTTAAATTTATGAAGTTAACTCTTCTTGAGTTTTTAAAATTATTTAATTCTAAATACCCATAGATAAATGTACCTCTTAACTCTCACCATAGAAGTTTCTATATGCAACAGATGGCGATTGTCACAGAGACCCACATCTAGCTGACATAAAGAACCAGAAGCTTCAGAGTGCTTATCCCTGAACAGAACACCTATATCAATCTTCTGACCCCCCCCCCCCAAGGCTCAGGGATCACTGTGGAAGAAGGGAACAGAATGATTGTAGGAGTCAGAAATGGTGGATGACCATAAGGAAACGGAATTTTCCAGAGAGCTGATCAACTGCTAATCATGTGAACTCACATCAGCAGTGACAAGATGCACAAGTCCCATGAAAGCCCAAACCAGGAAAAATCCCAGCATAGAAATGATGAAGGGGTTAAGAAGTTCCAACCCCACCTAAGGAAATTATATCAACAGAGGGATGCTGGGCAGAAACAGTCTCTTTCAAGCATGGGACTCTTGGTAGGTTAACCAGACACCAGTGGAAAGAGCCAAACTAAAGGACATTTGGAGACACAGACTATGAGAGAGAGAGAGAGAGAGAGAGAGAGAGAGAGAGAGAGAGAGAGAGAATTAAATTAAATTTGGGCTTTTAAGGGGCAATAAAGTGATGTTGTGATAGGAGAGGGAATCTAAATATCAAAATATATTGTATGAAAATCCTAGGCCTGGAGGGATGGCTAAGCAGTTAAGAACATTGGCTGTTCCTACAGAAGACCCAGGTTCAAATCCTAGCACCCACATGATGGCTAAGAATTTTCTGGAATTCCAGTTCCAGAGGATCCAACACTTTTCTTCTGTCCTCCATGGGCACTGCACAATACTGGTGAACTTATACATGTGCAGGTGTAACACCCATACGCATAAAATAAAAATAAATAAAATATTAAAAAAGAAAATGACAAAAACTCAATTTAAAAAAGAAATTAAAAAATAAATGGCAGGGAGCATAAAATATTTGCTTTTCTGAGTCTCTCTGACCTAACAGTGTAACAGCTTCTAGTTCTATCCATTTACCAAAAAATTTCATCTTTTCTTACCACTGAGTGGTATTCCATTAAACAAATTCGAGACATTTTCATATTTATTCATTGGCTGGGAGACATTTAGGTTGTTTCCATTTCTTATCTATTTTGAAGAGTAACAACAAACAAACCAACACAAAAGGTGCATAGCAACGGACTAAGACAGACACTTGATGTTGACACTTGAATATGCACTCATGTGAATATGCATCCTTGTCTACATTCCTACACTCACATGACATGTACACATATGTTATATTATTCCCCAAGTGTATTATTCAGGGTTCTCTAAAGAAACAGAAGCAACAGGACAAATATATAGCTATACACAATTTATTGATTTGCTCACGTGACAGAGTTCAAGGAGTCCAAAAGTAGCCACGCCGCACTGGAGAGGCTGAGAATCCAAGGAACTGCTCAGTCCACAAGGCTGGATGTCTCAGTAGTCCCAATCTGGTGCTGAAGGCCAGATGGATTCCAGGAGATCTTCCGGTCTCAGTGCACGCTGGGATCCGTAGGGTTGATCACAGCAGCAAGACAAACTCACCAGTGAGAGAGAGGCAAGCTGCAGAAAAAAAAAAAAAGGGGACCAGATCCCTCTGTCATGGCTTTTAATACTGCCTGCCAGCAGAAGGTAATGCCCACATTTGGGGTGGGCCATCCGGGTTCAGGTAGTCCAATCTGAAAATCCTTTTTCTCTTATTTGTTCCTTGGTCCAGTCAAGTTGACACCCAGGATTAACCATCACACCAAGCAACAAAGTATTCTTTTGTGTTCTTATTATGACCTATTCTCCCATTCTGTGTATCTGTCAATAGTGGGATATCCAATTTGAAGTTTTTTTCTGTGTTAAAATAAATATAGATGCTACCAAATCTTTTAAAGATAGGCAGTATCTTAGATCTACCAACATTTATAATTAGGTACCTTATGCATAAAACATATTTCTTAATATGTTATTATTATAATAAATATAAATAAAAATAAATATAAAAATGGTGTTTATCCAAGTAAGTATAAGGGCAAATTTACATTTAGTCTATTCAAAATTAATACTTCAAAAAAGAAATGGAATTAAAAAATTGTTAGCAATCTGTGTGTGTGTGCATCTGAGAGAGAAGAGACGGAATGGAGGAAGTAAATATGTTTAATTAATTGACACCATTAAATTATACATCTCCTCCTATCCCTCCATAGGTATAATAAGTAGCAAAAATTATACAAACAAATTCATAAAATGTTTATGTGTATTATCTTAATTATTGATATGCTTTCCTTTGAGACTAGATGAAACTATTCTACATAAATTTTCTTTATTAGACATAACAGTTTTTATTCTCAGATATAATAAATCACCTCTCAGGTGAAGGCTCAAAATCTAGAAGATTCAGATATCACCCAAACAGTAAAATCCATCAATATTCACATACATGTATGTAATACATATGTAACATGTAAGTAATGTAACTTCTTGCTCTATTGCTCAGAATAGGAAATTGTACGTTTGTTTCATAAAATCAGCATAGAAGTTGATATTAGTTAACGATGTGTCTGTATGCTTTTCATCTTATCAGGTTTGTTACAGTATTCATGCACATATTCAGGATCTAAACACCATGTCTAATATGTATAAACATTACCATTATTGATCATGCTTGATTTGAATTGCAAGAATATATCCATATCTTAAGTGCCTGTCTTATGCAGAGTTTGATCAGTCTGGTTGCTGGATATAGAGCAGTGATCAGCACTATCTTGTTCTGCAGGAAAGGCACTGAGTAATAAGGAACACAGAGCCACAAGAGCATTTTAACATTTGGGGAAACATTTTCTATTGATTAATTTTCAGCTCATCCAAAAGAAACCATATTATCTTATAACTTTTTTCTATGTTGATATTATATTACCTTAAAATAAGCAACATTCCATTCTGAACAATCCAAATCTTTTATAGAACTTTTGAGAATTTCATACAATGTATTTCAATCACATTGATTCCATCCACATCTGTACTTCCTCTTTCTGCCTGATATCATGTCCTCTATTATTTGTTCTTTTCAAAAGCCTATAAAATCTAGCTTGTGTCCACCCCACCCCCAAATGCACTTTGTTGTGTATGAATCCCCTGGAGCCTGGTAACCCTGTGGAGTATCACATCCTTAAAGAAAATGGACTTTTCCGTTTCCTAGCGCCTATCATTTGCCAATATTTTGTCAGCTAGGTTTGGGGTTTCTTACTAACCTCCCTACCTCTGTACTAGGATTTTGTCTGGTGGACTTTATGTAGTTCTTGTGTGTGCTGTTATAATTGCTCTGTGATCTTATGAGTATCTCCCAGCTGTCTGGAAAACACTGTTTACTTGTAGTCAGCCACCAGCTCTAGCTCTAATAATCTTTCTGCTCCATCTTCTTCAATGATCCCTGAGACTTGGTAATCAGGGGTTTAATACAGGTGTCCTATTTAGGGCTAAACACTCTGTAGTTTCTTACTCTGCTAATTGACCAATTGTGCATCTCTGCGTTAATCGCATCTAATTCAAGAACCTTAAAACCAATATGGCACTGGCATAAAAACAGACATATTGATCAATGGCATAGAATTAAAGATGAAAATTTAAGTCCACACACTTACAAAGGGACCAGAAGACACAATGGAGAAAATGAAACATGTTCAACAAATGGTGCTGGTCAAACTGGATAGTAGCACGTAGAATGAAATTAGATCCCTATGTCTCACTATGAATAAAATTCAACTCAAAATGGATGAAGGGCATCAAATAAGATCTCATACTCTGACTATGACAGAGAAGAAACTTGGAAATACACTGGAATTTATTTTTATTTATTTATTTATTTTTATTTATTTATTTTAATATATATTTTGTACAAGATTATCAAATCCAGACCCGTGTCCCCTACCTTATCCCCCCACCTCACCAGAGCTCATGTATTCTGCCAAACATGCTTTTCATCTCTTTCTCAGTCTTTCTCGATATTCTCCATGTGGAAGTTTACTGTTTTGAGCAGAAGTTCACTGTTTCAGTCAGTTCTTTGATGCAGTCCTTTTCTGTTGTTATTGTTTGTTGTGTTGTGTTTTTCCAATATTGCATCCACTCCTAACTGCTTGGACAAAAGCTCCAGGGGGCCATGCACAAGAAATACTTACAACTAGGTAATGGAACTAGCATCCACAGATGAGGATTACCATTCATCGTATGTTTTTTCTGGGACTGTGTATCTTCACTCAGCAGATGTCTCTACTCCAGCCATTTCCTGCAAAGTCATAATGTCATCTTTCTTTACTGCACATAGAACTCATTGTGTAGATGTAACACATTGTCTCTATCCAATCGTCAGTTGAGGGGCATCTGAGTTGGTTCCAGCTCCTTGCTATTGTGAAGAGAGCTAAAATAAACATGACCATGCATGCATCTCTTGGGCGGGGGAGTCTTGAGGGTACATGCCTAGGAGTGGTATGGCTGGGTCGGGTGGCAAGTTCATTCAAGTCTTCCAAGGGTTCTCCCACTGTTTCCATAGTAGCTGTACCAGTTTATATTCCACCAGCAGTGAGAGTGTTCTCCTTTCCCCACAACCTGTCCAGCACTTGGTATCATTTGTTTTCTTTGGTCCTAGCCAGTCTTATTGGAGTAAGATGATATCTTAAAGTGGTTTTGATTTGCATTCTTAATGATTAGTGATGTTGAAACACTTCTTAAAGGATGTTTCTTGGCCACTCTCTAATTCCTCACTTGTGAAGTCTCTGTTCAGCTCTTTGCTCCATCTATTGAGTGGTCATTTGTCTTCTTCTTCTTTGTTTTTTGAGTAGTTAATATATTCTGAAATCAATGCTTTGTCAGATGTTTCTGGTGGAAGGTTTCCTCCCACTCTGTGGGATTTCTCTTCTTGTTGATTTGTTCTTTTGATGTACAGAAGCTTTTGAGTTTAATGAGTGTCCATTTGTCAATTGTCGACCTTAATTCTTCTTCCAGCTGCTTGTTCTGATTTTATGGAAGTCTTTATCTATGCTTGTTTGTTTTTTTAATTTTTTTTTTTCTATTCATTCCTTCAGAGTTTAGGGTTTCATCGTGAGGTCTTTAATCATCAGAGTTGACTTTTTTGTAGAGTGAGAGGTAGGGGTTTAATTTCATTTCTTCTATATAGTGGTGATCAAGGTTGCCAACACCATTTGCTGAAGATGCCTGTCTCTTTCTCCATTCGGGTGTCTTCTTGGCCCCCTTGGTCAAATATGAGATGGCTGAAATTCTATGGGCTTTTTTTAGTTTGGAATTCTTCAGTTTTCTTCATTGGTCAAAACAGGGTCCTGTTTTTGTGCCAGTACCAGGCTTTTTATGACTTATTAGCCCTTGTAGTATAGTATGAAGTCTGATATACAGATCCTCTGTAGCTTTTCATCTGTGGGTTGTTTTTGGCTATTTGGGGTCTTTTGTGTTTTCAAGATGAATTTAAGGACTTTTTTTTTTCATGCCTGTGAAGAAATTCTTTGGGGTTTTATATTGGGGAATTTCAATTAAATTCTATAACAAGATGTTTCTGGGTAGAGGATGGACAGTTTTACATGTTAATTTTCTTCCCAAGTCCAGAGCATGGAGGTTTTTCCATCTTCTGATATTTTTTCGTCTCATTTCTTTCTTTAAGGATCAAAACTTTTGTAGAGGTCTTTTGGTCTTTTGGTTAGGTTTGTGCCCACTTATTTTTATTGTTTTTGAGGCTAATTTGAGTAGGGAAGGTCTCTTGAATACCTTCTCCAGTTTGCTTGTTGTTGGTGTTTAAGAAAGGCCAGTTTTGTGTTTTTTGTTGTTGCTGTTATTTTTTAGGTTACGCCATTTTACTGAAGCTGTTAATTGTCTCTTAGGATTATTTCTGGTGAGGTTTTTAGACATTCCCATAGTATAACAATCATATCATGCAGCAAATTAGGGATTGAGCTTGATTTCCTTCTTTTTCTCAATTATGACTCCTTAGTATTCGGCTGTTTCTTATGCCTATATTGCTCTTACCGCAAGTTGTTTTTCAAGCACTGATATTGAAGAGGAGTTTGGTAAGGGGGCAGCCTTGCCTGAGTTTCTTACCTTTAAAGGGGAATGTTTCTGTCTTTTCACTCCTTTAGGATGTATGCTTTGGCTTTCTGATGTCTTTAGTGTAGTGCCTTTGATTATATTGATGGAATGATCCCGTCCTTAATCCAATTCCTTCTAGGAACTTTAAAGCTATGAAGCGGATGTCTGTGGTGTTTGTCAAATATGGGCTTTTTTCAGCAATCAATTGGATGATGGTGTGTTTTTTGTTCCTTTCATTTCCTTTATAGATGATAGATGTTTGTTGATTATTCCATATTGTTGAACCATCCCTGATCTTCTTTGGTATGTAATAACCTTTGAGTCAGATGATGAGTCATTCTTGTATAATGAGTCTATATGCCTAATTTGCCAGATTCCTGTTTTATGAATATTTGCGTTTGTGTTCATGTAGGGAGATGTGGGTATATACTGTTCTCCTTTTTAAGTTGTTATCTTTTCTGAGTTTGGGTAATAGTAGTGATTGTTTGACTTACACAGACCAGAATTAATTGTAGGGTAGATTTTCCCTCCTTGTGTATGCTCATTATTTTACAATTTCGTGTAAAATTGGTTGATAAGTCTCTTTTTGAAATTGTGTTTAATAGAATTCTAGCGTGAAATCCTGTCTGGGCCGTGTGGCTTTTTTTTAGTATGGGATAGTTTTCCTTTTTGACAATTCTCAATTTTCTTCGATTATATGGGTTGCTGTTTATCAGCTGTCAAATCTCTTACTTGGTGTTTGAGCTTTTGGATGTTCCTTCAGGATTTCAGATATTTCATTCTCTATTTTGGTTCTTACATAGGTAGTTTCAATACTGTGGATTTTTTGAAGTAGTCCTGTACTATTTTCTGATATTTTTCTTGTCTGTTTGCTTATGTTTCCCTTTTATCATTCATTCATGGATTGTAATTAGATTTGGAGTTGTTCCTTCTTTCTATTTGGCTTAACTTGGTCTAGGATGGCTCTGTCTATCTTGATTATTTCTTTCACAGATCCAACTTTTTGGATTCATTGCATTTCTTTGTTATTTGTTTTTTGCGCCTTTACTCATTGTCATTGATTGTCTGCTCTGATCTTGCATTGATTTCTTTGTCTTTGTTTGCTTTAGTAGGTTCATCTGTTGCTGCCTATCAAGTGCTTTTTAGCTTGCAGTTATTAGATATTCTTTCATTTATGCTCTTTCTTGTTTTTCTAATGTAAGGTACACCCAGGTTACTTAAACTTCCCTAATTAGTACTGCTTTTAAAGTGTCCCATAAGGTTTTGTTGTGTTGTATTGTCATATGTCATTGGCAGTTCCCAGAAAGTGCTTTTTTTTCTCTTTTATTTTCTTCTTCTGACCCGTTCATATTCAAGAGTGTTGTTTGTTTGTCTCCGCATGTGTCTGCTTATAGGCTGATTGGGGAGCCTTTAGATCCTTGTAGTGTATTGGCAACTGTGTTGAAATGAATTCTAATTAGCATCCTGTTGTCTGATAGAATTGTTGAATGAGATTCTTTCGAAATCTTTTTGTATTTGATGCGAGGTGTTCTTTCCTGCGTCCTCATGGTATTGTCTGGGAATTTTGTGAAAGGTCGCATTGGATGCTGAATGAAAGTTTATCGCTATTGTATTCAGGAGTGGAAATATTCGATCCTATGAGAGGTCTATGATTGGTCCATTTGTTGTATCATACGTTGTCAGGTTCAGAATTGTCTCTTCTTCTATGTATGCATTTTGTCCTGTTTGTAGCCTGTGGCCAATAGGGGCTCAGTGGGGTACTGAGTCCCCTACTACGTCCTACTAGCCTAGAGTAGGGGACTTCTCAGTTTATGTGTGACTTGTAGGGTTCCTTGGAGAATTGTGCTTTATGAAGTTTGGTGCACCAGAGTTTGGGGCATATGTATTCATAATTGTTGAAATTCCCCTTGGTTGGAAATTTTTGTTCCTTTGATTAAAAATGTATTGGCCTTCTTTGTCTCTTCTGAGTTTCTTTTACTTTGAAGGTCTATTTTCTGTGATATTTAAAGTAGCAAACACTGGCTTTTGCTTTTTATTGAGTCATTTGCTTGGAAATATTTTTTTTCCATCTTTCACTTTAAGATAGGCCTGTCCCTTAAGGCGTTAACATGGTGTTCTTGTGACAGCAGATCGATGGGTTCTGTTTCCTAATCCAATCTCTCCCAGTCTATGTTTCTTTTGATTGGGGTGAATTTAGTCATTAAATTTAGCCCATTTTAAGGTTATGACTATTCCATTTTGTGTTGCTTTCCTTTTGCCTGTATTGTCCATTTTGCCATTTTGGGTTTAGGTTTCTACTCTGCAGTTATGCTTTTATTGATTTCTCTTTCTAGGTGCCTGTGAATGGTTTGCTTTCCTTTCTTCTGTTCCTTTGAATTGCTTCATAAGTATCTCTGAAGGGTCGGTTTTCCAAGACATGTATTCTTTTCAACTGTTTATGCATGGAAGGTTTTTACTCTCTCCTTCAACTATAATTCCACATTTTTGCTGGGTATAGTAAACCTTGGGTTGGCATCTATTGTCCCTTAAACATGCGGGAATCCTTTTGCTTCCACGTTCTTTTTGCTTTTCATAGTTTTGCACTGAGAAGTCAGTTGCAAATTCTGTTAGGTTTCCCCTAAAGGTCACTTGTATTCTCTCTCTGTGGCCTTTAAGGATTTTGTCTTTTGTTTTTGTGTGTCTAGCATTTTAACTATGAGTGTGGAGTGAGGAATTTCTTTCTGATCTTTTCTGTTTGGAGTTCTATGTGCTTCTTGTATTTGTATTGGTTTGTTCTGTTTTTAGTTTGGGGAAATTTTCATCCATTGTTTCTGTTGAAGAGCTGATCAATACCATTCTCTTGGGATTCTTTTCCTTCCTCTATTCCTATGATGAGGGAGGTTTGATCTTTTTCATAGTGTCCCACAGTTTCCTGGTTGTTCCACTTTGTGGATTTTTTTAAATTTTTTCATTAATCTTTCCTTGAGGTTTTTAGTTGTTCTGTGTTATCTTTCAGGTCTGATATTCTTTGTCTGCTTCCTCCATTCTGCTTCTGAGGTTTTTTCCATTCCTTTCCTCTTGATTGGATGAGTGTTTGATTTCCTTTTTCATTTCCTCTTCTGATTTCTTTAGTATTTCCACTTCCTTTTGGAGCTACTCAATCCCTTCCTGTAGCTCTTTGCTTTGCTGGTTGGTTTCATCTTTTTCAACAAGGGATCTTTTCAGTGTTTCCACTTCATTCTCGAGTTCTTCATTCTCTTTTCTTAATTTTTTGATTTGCTCTTTATATCTTGTACTTCTTTAAGTATGTTCATGATTGTGCTTCTGATATCTGTATCCTGGGCCATCCCCAGGGGATTCCACTGTAGGGAATCTTCCACAGGGTTGGTAGAGTTAGTGGCGATTATCCGCACTTTCCAATATTGTCTCTTCTTCGTGTTCCTGGAATATGGGCTTCTCCATTGCCTGTATTCCAATGTGAGTCCCAAATGCCTCTTCACTGTGTTGAAAGCTTGCTTTGCTTGCCTCGTTCAGATGCCTTCATAATCCCAGTTGGCAGGGAGGGTGGGGGGGTGGGGGGGCTCCTTACCTGTGCTTCAGGTGGTCTTGGGAGATCTCCCCGATCTCAAAACTCACACAACTCCACCTTTTATACCAGCTGTGAGGATAACCACCCCCACAGCCACAAAAGTCAGTTAAACTGAAGACAACTAGATTAACTAGATTAAATCAAACAACAATCTGCCTTGCTGAAGCACCCAGCTCCTACCTACCTACCTGTGCTTCAGGTGGTCTTGGGAGATCTCCGATGTACACTAGAATTTATAGGCCCAGGAAAGGACTCTTTGAACAGGACTCCTATAGTCCAGGCATTAAGTCCAAAAAGTGACAGACAGGACCTCATTAAACTAAAAGGCTTCTGTATAACAAAGGACACAATCATTTGAATGAACAAGTTAACTACAGAATGGGAAAAAATGTTTATCAGGTATATCTTCTGACAGAGGGCTAGAATCTCGATTATATACAGATATACATATATGTATATCTGTGTATAATATATATATATATATATATATATATATATATATATGAAAAAAACACTTTAAAAAATCCAAACATCAAAACAAACAACCCAATTAAAAATTTGGGTAGGGAACTTAACAAAGTCTTCTCAAAAGATCAAACACATATGGCTGAGAAATGTTTTTTTTCTTTAAATTCTCAACATTTTTAGCCATCAGACAAATGAAAATTAAAAGCTCTTTGGAAAAAAAAAAAGAGATTTCTTCTTACTCTAGTCAATACTGACAAAGGGGATAGGGGAAGAGTCACTTATTCACAGCTGGTAAGAGAGAAAACAATGTAAATCCAGAGTTTGAAGTTTTAAGCTCAAATGTCTTATAAAACTCTTTTATAATTACAAATATTATTTATTTTCCAGAGTTACTTTTTTCCTTTCTTCCCTAAAGTAATTCAATATCTCTTTAGTCTAAGCTAAAATCATAAGCAAGGGGGGAACCATAAATATAATAAGCAATTTTGTCTTATAAATCCATTTTCAATGTTTTAGCATAATTTTCTGTTACTTATAATTAATAAATTAGAATCACCTTTAGACCTTAAGAAAGATTAACTGAGTTATATGTTATTTCAATATTGTATATTTTCTGATGAGAATGTGCCATTTAAGGAGAGAAGGACATTTTATTTATATATTTGCTTCATAAACAATTAAAACATATTGATTTAATAAAAGTAGATATTCAAAAGAAAGCATATTTTCCTAGCAAGTCAGGTACCTTTCTCTTTAAATGTTATATAGCTATGAGTCATTTCAATAACAAAAAATTCTAGATTGATAATAAGTCTGTATTTAAGGTAAAACATTGCTTTCAGATAATATACTGTATAACTATAAAGGACAAGGAAATCAAGCCCAAAAGGTAGAATGCCACTTCTTTCTAAGTCCATGATGTTTACCTACAAAATTGTATCTTTTCATCAGGCACAGGAAAGCCTAACAGGGAATCTCTTAGGAGAGGGCTAATTGGATTCCGTTTTAACAGTTTAAATACTTTTTTGCCTATCCTCAATTAACTTTCCAAATAATCTGTTTTGCTCCAAGAAAGAATCATGACCTGGTTTAACAAACCACTTGATCTAAATTGAGCAAATCAAATGAAAGTATAGAGATTTGTATTCTTTATAAACAAAAATGTTCATGGAGACCATTACATACAGGAAACCATCAAAAGATCGTTTACCTGAGCTGGTGGTAATGCCTTTAATCCCAGTACTTGGGAGACAGAGAGAGTTGGATCTCTGTGAGATCAAGGCTGGACTGTTTTACACAGGGAGTCCTAGGTCAGCTGGGAATACAGGGATACTCTGTCAAAAAAAAGAGAAAAATAAAGACACTGTTTAATTAGGATTAGGTTCCAAAAAAAAAATATCTTGTCTCTGCTTTATAAACAAAGCAGCATTGATTCATTGGATTGTAAGTCAAATATGTAAGCTAAGTTTAAATGTGAAAATGTATGTCAGTCCTGTCATTTATCATTCATTCAATCACAAGGTCTCTTTTGGAGTTTATCCTAATTTTTCTGCATTTTGATGTTGACACTGAAGAGACTATAGCTACAGAGCTAGTAGAAATATCAACAAGCCAAACTTCTTCTTCTGTAAATTAAAACTTAAATGAAACAACATTCACACAGCTACTAGCTAAATTTATTTGTATTTACTATGCATGTTTTCTTTCCAACAGCAATTTTCAGTTAATATTAACATCATATAAATTTATATATGGAGAATTAAGTCCTGGAACTAGCCAAAGGAAGGTTTTATATATTAGAATATGTCAGAGTCCAGATTCAAACATAGGCATGTTGGTTTCAGAGCTCATATTTTTAACTGAATTTCATGAGTTAACACCAGCACTAAAACTGCATGACCTAAAATCATAGTATATTGATGTTAAATTAGTTTTTCTACTGATTTTTTTGCTGCAAACTCCTCAATAAATTAAGTTCTCATTTGGGGGGAACCTGCTTGCTCAGATAATTATATAATATAGCATTGGGAATTGTAGAATGGGGTCATGAAGTTGCCAAAGGAAACTAGAGTTGAGAAAAACAAAAGAAAAACCCAATTAGATGAGCAGAAACCCACTGGTATATAGGGCTGGTCATCTGAACAGAAACAGAAATCTACCAAGGAGGATATGTGTGTAGTTTTGGCTGGTGGATTTCTACGTAGAGTAAAAGTAAATCATTTGCTCATAATGGGGACTTCTTCATATGGATTATCTATTTATATATAATAGATTATATATACAGATGGAGAGACAGATAGATGAATCATAGATGCTATAGATAGATGACAGATAGATAGATAATAGATAGATAGATAGATAGATAGATAGATAGATAGATAATACATATTTTAATTTTGTGGTCATAGACATTGACCAAGGAGTGATTTTAATTTAATATATAAAGTATCTCAAGTTCAAAGAAATGTATGAGTCACCTGCTGACTGTATAAATTTCAGCTCTTTAAAAACCATTCCCCTCATGATATGCCTGTATTTTCTCTTTGCCCCCATATACTACTGTTTAGATGTCATTTTATATCAAACTTGTTCATAGCTTTAGAAGAGTATGCGTTTTTATTTCTGACAGAGCCAGGTAACTCAATGTGTTTGGCAAAGTACCAAAGTGCCACTTTCTTCTGCATCTTCTGTCTTTGTGAAACTAACTGCCAAAGCCCTGTTTTGTTTGCTGTTTGAATTTATACTTCTGATGTCAAGTTAAATAAAATCTTATTACTGTGAGAAAAAAATTCTTGTCAGTTTTATCAAGGTGTTCATATATAATTGAAAGGAAATCATTTTATGTGATTCCAACTATTACATGATAGTCCTATAAATTTGGGGAATCAGAAACCAGTGTAGCAGTTATTATCTTAAAATGGTTTGCTGAAAAAGTTAATGATCCTCATGTATTCAGAACTGGCCAAGAAGTAGAAATGTGTATGAAAAAAGACATACTGTATGTTATTCATAATAATTTTATGAATCATATTGATATTTTACAATAATGTGGGCAATCTGAATTTATTACATAGCTTCTTATTTCACAATATTGTTTTGCTTTTAGAAATTTATTTATAGAAACAGAGAAACAAGAGTAAGAAAACATTATTTCTTTTGTTGATTCATTGATATAAAATATTCATATTTTGAAATATTTTCTTTTATAATAAACACTAAATAAAAAATAAGTAAACAAGAGATACAAAAATGACTAATTAGAAATATATGAATATTGATTTTAATATTATCAATCTGTTCCTATAAAAGCAGGAAATGTTGCTGACTTAAAATAACATTTAAGCCAGATGTGGTGGCACATTCCTTTAAGGCAGGCAGGTCTATGTGAGTTCAAGGCCAGCCTGGTCTACATAGTGAGTTCCAGGCCAACTGGGGCTACAGAAGACATTGTCTCCAAAAGACAAAAAAAATATTATTTCAGACTATACACTGTTAAGAATTTGATGGATTGTAGGTAGGTCCTCTGCCTTAGATGCTCATACAAGACTGTAATCAAAGGACTGTTTAAGGTTAAAGTCATCTCAGTCTCAAGGAGTTTTGAGGGGTGGGAAAGAACAACTCCTTTGTTCATTCAACCTGAGTTTGGTGTGGTTACATTTCTGTCTGATTATTGGCATGAGACATTAGTTTCTTGCCACAAGGAATTCTGAGAGAAAGAGAGAGAAGGGAATTTGGGAGATAGGAAGGGATTATCTTCCTGTCACCTAATCTCAAAAGAGAGAGCCCATGACTTTTGTCAGTTTACACTAGGTGCAGTCAAAGAGAAGGCACTACACAAGAGCATGATGAGGAGGAAGTGTTTGGAGATGTTTTTAAACAGTCCTTCCACAGTTTCCAAAGACTGGATTAATGGTATTCCAAATAAAGCCTCCTCCCTGTCTCTCTTACATATGAAATGCTTCATGAGTCCTATCCAGCTATGATTAAAGTTTGCTTTTGGGTATTAGGCATCAACAGATTTTTTTTTTTTTGTGTGTGTGTGTGTGTGTGTGTGTGTGTGTGTCTGTGTGTGTGTTTTCTTTTTTGTTTGTTTGTTTGAGATAGGGTCTCTCAGTAGCCTCAGCTGTCCTGGAACTCACTCTGTAGACCAGGCTGACCTTGAAATCACAAAGATCTGCCTGCCTCTGCCTCCCAAGTACTGGGATTAAAGGTGTGCACCACCACACCTGGCTTGTTTATGTATTTTTTCATTATGTGGAAAACCTTGTCATGTATAGTGTAGATGACAATAAGTAAATAGCTTTTCTTCATATCATTGAATTTCAGTGGAGGTATTTAACTTTGGGGAGAATGTTTTGGAATGATTTGATTTAAGTTGGTGACTGATTGTAGTTACAAAATACTGTAATTGTTCTTGAGGTTTCAAGGACTTAGATCACAAAGGGGAATATATCATGTAAGAATTACAAGTATTAAATCCGAATACTTTTTGACAGAGTTCTCAAGAAAATCCTGTATTGGGACTGGAGAGATGACTCAGTGGTTTAAAGCACAAACTGCCCTTTAAGAGGACCTTAATTTGATTCCCATCACCACAATTCACACCTGCCTGTAACACCAGCTCCAGTGAAGTCTAAACCCTCTTCTGGATTCCCAGACACATATACACATACTAACACACACACACACAACACACACGCACACACCACACACAACACACAACACTATATATATATATTATATATATTAAATATATATAAATATAAAAAAATATAATACATATTAAAGGAAAAAAAGAAAGCCCTGTATTCCACATAAAGAATGCTTATTCAGAGCAGTGCAGAGCATCCTTCTGGAGAAATTTTTTCATTGATGTTATACTGAGAACCTGTAAAATACAGATTTGTGTAAAAATGTCTATTTGAATTTCCTTGGGAAAATAACAGATAAAATGATAATACAGGTAATGTAAACATGAAAATAGCATTATAGAAGTTGAGTAGATGGAGAGCTCACTCTGACTTAGGACATGTCATTTTGATTAGAATCTGAGATATTCTTACAAGTTCCTGGGATTCAGGACAAGATTATGCTAACTTATATTTTTAATTTCCTCATATGCTCACCTCGTAATTATTAGGATTATGACTATCTTATCTTTCATGCTCAAGAGGTATAGTAGGCATGGTTAAGAATCTTTACCTGATTACTCCACATTACTTGGGTGGATCCAATGTAATCATGAAGGTCATTATAGTGGAAGGCACGAGGCACAGAGCTAGAAGACTGAAGATGGAGCCAGGAGACTAGGAATGCACGTGGTTTCTAGAAAGGAGCACAGCCTCATTATCACTTTGAATCTTTAGACTTCTGTCTAAAGATTGTAAAATCTTTTTACAAAATTGTAAAAGAATTTTTTTTTGCAATTTTAAGTCACGCTTTTGGTAATTAGAGCAGCAATAGTAAATTTTTTATATGTCTCATTCCTTAGGATTCCAGTAGTCGACACATAGGGTAGTTATTTAAATCTTGATCTTCAAGGAAATTAATCTGAATCCACTACTTGACCACCCCATCTTCAGAATGGAATACTTATTGTGCATCCTAAATCATCTGGTCCTCAAGAATCTCTCTCTCTCTCTCTCTCTCTCTCTCTCTCTCTCTCTCTCTCTCTCTCCCTCTACCCTTCTGCCCCTCTGACTCTGTCTCCGTCTTTGTCTCTGTCTCATTCTGAGACTATTGATACTGAAACATCACAGCCAGGTGCAAAGCTTTAGTGCCTATGTGAAGGGATAATACATATTTTGAAAAGCACAGGTACTGTTTCTAAGTGTTTTTGAATGGACTAAGAATAGTGTTGGTACTTGCTTTACTCTCTCAAGATACTTTTCACTACAGCATTATGTTTGGCCTCTAGGCAAAACTAAAATTTATAATTCTAATTTTATAGAACTATTATAATATATATGTAGACACACAGGTTTTATGACACAGATCTGAGAATGTAGACAGTCCTTGCGTTGAACTCTACATGTTGCTGATGGCACTGTATCAGAACTGTAGCAACCATGTCCTTTATTTCACATTCTAAACAGTTTTTACACATGTGACATGCCTTGAAATTTAATACAAGTGAAGACACAACTACCTATATACCCAAGCTTTCAGTTAACTGTTGTATTTTGGTTGCTCCAAGTTTTGAAAGAACCATCTGCCTATTTTGTCTGGCTCATTTCAAGCAAGAAGATTCCAACTTTCTTGTCATAGCACTATCTCAAAAAAAAAAAAATAACATTTGAAATTCTTACCTGCCTTGAGTATTTCCTTTGGATATTGCGATTATTTTGCAAGCAGGTATGCTAACTATTTTATTATATATTAATGGCTTAATATCATGTGTTATTTAATAGTTAATTACAATATGCTTGGGAAAGTTAGGAAAAAGCTATGGGGGATCAAAATATTTTAAATTAATCTCCATAAATTATAGAATATAGGATCTTTGAAGCTTGATTTTTGTTATTTAGTTGGATGAAGAGAAGAAAACAAGATTGACTGCTGAATATATCCTGACTATCCAACATTTCTCACTGATGCTAACTCTTTAGTATTGTGTTATTCCAACATTTTACATTATGCTATTGTCCCAATTAACTTGATAACATGTATAGCATAATTTTTCTCTTTCATTTCATAGTCATTCAAAAATATAATATTGATATTGCAAATATTAATTCAAGAGAATCCTGGTATCATCAATTAAAAGAAGAAATATATTAAAATCATATGCACATTGTTACTTCTTATTTTGAACAATGTTTATCAGTTCAAAAACCAAAGTAATAAATAAAAGAATTATAAGCTCAATTCTTATGATTTACAATTTGATGAACTTTTCCAAGAATATAGAAATAGAAATAAAATCTTTTTGCATATGCCTTATATACAAATTTGACTCATATAAAAATACAATATACATATTATACATACATCTCTCGATAATAACTTTAAATACCAATGGACTGAACTCCCCAACAAAGAGGCATAGACTTGTCTTAAGAAACAAAATCCATCTTCTTCTTGTCCGCCAGAAACCCATCTCACCTTCAAGGACAGGCACTCTCTTTTTTAATATTTAATTTTTTAATTTTTATTTTATTTATGTATTTATTTGTTTATTTATTAGTATTTTTGAGATGGGTTCTCCCTTTAGTCCCAGCTGGCCTGGAGCTAGCTCTGTAAACCAGGCTGGCCCGAAATCACAGAGATCTGCCTGCCTCCGCCTCCGGAGTGCTGTGACCAAAGGCATGCACCACCACGCCTGGCTTAAAGATGGTTCTTAGCCGCCATGTGGGTGCTGGGAATCAAATTCAGGTCTTCTGCAAGAGCAGTCAACACTCTTAACTGCTGACCCATCTCTCCATGCCTGGACAGGCACTATCTTAAGGTGAAAGGATGGGAAAAAAAATCCAAACAGCACCAGGAAACAAGCAGGACTTGATACTCTAATATCAGACAAAATAGATTTCAAGCTAAAACTAATCAGAAGAGATGAAGAGGGCCACTTTATTTTTATCAAACAAACAACCAAAAAGATACCATCATAAATTTATATGCACCAAACGCTGGTGCACAGAATTTCATATACACAATTCTACAGGACTTTAAGACACAGATTAACTCCAACACATTAGTACTAAGGGATGTCAATACACCACTGTGTCCATTAGAAAGGTCAACTGGACAAAGAATAAACAGAGAAACATCTGAACTGAACAATGCAATACACCAAATGGACCTAATAGACATGTACGGAGTATTCCACCAAAATACTTTCTATTCAGCACCCTATGGAGCGTAATGCAAAATCAACTACATACTGGGACACAGAAAAAAAAATCCAAAAAATACAAAAAAAACCCTAAATAATTCCATGTATTCTATCAGACCACAATGCAATAAAGCTTAATATCAACACCAGCTGAAGCCTTAGTAACTACAAGAACTCATAGAGATTAAACAATACACTCCTGAATAATGAGTCAAGGGAGAAACTAAGAAAGAAATAAAAGTATTCCTGAAATTAAATAAAAATGACAATGCAACACAACAAAATCTCTGGGACACTTTAAAAGAAGTCCTAAGAGGGAAATTTATAGCTCTAAGTGCCTACATTTAAAAAAAAAAAGCAGAAAAAGCACAAATAAATGATTCAAAGCTGAAACTCAACATTTGAAAGACAAATCTCAAATCCAACAGGAGAAAAAAATAACAAAAATCTAAGCAGAGGTTAATGAAATAGAAGCAAAAAAACAAGACAAAGAACCAATGAGTCCAAAAGCTGGTTCTTTGAAAGGATAAACAAGATAGACAAACCCTTAGCCCAATTAACCAAAAGAAAGAAAGAGCAACTCCAAATCAACAAAATTAGAGATGAAAGGGGAGCCATTACAGCAGTTAATAAAAGGATCCAGAATATGGGGATACTTTAAACTCTATACTATATGAAATTTGTAAACCTAAAAGAAAGAGATCAATATCTGAAATCACGGGACTCACCAAACTTAACAGGGAGAGATCAACATTTTAAATAGACCCATAACACATAAGGATATTGAAACAGTAATATAAAACCTCCCAATTAAAAAAGCCCAGGCCCAGATAAATTTGTAGCAAAATTCTATCAGACATTTAAAGAGGACCTACAACCAATATTCCTTAAGTTATTCAAAAGGATAGAAACAGAGAGAAATCTCCCAAATTCCTTCCATGAATCCAGCATCATGTTAATACTAAAACCAGGCAAAGATACAACCAAAAAAGAAAACTATGGACCCATATCCTTAATGAGTGTAGATGCAAAAAATCTCAAAAATTCCTGCAAACTGCATACAGGTACATATCAAAAGGTTATCCACCATGCTCAAGTTGTTTTGCTTTCCAGAGAAGCAGGGATGGCCCAACAAATCAGTAAATGTCATCAATTATATAAATAGACTCAAAGATACAAACCACATGGTCATCTCACTTGATGCAGGAAAGATCAGAAAAGCACTGGCCTCTAGGCAAAACTAAAATTTATAATTCTAATTTTATAGAACTATTATAATATATATGTAGACACACAGGTTTTATGACACAGATCTGAGAATGTAGACAGTCCTTGCGTTGAACTCTACAGTGTTAGCTGATGGCACTGTATCAGAACTGTAGCAACCATGTCCTTTCTTTACACAACAGTTTTACACAGTGACATGCCTTGAAATTAATAAAGTGAAGACACACTACCTATATACCCAACTTTCAGTTAACGTTGTATTGTGCAAGTGAGAACCATCTGCCTATTTTGTCTGGCTCATTTCAAGCAAGAAGATTCCAACTTTCTTGTCATAGCACTATCTCAAAAAAAAAAAAAATAACATCTTGAAATTCTTACCTGCCTGAGTATTTCCTTTGGATATTGTCGATTATTATTGCAAAGCAGGTATGCTAACTATTTATTATATATTAATGGCTTCATATCATTTATATTTGAAGATAGTTAATTTAAAATATGCTTGGAAAAGTTAGAAAAGAAAAAGTATGGGGATAAAATATTTTAAATTAATCTCCATAAATTATAGAATATTAGGATCTTTGAAGCTTGATTTTTGTTATTTAGTTGGATGAAGAGAAGAAAACAAGATTGACTGCTGAATATATCCTGACTATCCAACATTTCTCACTGATGCTAACTCTTTAGTATTGTGTTATTCCAACATTTTACATTATGCTATTGTCCCAATTAACTTGATAACATGTATAGCATAATTTTTCTCTTTCATTTCATAGTCATTCAAAAATATAATATTGATATTGCAAATATTAATTCAAGAGAATCCTGGTATCATCAATTAAAAGAAGAAATATATTAAAATCATATGCACATTGTTACTTCTTATTTTGAACAATGTTTATCAGTTCAAAAACCAAAGTAATAAATAAAAGAATTATAAGCTCAATTCTTATGATTTACAATTTGATGAACTTTTCCAAGAATATAGAAATAGAAATAAAATCTTTTTGCATATGCCTTATATACAAATTTGACTCATATAAAAATACAATATACATATTATACATACATCTCTCGATAATAACTTTAAATACCAATGGACTGAACTCCCCAACAAAGAGGCATAGACTTGTCTTAAGAAACAAAATCCATCTTCTTCTTGTCCGCCAGAAACCCATCTCACCTTCAAGGACAGGCACTCTCTTTTTTAATATTTAATTTTTTAATTTTTATTTTATTTATGTATTTATTTGTTTATTTATTAGTATTTTTGAGATGGGTTCTCCCTTTAGTCCCAGCTGGCCTGGAGCTAGCTCTGTAAACCAGGCTGGCCCGAAATCACAGAGATCTGCCTGCCTCCGCCTCCGGAGTGCTGTGACCAAAGGCATGCACCACCACGCCTGGCTTAAAGATGGTTCTTAGCCGCCATGTGGGTGCTGGGAATCAAATTCAGGTCTTCTGCAAGAGCAGTCAACACTCTTAACTGCTGACCCATCTCTCCATGCCTGGACAGGCACTATCTTAAGGTGAAAGGATGGGAAAAAAAATCCAAACAGCACCAGGAAACAAGCAGGACTTGATACTCTAATATCAGACAAAATAGATTTCAAGCTAAAACTAATCAGAAGAGATGAAGAGGGCCACTTTATTTTTATCAAACAAACAACCAAAAAGATACCATCATAAATTTATATGCACCAAACGCTGGTGCACAGAATTTCATATACACAATTCTACAGGACTTTAAGACACAGATTAACTCCAACACATTAGTACTAAGGGATGTCAATACACCACTGTGTCCATTAGAAAGGTCAACTGGACAAAGAATAAACAGAGAAACATCTGAACTGAACAATGCAATACACCAAATGGACCTAATAGACATGTACGGAGTATTCCACCAAAATACTTTCTATTCAGCACCCTATGGAGCGTAATGCAAAATCAACTACATACTGGGACACAGAAAAAAAAATCCAAAAAATACAAAAAAAACCCTAAATAATTCCATGTATTCTATCAGACCACAATGCAATAAAGCTTAATATCAACACCAGCTGAAGCCTTAGTAACTACAAGAACTCATAGAGATTAAACAATACACTCCTGAATAATGAGTCAAGGGAGAAACTAAGAAAGAAATAAAAGTATTCCTGAAATTAAATAAAAATGACAATGCAACACAACAAAATCTCTGGGACACTTTAAAAGAAGTCCTAAGAGGGAAATTTATAGCTCTAAGTGCCTACATTTAAAAAAAAAAAGCAGAAAAAGCACAAATAAATGATTCAAAGCTGAAACTCAACATTTGAAAGACAAATCTCAAATCCAACAGGAGAAAAAAATAACAAAAATCTAAGCAGAGGTTAATGAAATAGAAGCAAAAAAACAAGACAAAGAACCAATGAGTCCAAAAGCTGGTTCTTTGAAAGGATAAACAAGATAGACAAACCCTTAGCCCAATTAACCAAAAGAAAGAAAGAGCAACTCCAAATCAACAAAATTAGAGATGAAAGGGGAGCCATTACAGCAGTTAATAAAAGGATCCAGAATATGGGGATACTTTAAACTCTATACTATATGAAATTTGTAAACCTAAAAGAAAGAGATCAATATCTGAAATCACGGGACTCACCAAACTTAACAGGGAGAGATCAACATTTTAAATAGACCCATAACACATAAGGATATTGAAACAGTAATATAAAACCTCCCAATAAAATAAGCCAAGGCCCAGATAAATTTGTAGCAAAATTCTATCAGACATTTAAAGAGGACCTACAACCAATATTCCTTAAGTTATTCAAAAGGATAGAATCAGAGAGAAATCTCCCAAATTCCTTCCATGAATCCAGCATCATGTTAATACTAAAACCAGGCAAAGATACAACCAAAAAAGAAAACTATGGACCCATATCCTTAATGAGTGTAGATGCAAAAAATCTCAAAAATTCCTGCAAACTGCATACAGGTACATATCAAAAGGTTATCCACCATGCTCAAGTTGTTTTGCTTTCCAGAGATGCAGGGATGGCCCAACAAATCAGTAAATGTCATCAATTATATAAATAGACTCAAAGATACAAACCACATGGTCATCTCACTTGATGCAGGAAAGATCTTTGATAAAATACATGTCTTTATATTTAAAGTCCTAGGGGGAATCGGACTGCAGAAAACATTCCTCAACATAATTAAAGCTATCTATATACATTACAACAAACCCACAGCCAACATCATCCTAAATGGAGAAAAATAAGAAGCATTCCCCTTAAAGTTGGGAACCCTGAAAGGCTTCCCACTATCTCCACTCCTTTTCAATATAGTGCTTGAAACTCTTGCTAGAGAAATAGGACAAGAGGAGGAAATTAAAGGAGTACTAATTGGAAAGGAGGAGGTCAAACTATCACTTTTTGCAGATGACATGATATTATACTTAAGGGATGCCAAAAATTCTACCAGAAAACTCCTAGAAATGATTAACAGTTTCATTTAAGAGGCAGGTTACAAAATTAGTCTACAAAAATCAGTAGTGTTCCTATATTTATACAATGAAGTTCTATGCAGCAGTGATAAAGAAGGACATAATGAAATTTGTAGGCAAATGGATGGAACTGAAAACTGTCATGCTAAGTGAAGTAACATAGTCTCAGAAATACAAATGATGTATGTAATCATTCATTTGTAGTTCCTAACACCAAATCCATACATATAAGTCAAAGTGGTTAATTAGTGGGTAAAGATAATATCACATTGACCATTATCTCTAGATATAGCTTGAAGTATATATCTCTATTTTCGTCAGTTCTAAGATTTATGACAAAAAACAAATCTCATCACCTTTTTTTAAAGTACATTAAAAGATACATCAACTTAACTATGTAATTTGAGAATATAAAGTTATTTTTTACCTGTATACAAGTTAATGGTTAAACTGTAAACACCTAAATATGTTTTGTAATTAAACTGTAGTTTAGTTTCAGACTTTGTAGATTTGCTATATGTAAGGAGTGTTAAAAAAAAAAAAGCTAAGGGTAGAATCATGAACATCAAAGGCTGGGATAGATGCTCCCAAAGGATAGAGTTGAAGTGTTGCTTAGAGTTCTAGAGTACAGCAAGTCTGTGATATGCTTCAACTAGAAAACACATTGTTTTATAAGCTTCATTCAAAACATAGGTACAAATTTTACCTGTGAATTTGATGTTAATATAAGCAGCTGCTGTGAGGAGAGTGGAGGGGAGAAGGAAAAAAATGCCATGAAGCCATCTTCATGAATAAGGATATGGTGTTCTTATAACAAAGCATACATAAAGCAAGGTTATATGGGGATGGATTTATACAGTAGAAGCAGGAAATGAGAAATAATTGATAAAAATGACAAAATTTTAATTACACAAAATGAGTAACCCCTGAGAATCTAATGTACAAGATGGTAGCCATAATGAACAGCTTTATAGTATATTCTTGAGTCATTCTAAAATGGTTGATTTTAAATGTTTTCACCCAAAAGAAAGAAAATGGTAATAAAAGCTACATATTGATTGATTGATTGATTGATTGATTGATGAAAATTGTGTCACCAGAGTCCTCAGAAGTTACCTCTGTAATTATTTAAAGGAAAATAGTCTGATATTTGATGGTATAATGTGTAAGGAAATTTTAGAATTCATAATTAGTGTGAATGATGGCTATGTGTAGATAGTTTTAGGTTATTTGATCTAAAAACGTGTTCAATAAAGCTTATTATAAAAAAATAAATTTCTCATATCATTTTGATATTTCCCAAAGCTTCTATCTCACCCTCTCTATCCAGCTCTTCTGTGGCTATAATTTCCAAAATTAAAGTGAGAGTATGAAACATTAATATTTAGCTGAGAAATCTCATAGCAAACTGTATGATACTTATGTATTTGAAAACACAACTGTTCTCTTGCCATATTCTCATGTGAAAAGCTACCATCTTAGCTTACTTAGATTCTAAATCAAGTAAAGAAGATCTAGTTAGATAAATTCTAAAAACACTAATTATTAGCAATATATTTTATTCATAATAGATATGTACATATCAACTTTTCCTCAACTATTTGGTTTTTGGTTTTTTTGGTTTTTTTTTTTTTTTTTTTTTTTTTTTTTTTTTTTTTTTTTTTTTTTTTTTTTTTTTTTTTTNGGATTCACATTATAAGAGCACAGTTGCTTTCAGAGACAGAGGAATATAACATGTTCATTGCTCAATTTGCCTTACAACTCGGTGCTTGGTACTAACATCGACAAATGAGGAATACATTCATTGTTTTTTCTGGGACTGTGTTACTTCACTTAGCATAATATTATCTAGTACAGATTAAACGATACAAACTCAACACAACCCCAATTAATATCCCCATGAGTTTCTTCGAGGATCTGGAAAAAGAAAATAAAAGGGGGGGGGTGTCTTAAATTCCTATGGAAAAACGAAAGACCCCTGAATAGGCAAAGCAGCCCTGAGTGAAAAGAGAAATACAGGGGACATCACTTTACCAGGCATCAAGCTATATTATAGGGCTATAATCACAAAGACAGCTTGGTACTGGCACAAAAACAGACCTGTTGTCCAATGGAACAAAACTGAAGATCTAAACTTGAGCTCATACAATTTCAGCCACCTCATATTTGACAAAGTGGCAAAAAAGTTTAATGGAGGAAGGATAGCATCTTCAGCAAATGGTGCTGGAAAAACTGGATCACCATTTGTAGAAGAACAAAAGTAAACCATGACCTCTCACCCTGTACAAAAATCAACTCCAAGTGGATCAAAGATCTCAACGTAAAACCTGAGACCCTGAAGGTGATAGAAGAAAAAGTTGGTAACAACCTACAATACATAGGCATAGGAAAAGACTTTCTAATCAGACAGCAGCTGCACAGGAATTAAGGTCAACAGTCTACAAATGGGACCTCATCAAACTCAAAATCTTCTGTACAGTGAAAGAAACAATCAAGGAAGTGAAGAAAAAACCCACAGAGTGGGAGGAAATCTTCACCAGTGATTCATCTGTCAGAGCATTAACGTCAAGAATATATAGACTACTCAAAAAACAAAGAAGTAAGAAGACAAATGACTTACTCAAAAGATGGAGTAAAGAGCTGAACAGAGACTTCATCAGTGAGGAAGTAAATATGGCTGAGAAACATCTTAAAAAGCATTGAACATCATTAATAATTAATGAAAAGCAAATTAAAACCAACCACTCTCAGATATCATCTCACTCTGATAGGAATGGCTAAGATCAAGAACACAAAAGACACCAGATGCTGAAGAGGTGTGAGGAAAGGGGAACCACTCATCCACTGCTGGTGGGAATGTAAACTTGAGCAACCGCTATGCAAAGCAGTGTGGAGAACCCTTAGAAGACTCAAAATGAGCTTACCACCTGACCCAGCCATACCACTCCTGGGTATATACCCACAAGACTTATCTTACTGCAAAGATACATGCACATCCATGTTTATTGCAGCTCTCTTCACAATAGCCAGGAGCTGGACCCAACCCAAATGCTCCTTAACTGATGAGTGGATGGCAAAAATGTGGTACATCTACACCATGGAGTTCTATGCAGCAGTAAAGAAAGATGACATCATGAACTTTGCAAGTAAATGGATGGAGCTTGAAGCCATTATGCTAAGTGAAGTATCACAGTCCCAGAAAAACAAGAAACAAATGGTCTTCATCATTTGTGGATGCTAACACCAAATCTCCAGATGAAAGGCAAGCTGAACAACATTATTGTTATATTTCTGTTTACCTGAAAGCAGCTATGTTGTTATAATATAAATCTCTTTACAGGCTCTAGAATTGATCCAGCACTTACTTACAGACTCTGTAATTACTGTTTATGAATGGAAAATATGTATGCATATTTTAAAGTAATATAAAATTAAAGGAGGAAAATGTGAATTCCTAAACATAAAAAAGACTGAGAGAAAAATGCAGGACACTTATGGCAGAATGCATGATCTGGGGTGGGGGGAAGGGAAAGGCGAATATGTCTAAACTGAACTGAGAAATGATGTCTGAAATACATAAAACATCAATAAAAGCATTAAAAAAAAACAAAAAACCCATATTCTTATTCAGTACATTGTTACTTCATTAGCATCAAATTCACAGCTAACAGCTTGTATTTTATGCTTTGAACAAAGCTTATAAAACAATGTATTTTCTGCTTGAACCAGGTCACTTCCTTCTTGCACTCCAATACTCTAAGAAACACTTGAACTCTGTGCTTTGGGAGGATCTATCTCTACGTTTCATGCTCATGATTCCATTCTTAGCTTTCTTTTTTTTACACTCCTTTCATATAGCAAATTTACAAAGTCTGTAATCAAACTATAAATTAATTGCAAAACATATTTAGAAATTCACAGTTTAACTGTAAGCTTGTATACAGGTGAAAATATACCTTTACATTCCTAAATTACATAGCAAGTTGATTTGTACTTTAAAGTACTTAAAAAAATCTTTCTCATAAATCTTAGAACTCAGGAAAATAGAGCTATATACTTCAAGCTATATCTATAGTGAAAACAGTCAATGTGACACTATCTTTGCTGACTAGTTACCCACTTTTAGTTACATACAAGGATTTAATATTAGGAACCACAAATGAGGGATAACATATGTCTTTTGTGTGTGAGACTGTGTTACCTCACTTAGCATAACAGCTTCCAGTTCCATCCATTTGCCTATAAATCCTATCATGCCATCCTTCAATGCTGCATAGAGTCCCATTGTACAGATGTACCACATCTTCATTATCCATTTGTCAACTGAGGGAAACCTGGGCTGCTTCCAGGTCTTGGCTATTGTGAAAAGAGCAGAAATAAATATGGTTTTGCATGTATCTCTCTTATATGATAATTCCTTTGGGTATATATCTAGGAGTGGTGTAATTGGGTCAAATAGTAGGTTCATTTTCAGTCTTTTAAGAATTATCCACACTGCTTTTCATAGGGGTTGCAAGAGTTTTCAATCCCACCAGGAGTGAATGAGTATTTCCCTTTCTCCACAACCTCTCCAGCATTCAGTGTTGTTTGTTTTCTTGATCATAGCCAATCTTACTGGTGTAAGATGAAATCTTAAAGTGGTTTGTATTTGCACTCTCTTTTTTTCCCTTAAGAAATAAAAGAATGTTTATTGTTTTAGAAGCAATGTTGAGCAAACAGAAAGGCAAACATCTAAAAAGGGATACCATACATCAACTAGTGGTTTAAATATTTGAAAGAAAAAAAAGAGTAAAGTATTTACACGGACCAGTTTCTTGACACAAATGCTGAAACATGGAAAACACCCAAAACCAGCTAAAGTAGTATCATCAAGGTGAAAACCCAGTAAAATAAAACCAAAACAAAACAAATATACAAAGGTACAAAGATCATGTTTCTATAGGAAATAATAGTGTAAATAGCAGTGCATAAACTGGCCCATGTAAAATACAAAAATATCCACTGAAGTCAGATTTTTCTATAAAACAGTGCTTTGGGGAGAATTTACTATGAATTAGATATTTAATATAAATGTAAAAACGTTTAGAAATATTAATGATATTGAGCCAGTGCTACCCACTTATAATTCAATTAGTCTTCATTTTAAAGGCTGTTTTTGTTTTGATGCATGAGAAATATATAAACCTTGTTTTTCAAAAGCACAACCCATTCTTGTAAGATTAATAATCTTACACTAAAACACAGTTTTAAAAGAAAAATAATTGGGACAGGGTCTCACTATATATGTCTCAGGACCTAGATAAAGAAGTGCACTTACACTCAGAAAATAACTTGCTCCTAATCTAAAAGTGTTGGTCTTCCCTGAGCCTATTAAAATGTTATTCATTTCCAGTTGGCTTTCATGCACTTTCTTAATTACTAAAAATGTTAAATATGCTTTTTTGGGTTTTGAAAAAATTGATTATTTTTTAGGTTAAATTTCAGTGTTTTATTGTATAATAAAAGATATCAAGTTTATATAAAACCAGTTTTTAGAAAGTAAGTTTTGATTTCTATTTTCATCCATAAACCATAAAACCTTATATGGGATAGTCTATTTGTTTTATAAAATATTATTTATGTTTTGTGTATTTCATATATCATTTCTCAGTCCAATTTAGACACACTCCCTTTTCCATAGCCTCCACCCCACCCCAGTTCATTCATCCTGCCATACATGTCTTGTGTCTTTTTCTCAGTCTTTTTAAAGTTTTTCTCTGCAGAGGTTTATTGTTTGGGCAGAAGTTAACTATTTCAGAAGTTAACTATTCCAGTCCTGTTGAATCCCTTAATTAACTCAGACTTTGTAATTGTGGTATATGGATGGAGGGTATGTATTCATATTTTAGAGTAATATAAAAATTAAAGGGAAAAATGTGAACTTCTAAGCATATTTTGAAATTAACATACAGTTTATTTTTAGAGGTCATAATTTTGATATATGTGATGTATATATAGGCATTTTTGGAGCAATACAAATGGGATAATGACAAAACAACGACAAAAAGACTGGGTCAAAGAACTGACTGAATACTTTTTAAGATATCTCTAAGCCATTTTAACTTCTCTTGAGAAATCTTTGTTCAGATCTTTAGCCCATCTTTAATTGGGTCATTTGTTTTCTTGGTCCTTGTTTTTTGTGTAAGTTATATATTCTGGATGTTAAAACCCTGTTAGATGTGTGACTGGTAAGGATTTCCTCCCACTATGTGGTTTTTCTCTTCATTTCTTTGTTGTTTCTTTTGATGTACAGAAGCTTTTTATTTTAATGAGGTCCCACTTGTCGACTGATTGTTGACCTTATTTCCTGTGCAACTGCTGTCTGATTTAGAAAGTCTTTTCCTACACCTATAACTTGTAGGTTACTGCCAATATTTTCTTCTAATATTTTCTGAGTTTCAGGTTTTGTATTGAGGTCTTTAATCTATTCAGAATTGACTTTTTTAAAAAATATTTATTTATTTATTTATTTATTTATTTAAATGTACTGTCTGCATGTAGGTTTGTGCACCTCTGTTGTGCAAAGCTGCAGAGGTCAGAAGAGGGTGTCAAATTCCCCTGGAACTGGAGTTCTCCTGGAATTGGAGTTACGCACTGTTCTCAGCCACCATGTAGGTGCTGGGGATTGAACCGGGTCCTCTGCAAGAGCAGTTGGTGTTCTTAACTGCCAGGCCATCTCTCCAGCCCCCAGAATTGACTTTTTTTATAAGGTGAAAGGTAGGGATTTAATTTCATTATTCTACAGGAGATGACCCAGTTTTACCAACACCAGTTGTTGAAGATGTTCCCTTTCCTCCACTGAGTATTTTTGGCTCCTTTGTCATATATCAGGTGGTTGAAATTTTATGTGCTCAAGTTTGGGTCTTCACTTTCATTCCATTGATCTATGGATCTATTTTTGTGCCAGTAAAATTTTGTTTTTATGAATATTGCTCTGTAGTACAGATTGAAATCTGGCATAGTAATTCCCCCCACATTATTCTTTTTGTTCAGGTTTGCTTTGGCTATCTTGGATCTTTTGTTTTTCCATATGAATTTTAGGATTGTTTTTCTAATTCTGTGAAAAAAGTCATGGGGATTTTGATTTTGATTGCATTGAAACTATATATTAAGTTGGGTAGGATGGTCATTTTTATATGTGCACGGGAGGTCCTTCCATCTTCTGGTGACTTCCTCAATCTCCTTCAGTGATTTAAAATTTTCATTATAGAGATCTTTGGTCTTTGGTCAGGTTGATTCCGAGATATTTTAATTTTTTGAGGCTATTGTAAATGGAAGGGTTTCTGTGTAATCTTTCTCCAATTGCTTGTTCTTGGCATATAGGAGGCTAATGATTTTGTAGATTAATTTTGCAACCTGCCACTTTACTAAAACTGTTAGTCATTTCTAGGAGATTTCTGGTGGAACATTTGGCATCCCTTAGGTATACTGTCATGTTATTTGCAAAAAGGGATAAGTTGCCCTCCTCTTTTCCAATTAATACTCCTTTAATTGCCTTCTCTTTTCTTACTGCTCTAGCAAGAGTTTCAAGCACTATATTGACTAGGAGTGGAGATAGTGGGCAACCTTGTAGGTTTCCTGAGTTTAAGGGGAATACTTCTATATTTTTCTGTTTAGGATGATGTTGGCTGTGGGTTTGCTAGATATAGCTTGAATTATGTTGAGGAAAGTTCCTTCCAATCCCTTTCCCCCTAAGACATTAAACATAAAGTCATGTTGTGTTTTATCAAAGGCCTTTTCTGCATCAATAGAGATGACCATGTCATTTGCATCTTTGAGTCCATTTACATAAGTTATGACATATATTTATTTACTTATGTTGACCCATCCCTGTATCTCTGGAATAGAACCAACTCGATAATGGTAGATAACCTTTTTGATGTGTACCTGTATGTGATTTACAAGAATTTTATTGAGAATTTTTGCATCTATATTTATTAAGGCTATAGGTCTATGGTTTTCTTTTTTGGATGTATCTTTACCTGGTTTGGGTATTAAAGTGATGCTGGCTTCATAGAAAGAATGTGGGAGATTTTCCTCTGCTTCTATCCTTTTGAATAGCTTAAGTAGTATTACTTGTAGGTCCTCTTTAAATGTCTGATAGAATTCTGCTATAAATCCATCTAGGCCTGAGCCTTTTTTAGTTAGAAGCTTTTGCATTTTGTTTCAAGTTCCTCATATGTTATGGGCCTATTTAAACTGTTGATCTCTTCTTGGTTAGACTTTGCTGATTCCCAAGATTTCAGATATTAATCCATTTTTTTTTGGTTTACAAATTTATTAGAATACAGATTTTTATAGTATTCCTACATAATGTTCTGGGTCTATTTATTATCTGTTATAATGTTTCTGGTTACATCTCTAATTTTGTTGATTTTGAGTTGCTCTTTCTTAGGTTAGCTGAGCTAAGGGTCTGTCTAGGTTGTTTATCCTTGCAAAGAACCAACTCCTGGACTCTTGATTCTTTGCATTGTTTTCTTTGTTTCTATTTCATTAATCTATTTCTTTTCTTGTCTGTTTGGTTTGGGATTAACTTGTTGTCTTTCAAGTGTTTTGGGTTGCAATATTAAGTCACTTATTTGTGCCCTTTCTGTTTTGATTTATTTATTTATTATTTATTTATTTATTTATTTATTTATTTTTTATGTTTTTGGTCTTTTCGAGACAAGGTCTCCCCCTAGCCCCAGCTGTCCTGGAACTCACTCTGTAGACAAGACTGGCCTTGAACTCACAAAGATCCGCCTGCCTCTTTTGTTGTTGTTGTTGTTCTTTTCAAGACAGGGTCTCCCTGTAGCCCCAGCTGTCCTGGAATTCACTCTGTAGACCAGCCTGGCCTTGAACTCACAAAGATCCACCTGCCTCTGCCTCCCAAGTGCTAGGATTAAAGGCGTGCGCCACCATGCCTGGCTGTTTTAAATGTAGGCACTTAGAGCCATAAATTTCCCTCAATACTGCTTATAAAGTATTCCGGAGGCTTTGTAGTGCTGCATTGTCATTTTGCTTAATTCCAGGCATACTTTTATTTCTTTCTTAATTTCTCCCTTGACCCATTCATTGTTCAGAAGTGTGTTAATTAATTTTCATGGGTTCATGTACTTACTAGGACTTCTGGTATTGATGTTAAGCTATATTGCATTGTGGTCTGATAGAATGCATGGAATTATTTCCATTTTTTTTGTATTTGTTGAGGTTTGTTCTGTTTCCCAGTATGTGATTGATTTGAGATGTACTGAATAGAAAGTGCATTCTTCGGTGTTTGGGTGGAGTACTCAGTAGATGTCTGTTAGGTCCATGGTACATTGCATTATTTAATTCAGATGTCTCTCTCTTTATTCTTTGTCTAATGGACTCAGTGGGGTATTGAAGTCCCTTTCTCCTAGTGTGTTGGAGTTAATCTGTGCCTTAAAGTCCTACAGAATTGTGTTTATAAAGTCCAGTGTACCAGAGTTTGGTGTGTATACATTCATGATTATGATATCTCCTTGGTTAATTGTTCCTTTGATAAGAATGAAGTGACCACGTTCATCTCTTCTGATTAGCTTTAGTTTGATGTCTCTTTTATCTGATATTATAACAGCAGTTCCTGCTTGTTCCTTAATTCCATTTGCTTGGCATATTTTTTTCCATCCTTTCACCTTAAGATAGTACCTTGTCCTTGAAGTTGAGATGGGTTTTCTACAGACAACAAAAAGATGGGTATTGTTTCTTAATCCATTCTACTAGTCTATGTCTCTTAATTGGAGCATTCAGTTCATTGATACAGCTCTTATTGAGAGATATATATTACTTCCCATCATTTTGGTTTCTAGTATGTTCTTGTTCTATGTTGGTATTTCCACAGTAGTACCTTCATTAAATATTTTCTGTTGCTGTTTGTGTATAGTCATTCCTATCTTCCACTCTTTGTATTGTTTAAGTTTTCTCTGAAGGGCTGGCTTTCTGGACATGAATTCTTTCAGCCTATTTATGTCATGAAAGATTTTCCTTTCTCTTTCAACTATAACAGACATTTTTGCTAAAAAAAAGTGTTCTGGGTTGACATCTATAGTCATTTAGAACTGGGAATACTTTGGTCCAAACTCTTCTGGCTTTCATTGTTTGCACTAAAAATAAGCTCTAATTTTGAAGGGTTTTCCTTTATATGTGACTTGCTGTTTTTTGTTTGCAGCTTTCAATATTCTTTATTTGTTTTGGGCATCTAGTGTTTTTAATATTATATGGTATGAGTAATTTCTTTTCTGGTTCTGTCTATTTGGTATTCTGTGTGCTTCTTTTATTTGTATGAGTGTGTCTTTCCTTAATTTGGAAAATTTTTCTTATACAATCATGTAGAAGATCTGGTCACTACTCTCATCCTGGGATTCTTCTTCCCCTATACCTATGATGCCTGGGTTTGATCTTTTCGTGGTGTCCCACAGATCCTGGTTATTACATTCTTGTGCTTTTGAAAATTTTCATAATCTCTGCTTGAGCAAGGCAGTTCTTCCATGTTGTTTTCCAGTCTTGATATTCTGTCTTCTACAACCATTCTGTTATTGAAGCTTTCTCCCATTCTTTCCAAATGTTTTGGTGAGTTTCACTTTCTTTTTCTTTTCAGCCTTAGTTTTCTTCATTGTTTTTATGTCTTTCATTCCACAGTTTATCATTATCTTCTTTTAATATATCCCTATCTTTTTTTAGTTCCTTTTTTGTATGTGTGTTCTTTAAATTCTTTGATCATGTTTATGATAGTTCTTTTAAGATTTATGTCCCGAGTTACATCTAGGGTATCCTCATTATAGGCATCTTCTACAAGATTGATAGTATTAGTTGGAGACTTATTTTGGGGGAGTTTCATGTTATTGTTTTTCTTTATGATTTTGGCATTTGGATTTTTGCATGTGTGTGTTGTTTGTGATTCTTGTATGAAGCTCAAGTGTTTCTTTGTTGAGTTGAAGACTGGCTTTCCATGTATTCTTCAAGTGTCTTCATTGTTTTCTTATTTGGTATACAAATGTGGTTGGTCCAGGTTTCAAGTTCTCACTTCTGACTCTGTACTGGAGAGACCAGGCTTGAACCATGCACCATGGGGTCTGACCCCTAGGCTGGTTGTAATTGTTTTGTTGTGGGTCCAGAGACAGGGAAGTCTAGCCTGGAGCCGAGAGAGGGGCCCCAGGTGCTCCCAAACTGGTGGATAAGGAGTCCATAATACCACAAATTGCTGTGTAGCTGGGGACTCTCACCACCAAGCAGAGGCCAACCTCCTACACTTACTGAGAGAGATGTACTCATAAAACCAGCATGCCACGTGGGGTCTGCCTCCTGGCTCTCCAAGGCTGTTTGCCAAAGTACAGAGGCAGGGAAGCCTAGCCTGGAGCCACAGGAAGGGTTCCAGGTGTTCCTTATGTATTACACTGGCACTGCTGCCTCTTGCCTCCTGCTGGTCACCTCTGCAGTCTTCAGAAGCCTGTGGGCCATTTTCGCTACCCTCTGAGCCCCATAGGCAGTTTTTCACCTCCCAATGCCCGTAGGAGTCCCAAAGTTCCTTTTCCCTGATTCCACCTCCAGGGCTCATTCTTTGTTAGTGGCCCTGGTAACAGTTAGCCGTTATCTTGGCTCTGGTGTACAAAGTAAATCTGACTGGGCAGAACTTACTAAGATCCGCAGAAGATCAGCAATCTCATACTCAATGCTGCTTTATTTCCCCTTCATTGCCTTCTCAGAAAGGCACTTCACTGAGAAGAGTTTTCCAGCTGCTTTTTTTTTTCAGCTAGAACCACTTCAGAAAAGGCTCTGCTTAATAGTACCAGTCCCTCACTGGTATGTCCAGAAGTGCCCATGGGATAGGTTTGCCCAATAAACTGTTTCCAAGCTTTTCAAAGCTCAGACAACTCCCTATCTATATTTATTTGTATTAAAGTTATTGTATTTGTGCCAGGCATGGTGGCACACGCCTTTAATCCTAGCACTCAGGAAGCAGAGGCAGGTGGATCTCTGTGAGTTCAAGGCCAGCCTGGTCTACAGAGTCAGTTCCAGGCCAGCTGGGGCTTCAGGGAGACCCTGTCTCAAAAAGACAAAAAAAGTTATTGTTTTTGTATATTTTATATTTATTCATATATATGAATAATATTAACTACTTAGTAAATGTTCATGACAATAGGTAAATTTGTCAATATTATTATATCTCATGTTACTAAGAAAGAAAATATAGGTTAAAAGTTGGAAAAAGGATATAAAAATAGAGATTTTTTTAAAATAAAAGATTTATATATAAAAAGTAAGATGCCTGGATAATTCCAGAATAGAAGAAGCATAAAAATATTTAAACAAGTTTATTGAAGGTCTGAGCAGGGCTATAGAGACTCGTTAATTTTCCTCCCACTCCTCTGGCTTATATTACAAAAGCAGTTACAGATTTGGATTCAATTGACACAACTATAAGGTGTGGAAAGATGACTTTATGTTTTTCTGTATTATGAAAGTGTTACTTTTGATATTTCTTTTGTCCATAAAAAGATAATATGCTTAAGAGAAACTAGGCTTTTATCTCCTTGCACCAGAAGTCTCCTTTCCAGGAGCAAACAGTTTCAGTGAGCTTGGTCTGAATATTCGTCAGCTTATTAACTGTACATGATAGAGCCCCTGCCTTCTGGAAAACTGTAAATCAGGGTATGAAGAATTGGTAAAGAAATGAGACTATTTCTGGTTGTAGTAGAAGAGCTTTCACTTGAGACAGATCTAAACAATTCTTTTAACTCACCATTATGAGCTATTGCCTAGTTAAGATATGATGTTACATCTCTTCCAGTCAATGTTTATTCTTGTATATTTGGGTTTTTGCTCAAGTGTTACAGACATATTACACAGTAATTAAACCTATCAGAGTGATATAACTAGCCTTCTTGGATGGTTAATAACTATATTTAAGGCCTCTACTCATCTCATCAAAGGCACTTAAAGGACAGTTTATTTCTTTGCCTCCTGAGGTAAACTAAATCCCAGGGGACTATGGGACATGTCTTGAAGTGTCCCGTAGCTGTGATGAGTAGCCTGTCTTCTTATTCAGGGAGATCATGGAGACCCCACCACAGGAAATCAAATCAGTGTCCAGCCTACAAAAGGGAGAGTTAACACAGAGAAACAGCCCCCTCTATTCTTCCAAGAGAAGCCAGGGTCAAGGCAGAACTCCTGACTTATCCTCAGGTAGATGGAAATGGGAAAAGGAAAGGAAAAGGAGCCAGGGGCTCCCTCTGAATACCCAAGTAATTCCTGAGGGTCAAATCCTCAATCCATCTTGGTAAAAAAAAAACAATACTTGGTCAACCTGTGTCAAATGTGTGGTCTTAAATGCCCAAAATGAATTTATAGCCAAAGATTAAAGTGATCAATATATTTCCTTTAAAAATCCAAGAAATTATGATTCCCAGACATTAGGCTTAAAAGTTCATATGAAATATTCTTTAGAATAGTCTCAAAATATTTTCTCCCCAATAAAATACTACTCAGGTATAAAACTTTCTTGGCCTAGTTCAACACTGTAATGCCACCTACAGCCAAAGGGACAAGTCCACTATTTTAAAAATATTAAAAAATGGCTAAATTTCTTCTCTCCCTGTCAGAAGCCATTTAAGAGAGCACTCACACTGTGACTCTAGCCACTCCAACAACTATCAAAATCCCTTGAAAGCAAATTCTGAGTCCAGTCATCATGGTCAAATGAGATAAATAAGGATAAACCCAATAAATGGATACTTCTAGAAGCCCTCATTAAGAAATTCTAATGGACTTTGAATTGGATACTTAAAATTTATCCTATTCTGACTTCTCCTTGTTCCCTGCTTAGAACATGGACCTAACTAAACTTACCTTTACTTCTCCTTCATGGACATCACTCAAGAACTTTTTTTCTCTATAACTATACTTTTGGGGTCTTTTAGATAGAGCAACTGAAAGGGTAACCCAATAGTCACATGCAGTGTCTCTGTTCAGCATGAAAGAAGCCAGAATTATAGGTGCCCTAATTTCCTATTGTCAGTTAGAGCTAAATCTTCAGAAGGAGGAGAAATAAAAATAAGATGTAGAAATTAACTAAGCATTTTAGGGCTGGGACCCCTCAAATGACCATTTTCTTTCTTAGCTGAGAACTGGAAATATCCTTGGATCTGCCAGTGAAATTGTTCCTACCAGAGGCTAGAAATGCTGCAACTATCAGAAAAAGGGGGGGGGTATATGTGCTTTTTTCTTTAAGCAAACCAAACCTATGTAGTGAGGGAAAATATAAAGCAACTGTTAAAAGAAAAAAGAAAAAAGGCTCACAAAGTGGGATATGAGGCTTTTGAAGAGTCCCTAGAATAGGTGGTCCATGGCCAGCCCTGCTAATGGGAATAACAGGACCAATATTCATGGTCTATTAGCTGTCCTGTTAAGATCTTGGATTAAAAAACTTACCAAATTTATCAAGAATCAGGGAGAGGCTATCAGACTCCAGATGATTCATCAAGAATATCACAGAGTTCCTCCATAATAAACATAAGAGATTTTTGTTGAAAAGATGGGGATATAGTGGAAGTAGAATGACATATCAAATGGTTGCTTAAAGCTCCTAGAAGGTAATAGTCATAAAACCCTGAGAATATTTGTAAGAACTTTGGCGAAGGAAGGGCCTGGAGATGAGAAATATGAATGGGGAGGTAAACAGGAAACTTCCCTATCCCCTGCAATATTTGTTTTCCAGAACTGTCACATTCCTGTATCCTTTTTGGCCACACATGTAAACAATTTACCTATCACATGTGTGTTTTCCATTTGCCTTTTGCTTGCATTCCTCACATATGTGTATAAATGTTCCCCCAATTGGTGGTGGGGGCTAATGCTTTTATGGAATTATTAGTCCCACTAGCATCAAATTAAATTTCCTCTCCTCACATGACTTCGGCTTTGGTCTCATTTTTTCCAAAACATTCCTAATGTAAATTTGACCACAGAAATAGCCTTCTGAGCAACTGGCACAAATTAGAAAGTGGGGAAGGAAACACTGCACTCTGAACCTTTTGAAGAGTAAAGGGAATCATAACTGCAATTGATGCAAGGTTCTATTTAGCTGATGGCACTGGTGAACTACCACTCTCTGAAGCCATATAGCTCTTGAATTTGCTGAGGTGCTTCCTAACTTACCTGACCCCGTGAGACACTTTTGCCTTCTTTTAAAAATTATTTTAATTTTTCAAATTTGCACACAATGTATCAGATATCATTATGACTTTTTTCATTTTTTTTTTCCTGTTCGAGACAGGGTCTCCCTGTAGCCCCTGCTGTCCTGGAACTCACATTGTAGACCAGGCTGGCCTTGAACACTTTTTTCATTTTTTATTTCCATCAACAGTATAAAATTATTTTTATTCTTATATAAAGAAAGCTGGACCTATGACCTCAGTGAACTTGGAGGAGCCTTTTCTTTACTGGTGGCTGACTGTCTGTGCCTGGCCTGGAGAAGGAATACAGATGTATTTCCTGTATTAAACTGAATGGATTACAGCACCAGATAAGGGGATCACATGCTCCTGTGTAGCATTTTGTGACTTCTGGAAATAATGTCAGGTTCAACACATTTCAGCTTACAGTTGAGGCTATAGGCTCCTTGGCCCCTCTGACATCAATATCAGTGGCCTGCTACCCCAGTATGCTGTGTAACAAATAATCTGGGTACAGCATTCAGGACAGTATAGCTTCATTAGCTCAATAACCTCCTCTGGGATTGAAAGATATTCAGACAACTCAAATTTCAGAACCATGATGGTGACAGTGGAGGCCAGAGGGTTTGTGATTATATTTATCATCACCTATTGACAGAAAACAGTAGCTACCATATTATGGAAAACTAAAATAAAGTGTTCCAAGCACTGTCTCCCCAGCTACAAGGAAGCCCACTTGATCACCAAGTTCTACAGATTTGGTTCAATGGATGGCCACACCTATAGTCTAGTGCAAGCAAGCACACATGCATGCACATGCTCAAGTGTACACACCCAAGAGTTAAACAGATAACACAGAAATGGAGCCTTGGTACTCTGCTCAAGACTGTCCACCCAAGAAGATTCAAGAGAAAAAGAAGGATATGTTAATATCATACAGTTTAAACCAGAAATTCAAGTCTGAATAAAAGTCCCCATATATGCAAACAACATTCAATTAAAACACCTCCCTCCAGACCTCAATTTCCTCATCATAAATGAATAGCAGCAGTGAATCTCAAAAGTTTTCAGTGAAGAAAGAAAATGGCATAATGCCCTTTCTCTAAAGAAATCCAACTCAGAATCACAATATATAAAAATGAAAACCTACCTTATGGAAAAGGGCTAAGCCCCACTTCCTGACTCCTTTCCCATCAGCCAGATTATGGGTCTCTGAACCCCCAGCACTAAACGATCTCCACAGGTCCTCTAGCTTAGCCCACTCTGAATCAATAAGCTACACATGTTCATGATCTATACTCCACTCAACAGGGAGTATGTTATGGTCATCTAGTAGCTGCTACAGCCAGGTATCTCTGTAGGAGGCTTTTGATGGATTCTCCTGGAAGATCTTCATGTGTTCAAGGTCTTGCTCAATGGAAGATGACTTTAAACTCAGTTATCCTTGTGCCAAAAGCAGCAGGTCAAAAACTGGCATCTCCTGGGTCACAGTTCATCACTCTTGGAGCCCAAGTTAGGAACTCAAGGCAGGAACTTGGAGGCAGGAGCTGAAGCACAGACCATGGAGGAATACTGTTCACTGGCTTACTCCCCATTATGACGTTTTGAATTACTGTGTTTTAACAATTATCCTCCTCTCCCACACATCTTGCTACCTTTGATCCCCCATTGGAGTCTCTTTTCTGCTTTTATGTCCCATGTGTCCTTTTCTCCCCCCTCTTCCTCTATTTTTACCCTCTTTTGTTATCTTTTTAATTTTTTATGTTTTACCCACATGTATACCCATTTGTACACATTATAAGAAGAATCAAATACAAGAGAGAATATGCCCTTTTTCTAAGTTTGGGTCACTTTTAATATTATGCTCTCCAAATACATATATTTTCCTGAAAATTTCATTTTTCCTTACACATCAATAAACTTCCATTATATGTACCACACATTCATTATCCATTCATCTGCTGATGGGCACACAGCATCTTCCTTGCTACTTCATCATTTCACAGTTCAGTATTAATGCATTTTTGTTCTTAAAATATGTAAATGACACAACATAATTCTTAGGCTATTTTATGCAATAATAATGAGACAAAGCACTATGATTACTTCACTGAATGCCAACTCCCCTGTACTCAGGCTTGAAATCCAGTTCTCAAAAAGTAGACTTCTGTTGGCAGGGTCCTTCAGAGCCTCTAGTGCTGTAGAGGAGAGGATGTGCTGTACTGTACTTTGATTTTAGTCCCAAGGGGAAGATTCTAGCAGCCTGTCAATGTCTGTGACCACAGCTGGTGTATGGTCCCAAATCACATATTCTATTTATTTTCACTCTGAATTTATGGGATAGGATGATTATTTTTCCACTTGTCCAAATACCTAAAATTATTCAAAGGCAGATTTAGACATCTAACAGAAAAATGCAAATGTAACCAGGTCATTTATACAGGACTAAATGCATGCTTATTATCTTAAAGAAAGAAAATAAATACTGAGAGTCAGAAAAATAAAAGTAGGTCAAGCTATGGAACCTTTAGATCAAAAGCAGGTAGTGTCAAACTCACCATCCCATGTGGCAAGTGAGAAACAGACACAGTAAAAAATCATCTCAAGAGCTCAGGAGTTTAGTTCCCCTGGCAATCAGTGGGATAACGTTAAATTATTCTGGTCACTGTATCAGGTAGCAAGCCCAAATTTCAAAGTCTTGTACTGTTCCTGAAAGAGATGAATTATTCCAAAAAGAGCTTTCAGGGAATTAAAAAATTTCTTAGAAAATGAAAGGAAGAATGGCTGAGTCAGCTTTTAATGCCAGGATTACAAAGGAAGAATATCTGACTTTTTGCTCTTTGCACATGTGAGTCTCTGTAGATGTAAAGTTCTGCCAACTGTTTACAACTAATCAAAATTTACTCTTATCATCATGTGACAATCAGGAATACCAACAGCATGACAAATATATGATGGTCTCTCATGGAAACCATGAAAGTTCTGTTCTTGCCTGTTAAATCATCATACTTCCACTTAAAGATTGTGTATAATGTCCCAGTACACTGGGTTAAATAATATATCCATCCTTGCATTACAAATCTTTTTAAACACATTTTTATTGAAGTTTTGTGCAATTCATACAACATTTCTCAGTCCAATTTAGACTCATTCCCCTTTCCATGCCTCCATCCCACCCCAGTTCATGCATTTTGCCATATATGTCTTGCATCTTTTTTCAGTCATTTTAAAGTTTTTCTATGCAGAGGTTTACTGTTTGGGGTTGAAGTTTACTGTTTCAGTCAGTTCTTTAACCCAGACCTTTTATTGTTGTTCTCTTCAATTTGTATTGCTCCAAAATATACATATATATACCAAAATTATGATGTCTGAAAGTAAACTGTATGTTAATTCCAAAACATGTTTAAGAATTCACATTTTCCCCTTTAATTTTATATAAAATGGAGTATGCATATATACCCTCCCCCCACATACCACAATTGCAAAGTCTGAAAATAAGTGGTAGGTTAATTCTAGATCCCATTAAAGTGTTCATATTATAATGGCATAGTTGCTTTCAGGATATATATATATATATGTTGCTCAGTTTGCCTTACTATTAGTTATTTGGTGCTAGTATCCACAAATGAGGGATACCAGTCATAGTTTGCTTTTCTGGGACTGTGTTACTTCACTTAGCATGATGTCTTCTAGTTGCATCCATTTACCTGCAAAGTACATGACATCATCTTTCACTACCGCTGCATAGAACTCCATTGTGTAGATGTCCCATATTTTATCTATCCACTCATTGGTTGAGGGGTACTTGGATTGCTTCCAGCTCTTTGCTATTGTGAAGAGAGCTGCAGTAAACATAGATGTGCATGTATCTTTGTGGTAGGATGAGTCTTGTGGGTATATACCCAGGAGTGGTATGACTGAGTCAGATGGTAGACTCATTTTGAGTCCTTTAAGGGTTCTGCACATTGCTTTCCATAGTGGTTGTATGAGTTTAGATTCTCACCAGCAGTGGATGAGTGTTCCTCTTTCCAACAACCTCTCCAGCATTTGAAGTCTTGTCTTTTCTTGATCTTAGCCAGTCTTATTGGAGTGAGATGATGTCTTAAAGAGGCTTTAATTTGCCTTTGCTTAATTATTAATGATGTTGAACACTTTTTAAGATGTTTCTCAGCCATCTTTATTTTCTCACTTGTGAAGTCTCTGTTCAGCTCTCAAGTGGATCATTTGTTTCATTTGTTTTCTTCTTTGTTTTTGAGTAGTTTATATATTCTGGATGTTAATGTTCTGTCAGATGTATCACTGATGAAGGTTTCCTCCCACTTTGTGGGTTTTCTCTTCACTTCATTGGTTGTTTCTTTTGCTGTACAGAAACGTTTGAGTTTAATGAGATCCCACTTGTCAGTTGTTGGTCTTATTTCCTGTGCAGCTGCTGTTTGATTTAGAAAGTCTTTTCCTACATCTATGTCTTGTAGGTTGCTGCCAATTTTTTTCTTCTATCACCTTCAGAGTTTCAGGTTTCATGTTGAGGTCTTTGATTCATTTGGAGTTGTTTTTTTTTGTTTATAGGGCAAAAAATACGGGTTTAGTTTTATTCTTCTATAAATAGTGATCCAGTTTTGTCAGCACCATTTGCTGAAGTTTCTGTCTTCCCCCATTGAATCTTTTTGGCCCCTTTGTCAAATATGAGGTGGCTGAAATTGTATGAGCTCAAGTTTGGGTCTTCAGTTTTGTTCCAATGGTCTATGGGTCTGTTTCTGTGCTAGTACCAAGCTGTTTTTGTGACCATCACCCTATAATATAATTTGAAGTCTGGTATAGTGATTCCCCTGTATTTCACTTTTTGCTCAGGGTTCCTTTGGCTATTTGAGGTCTTTTGATTTTCCATATGAATTTTTTCCAAGTCCGTGAAAAAACTCTTGGTGATTTTAATTGGGATTGCTGAGAATCTGTATATTAATTTGGGTAGAATGGACATTTTTACTACATTAATTTTTCTAATTCATGAGCATCTTCTGATGCCTTTCCTTGTGTGCTCAGTCTCCGGCCAAGTGAGGACACTTCTCCTCTGTGCCTGCTCCCTCGGCCTGGGCCACCCACTGGTCCCTGCAGCTCCTCTTGCTGGCTACTCATAGGGCGCTCCACTTGGATTCCACACCTGTGGAGTCCCGATTCTCGGTTACTTCAAGGTCCTCTGTGCTTGGAACTGAAACCTCTCTTTTTGCCAGTATTTCATTTTGGAATTGTGTTCGGCAATGTGACCATCTATTTGCTCAGGTTTCAACTTATTGCTAAGTGCATCTTTTGAAGAGCATATTTATTTTCTCGAGTGACTTTTGGTTCTTGAGGCAGGCAATAATGTTCTTTCTGGATCTCTGGTGGGGACTCCTCTCTAGTGTTTGTATTTTTTGTGACCTCTGCTGCTTTGTCCTCAATGCTTTTTAGCTCTGCTGTTAAATCCTGCATTTACTTTTTGATGTCTTGTTTCTTTCTCTTTGTGCAGGATGGAGTCTTGTGACGTTTTGGGATTTCTGTTGGCAGTCTTGATGGCTGCTTGGATTTTGGTGGTAGCAGAAGCACATTCATTTGGCTGTTTGTTTTGTCAGTTTTGTCTTTTGGGGCCTTGAGTTTGTGACTGTTGATTTCTCAACTTCTACTTTGCCAGGACATTGGATTCAGGTTCTTTAATTTGTATACTCCAATGTTCTTGTTGCTCTGGTTAATGCTGGATGCTTGCAGCAAACATTTTTAGTGTGTTCCTCATTTCTCATTCACTGTGTCTTAACTACTGCTTCTTCAAGTTGTGCTTTCTGTTCTTGGACTTGCACTGCTTGTTTGGAATGCTTTTCCAACTGGGATTCCATTTTGAGTGCCTCTTCTTCTGAGATTTTAATGATGGGTGGTGGGCCCATTCTTCCTCTCATTGTTTTGCTTCCACCACCAGTCATTGTACCTGACCGTTCTATGATCTTCCCCTGCGGAGTCACTGCTCTCCATCTTCTGTCTTTCTGATAGGCTACTCTTGTGGCTTGATCCAAGTTGTCAGCCACTCGAGTATCCCATAAAGCAAAATAAAAAGCTTGGAGGATTTCCTCATTTTTCACTTTGACTAGATCAAATAAATGAGGAGTATTCTCAGAGTTTGGATTTTGGAAGGTTTTTGTTGTTGTTGTTGTTGTTGTTGTTGTTCATACTGCCATCTTATCTAGGCCTGTAAAGGTTGCAACTCCAACATTGTGTCTTTTGGCGATGTTTGCACATTTTTGAGCTGTATCAATAGCACCAACAACAATATGGTCTGATGCATGACAACAGAATGAAATAGCAATATCATACTTCTCATCAGTGGCTCCCAAGTCCCCCAATCTTCCATATCTTCTTGGGATCCTGACAGATATTTTTTTTCTTGGATTATTGTGTCAAGTACTTCCCTTACTTCAATTCATTGCTAAGGAACTCTTTGCTTCTTCAAACTTTTTGGAAAGGATCATGAACCAAACTTTTGAGGTTTATTTCTTCTTGTGTCAATTTTTGAAGTTCCTTTTCTTTCTCCTTTAATTCTTGTTGAGCTTGAGGGAGTTTTGTGTTTGTATCTGTTATTGCAACTTTCCTTTCTTTCAGAGTAGCAAAAGCTGTAGTTAAAGCTTGCTTTGTCTTGCTTAGCTGAGACACTGCAGTGTTGTGTCAATTGAGATAGGTATCAAGTTCTGATTGGGCTGCATCCATTATTGAATGTGCTTCTTTTGCAGATTTGTTGGGGTCCATGAGTTCTTTCTCTCAATTTTCCTTCTCTTTCTGGGGCCCTTGTGTTTCCTGTATGTCTAGTGTCCTCTATGTTGGTTCTGTCAAACAAAGTGGCCACTTCAATTTTCCATCGTTATGTGCACAGAATTATTGGCATGCCAGACTGGATTTGCATGTGCAAACTTCAAAATGTGAATACTTAAAACATGTATTGAAAGGCCAAAAATTTGGATACTATATATCAAATGTTACTACTTGTTTTGCATGCTCAACCAAAGTCCTAGGCATAAGAACATAAAAACTATCATATGAACGGTCTATTTGAATGATTTTTACCTAGGTCTGCAAGTTCAATTGCATTCAATACTAAGTACAGACACTGTCTTTTCAGAAAGTTGGTGACTGCAAAATTGCAGCTTATTTTTTCTCACTTCTGTTCCCTTTAAAAGTATTGCTGGAACACCCAGGTTTGAGATCCTGAGTTTTGCATTGCCATTTTTTTGGTACCTCAAGGTTCATAGTGTCAGCTGACCTTGTGTTCAAAAATTATTTTCTTGGCATTTTCATGGATTTTTTTTAAAGTGGGATTGGAATGGCAGGATTTTCTTAGGGGAAAGGGATTCAGTTGTATTGCAAAGTGATCGTTCATTATTTCATTATTATTCATTGTTATCATTCATTGTTTTGTTATCTTTCATTGTTACATTGTAATTACTTTAATTGTTACATTGTAATTTTTCATTGCTACATTGACACCAGATGCCAAAAATGAGCCTCTAAATTGGTTGTTAAGAATGGCAGGATTTTCTTAGGGGAAAGGGATTCAGTTGTGCTGCAAAGTGATTGTTCATTATTTTGTTATTGTTCATTGTTATCATTCATTGTTTTGTTATCTTTCCTTGCTATATTGACATCAGATACTGGAAATAGACCTCTAAATCCATTGTTCAAATTTGGTTGTCTTCAAGTGTTACAGCTGGATGATTTGTAATTTCAATACCTGCTACAAATCCATCACATATTCTGTTTTTATTATCGGTGCTAATGAGAACATCTGCTTGAGCATTTCTGAAAATACCATCTTCTTTGCATTTGGCTCTCTGTTCATGACTTGTAGGGGTAGATTCCCATGCCTCTACTCCCACCTGGACAGACACTGTTCCTAGCATTTTCTTCCATGGCTGGCTGGTTAGCCAATAATAGGTAAGATCCTGTTAATCAGGACAACCTAAGACAGGCACAGTCAGATGTTGGAATGCTAGAAGTGAGGTCTGAGCTATGCACTCAGACTCCCAATATGTTTGTCATCTTTTGTTTGGTTGTTGTTCAAAAGCAAAGAGGTGGATATGTAGAGTGTTATGTACCTGCAGCAGCATCCTTAACCTACAGACTTAACCTGTGCTCAGAGGCAACAGATGAGTTGTTGGTTTGATCAGCACCCAAGGCATTTCCAGAAGAAGCAGAGGATGATCATATATAAATCTTTGTCTTTTCCATATTAAATGAGTTGGCAAGTACTCACATTTTCCCTGCCTTTCACCCAACTTCCAGAGTCTGTGCTGTTTGATTCTGCACCTACTCACCTCTTCCTTGGTCAGGATCTTGGAACCCCCCTGGCTGGCTTGGAGGAGGTTCCTACACTTTGCAACATTTTTTAAAATTAAATGGGTGTATTTTAAATGTAGCATGACTACTTCATACAAAGTCAAATGTAGGCTTATCACACATTCCATCCACCACACTACTTAGTATTTATCCAAATCAACTGAAAGTTTGTCAATAAAGAGACTTGCCCACAAATGTTTATAACGGCTTACTCATAATCACCAAACCTGAACACAAACAACATGCCCTTTAGTAGATGAAAGAAAAAATAAATGCCATTCATCTATAAGTCAAATCATATTCAATAGTTTAAAAATGAGCTACTGGCACACCACACAGCACAACACCAGAGTGTGCCCAGCTCATGGGGTGACCAGAGTTCACATGCGTCCTGCAGAACAGCCTGCAAAAATCCAGGTAAGGCCTGCCTGCCTGGGTGCTTTGGCCACCCTGTGCCCAGTGGAGGCTTGGTATCATCCAGGACCTTCCAACCTTCGGGCTGAGCTAGATGTGCACCACAAAGCAAAACACCAGAGTGTACCCAGATTGTGGGGTGAGTGGGCTTCACCTGCCTCCTGCAGAACAACAGCATGCAAAAGTCCAGGTGAGGCCTGCTTGCCTGGGTGCTTTGGGCACCCCTGAACCCTGTGGAGGCTTGGTAATGCCAGGGACCTTCCAACCTTCGGGTCCCAGGGTGGGACATGGGCAGAGTTAGACACACCACATAGCACAACACCAGCCTGTGCCCAGCATGTGGTGTGACTTGGTGAGTTGGCCAATAGGGTACTGGTGTATGGGCCAAAGTATCAAACAACACCAATTTCCTCCCCCCACCCCCTGCTCAGCCTGGGGGAGTGGTGGTATAGAGGATATAGCAGATGCAGTATTACTGATTATAGTCTGTGCAGCCAACATTGAGGCAACAGAACCCAAAGAAACAAATAAACAAACAAATCCACATGCCAAACACACACACACACACACACACACACACACACACAAATGGGAAAAGCTCATAATAAATCTACACTGAACTCTACCAACCCTACAGAAGACTCCTACAATGAGATATCCCTGGAAGGAAACCAAGACATGGAATTCATGGACATTAGAAGAACAACTGTGGACATATTCAAAGAAATCAGAGAACTAAGGGAAGAGAATGATAAACTCAAGAAGGACAAGAGGGAGATAATGGCAAACATTGGAAAGAACTAAAGAGAGAAAATGACAAACTCCGGAAGGAAGTGGAAATGCTGAAAAGATCCCAGGCCAAAATGAAAAAAGAAAATGACCAATGAACCAAGGAGCTACAAGATGAGAATGACAGGCTCCAGAAGGAAGTGGAAATACTAAAGAAATCACAGGATGAAATGAAAAAAGAAATTGAAAATTCATCCAATCAACAGGAAAGGATGGGGAAAAGCCTCAGAAAGAATATTAGACCTGCTGGATAACATGGACCAACTAGAATGCTCAAGTAAAGATTATGAAAAATTTTTAAAAACACAAGAGTGGAACAACCAGAAAATGTGGGACACTATGAAAAGACCAAACCTCTGCAATCATAGGGATAGAGGAAGGAGAAAAATCCCAAGACAACATTATTGACCAGATCTTCAACAGGATAAGTGAAGAAAATTTCCCCAAACTGAAAAAGACAAACCCATACAAATAAAAGAAGCACATAGAACACCAAATGGACAGAACCATAAAAGAAACTACCCACACCATATAATTGTTAAAACACTAGATGCTCAAAACAAAGACAAAATACTGAAAGTCACAAGAGAAACACAAGTTACTTATAAGGGGAAACCCATCAGAATCACAGCTGACTTCTCAGTGCAAACTATGAAAGCTAGAAGAATGTGGACCAAAGTATTCCCTGTGCTAAATGACTTTAGATGCCAACCCAGACTACTATACCCAGCAAAAATATCAGTTATAGTTGAAGGAGAAAGAAAAATCTTTCATGACATAAACAAGATGAAAGAATACATGTCTAAGAAACCGACACTTCAGAAAATCCTTGAAGCAATCCAAAGAACAGAGGAAAGTAGCAACTATTCCTAAACAATTAAAGAGAGAAAGCAACGAAAGCATAACAGAGTAAATACAAACCTAGACCAAGAATGAAAGCAAAAAATAAGGTAAAAGGAAGCAACACGCATATCTCAATAATAGCCTTAAATACGAATGGTCTAAACTCCCCAAACAAAAGCCATAGAGTGGGAGAATGGATTAGGATTCTGAATCCTTCTATATGCTGTCTACAAGAAACCCATTTGACCCTGAAGGATAGACACCACCTTAGAGTGAAAGGATGGAAAAAAATATTCCAAGCAAATGGTACCAAGAAAAAAGCTTGAGTGGCAGGGCTGGATGGATGGCCTAGCAATCAAGAGTCCCGACTGCTCTTGCAGAGGTCCTGGGTTCAATCCCCAGCACCCACATGGCAGCTGAGAACCGTTTGTAACTCCAGTTCCAAGAGAACTACAGTTCCAGGGTAATCCAATACCTTCTTCTGACCTCCATGGCATTGCACAACATGGGTGCACAGACCTACATGCAGACAGTACATTCATACACATAAATAAATTTCAAAAAATTAAGAAAAAGTAAAAAAGCTAGAGTGACTATTCTAATATTGGACAAAATAGATCTCAAAGTGAAATTAATCAGAAGAAACAGAGGGCCATTATATCCTTGTCAAAGGAATGATGAACCACGAAGTCTTCACAATCCTAAATATCTATGCACCAAACTCTGGTGCACCTAACTTATAAACACAACTCTGCAGGACCTCAAGACACAAGATTAATCCTAACACAATAATAGTGTGGACTTCAACACCCCTGAGCCCCTTGGATACATCAACAGGACAAAAATAAACAGAGAGACATTAGAACTGAACAATAAAAATACACACAAATGGACATCAACGACATCTACAAGAAATTCCACCCAATACCAGAGAATATACTTACTTTCTAACTCAGCACCTCATGGAACATTCCCAAAATCGACAACATACTCAGACACAAAAGGAACCTCAACAATACAAAGGTAGAAATTGTTCATCATTCAATCAGATCACAGTGCAATAAACCAATATAACACTCCAGAGTAAGTCCACCAGCTACAAGAACACATGGAGACTGTGATGGTTAATCCTGGGTGTCAATTTGACTGGATTAAGAACAAATAAGAGAAAAGGATGTTTCGGATTGGAACCTCAACGGATGGCCCACCCAAATGTGGGCATTACCTTCTGCCGGCAGATAGTATTAAAGGCCATGGCAGAGGGAGCTGGTCCTTTTTTTCCTGCAGTTTGCCTCTCTCTCACTGGTGAGTTTGTCTTGCTGCTGTGATCAACCCTCCACCAAGAAAGAAGCACAAGGTTTAGTGGGCCTTTTTGGATTCTAGAGGCAGCACATTCCTCATCTGGGTGTGTTACTACAACCCATATATCAGGTGACTCAGAAGGCAGCAAACTTTGAGTGGGGCTTGGAACTGGAAAAGGCTCTTCAACAGGTCCAGGCGCAGTGCAGGCTGCTCTGCCCCTAGGGCCAATGATCCAGCAGACCCAATTTGCTTGAGGTATCAGTGGCAAATAGAAGATGCTCGTCTGGAGTCTGTGGCAGGCCTTCATAGGGGAATACACAGTGGAGGCTCTTGGGATTTTGGGGTAAGGCTCTATCTTCATCTGCAAACAACTATTCTCCTTTTGAGAGACAGCTCTTAGCCTGCTATTGGGCCTTAGTGGAAACTGAACTTTGACAATGGGCCACCAAGTCACCATGGACCTGAGCTGCCCATCATGAGCTGGGTGTTATCTGACCCACCAGACATAAAGTAGGAGTGCACAGCAACAGTCCATTATCAAATGGAAGTGGTACATATGTGACAGGCCTGGGCAGGCCCTGAGGGCACAAGCAGCTACATGAAGAAGTTCCCAAAATGCCTATGGTTCCCACTCCTGTTACAATGCCTCCTGTGCTTAAGCATGCACCTATGGCTTCATGGGGTTGCCCTATGATCAGTTGACTGAGGAAGAAAAGACTAGGGCCTGGTTTACTGATGGTTCTGCATGCTATGCAGCACCACCCAGAGGTGGACAGTTGCAGCATTACAGCCTATTTTCTGAAACAACCCTAAAGACACTGGTGAAGGAAATCTTACAGTGGGCAGAACTTGGGCAGTGCACATGGTTGTGCATTTTGCCTGAAGGAGAAATGGCCAGAGGTTGATTATATACTAATTCATGGGCTGTAGCCAATGGTTTGGCTGGATGGTCAGGGACTTGGAAGGAGCATGACTGGAAAATTGGTGAGAAAACATTTGGGGAAGAAGTATGTGGATAGAGCTCTCTGAATGGTCAAAGGATGTGAAGATACTTGTGTCTCAGTAAATGCACATCAAAAAGATGATCTCAGCAGAGGATGAGTTAATAATCAAGTAGATTGGATGACTCATTCTGTGGATAGTCAGCCTCTTTCTCCAGCTATCCCTGTTGTTGCTCAATGGGCCATAGAACAAAGTGGTCATGGTGGGAGAGATGGAGTTATGCCATGGGCTCAACAGCAGGACTTCCACTCACCAAGGCTGTCTGGCTACAGCTGCTGCCAGAGTGCCAGATTTGCCAACAGCAAAGCCAACATTGAGCCCCCGATATGGTGCTATTCCCTGGCGGTGAACAGCCAGCAACCTGGTGGCAGGTTGACTTACATTGGACCACTTCCATCATGGAGGGGACAACGTTTTGTCCTTACAGGAATAGATACTTATTCTGGTTATGGATTTGCCTTTCCTACGTAATGCTTCTGCCAAAACTACCATCCAGGGACTTACAGAATGCCTTATCCACATAATGGTATTCTCACAGCATTGCTTCTGCAAGGAACTCACTTCATCAGCCAAGAAGTGACAGTGGGCCCATGGTCATGTATCCACTGTCTACCATGTTCCCACCATCTAGAAGCAGCTGGCTTGATAGAACAATGGAATGGCCTCTTGAAGACAGAGTTCAGTGCCAATTAGTTAGCAATACCTGGAGGGCTGGTGCAAGGTTCTCCAGCAGGCAGTATTGCTTTGAATCAGTGCCCACATATGGTACTGTTTCTCCTATAGCCAGATCATGGGTCCAGGAACCAACAGGTAGAAGTGGGGTGATTCCACTCACTATCACCCTAGTGATCCAGTAGGAAATTTTTTGCTTCCTGTACCCACAACTTTGTGTTCTGCTGGTCTAGATGTTTTGCTCCAAAGGGGGGAGTGCTTTGCCAGGAGATGCAGCAAGTTCCATTGAACTGGAAGATAAGACTTCCCCCTGGCCACTTTGGGCTTCTACTGCCCTTAAGCCAACAGGCTAAGGAAGGATATAACAGTAGTAGGAGGAGTGATGATCCAGACTACCAGGAGGAAATTGGAATTTTCTCCACAATGGGGGCAAGGAGATTATGTCTGGAAGGCAGGAGATGCTGTAGGGCCCTTCTGGTGCTACCATGTCCTATGATTAAGGTCAATGGGAAACTCCAACAACCAAACCAGACAGGACAATAAATGGCCAGACCCTTCAGGGATGAAGGTATGGGTCACTCCTCCAGAAAAGAGCCAAGAACCTGCAGAGGTGCTTACTGATGGTAGAGGAAATACAAAATGGGTAGTAGAAGAAGGTAGTCATAAATATCAGCTGAGGCCACGGACCAGTTGCAGAAAACCGTGGATTATAATAGATATCAACTTTTGTCCTATTTGGTTAAGAATGTGCATATATATATATATATATATATATATATATATATATAATAATATATATATATATATATTAGCCAATACTTGTGTTTTTCCTTTTGAATGTGCAACGAGATAATGTTAAGTGTGTCATATTTAGGTTACTTAGATACTGAAGACTAAGTGTCCTAAAGGACATTACCCACCTACTCTATATAATGCTTTGCTATTGCACATGAAACACTTATATAACATGTTAGTGGAATTATGACCTTGCCATTTTTGCAATTGACATTTAAGCATATAAGGAGAGGCTATTTATTGGGTTCAAGTTGACAAGGGGTGACTTGTGATGGTTATATCCTGGGTGTCAACTTGACTGGGACTAAGGAACAAATAAAGAGAAAAAGGATCTTCAGATTGGATCGCCTCAACCCAGATGGCCCACCCAAAATGTGGGTGTTACCTTCTGCTGGCAGACAGTATTTAAGGCCACGGCGGAGGGAGCTGGTCCTTTTTTCCTGCAGTTTGCCTCTCTCTCACTGGTGAGTTTGTCTTGCTGCTGTGATCACCTTTGGATCCCATGTGTACTGAGACGGCAGATCTCCTGGAATCCAGGGCCTTCAGCACAGATTGGGACTACTGAGACATCCAGCCTTGCGGACTGAGAGTTCCCTGGATTCTCAGCCTCTCCAGTGCAGCGGGCTATGTTGGATCTCTGAGCATGCAGTGAGCAAATCAATAAATTGTATATAAGCTATATATTTTCCTGTTGCTTCTGTTCTCTTTGAGAACCCTGACTAATTCAGAGACTAAACAACACAATCCTGAATAATGAATGTCGGGCAAGAATAAATAAAAAAATAAAAAAAACTGGGGGCTGGAGAGATAGCTTAGCGGTCAAGAGCACCGACTGCTCTTGCAGAGGACCGGGTTCGATCCCCAGCACCCCACACTGGCGGCTGAGAACCGTTCCTGGTAACTAACAATTTCCAGGAGAACTTCAGTTCCAGGGGAATCCGAGACCCTCTTCTGACCTCCGCGGCATTGCACGACACGGGTGCACAAACCTGCATGCAGACAGTACATTCATACACATACAAAAAGTAAATTAAAAAAATTAAAAAAAAGAATATTCATGTAACTGAACAAAAAAAGACAATACAACACAACAACACCTGTGGGATACTTTAAAAGCAGTCTTGGGAGGAAAATTTATAGCCCTAAGTGCCCACATTAAAGAAACAAAAAGGGAATAAATAAACAATCCAATACTGCAGCTAAAAACACTTGAAAGACAACAACAAATGAACCCTAAACCCAACAGAGAGGAAGAAATAACAAAAATCAGAGCAGAAATCAATGAAATAGAAACAAAGAAAACAATACATAAAATCAACGAATCCAAAAGCTGGTCATTCTAACATGGTTATGGGAATAAAGATGATTCAAAAGTAGTTTTCAGATGCCAACTATTCCAGTATCATTAATACTTCTGCAGGTATGAAATGAATTTGAAATACCCATTCTGGGCTGAACTGTGTAAAAACTCCCCTAAAGTGCAGCAGGAATAACACCAAGACCAGTTGTGATACTGTCTCCAAATGTGCTGGATAGCTTTAGTGCCAACTTGACACACGTGGGTTGATGGGGCCTCAATTGGGGAATTGGCTTCATTGGACTGGCCTGTGGCCATGTCTGTGGAGTATTGTCTTGATTGTTGAGCAATGTGGGAGGGCCCAGCCCACTATGGTGGTGGCGGCGAGGATGCCACCCCTGGGGAGGTTGTTATGTACAGCATAAGAAAGCAGGCTAGGCATGGGCCAGGGGAGAAAGCCAGTAAGCAGCATTCCTCCATGACCTGTGCTTCAGCTCCTGCATCCAGGTTCCTGCCCTGAGTTCCTATGGTGGACTCCCTCAGTGGTGAATTGTGACCCAGGAGATGTGAGCCAAATAAACCCTTTCTTCCTCAGGTTGGAATTTGTCAGAGTGTTTTGTCACAGCTATTTAAAGGAAAACTAGAACGCCAACAATGTTCCTTGTTCCAGAGGAAATCAATTTTTTGATATTGTATCCTCATTAAGTACCCAAAAGAATAGAACAAGGAAGTTTTAGCATCTGGTACCTTTTCTCCAAATGTGCCTCCCTCACCAGTTGGAATGCCACAACTGTGGTAGGCCAGACAGCCCACTCCTCTTGCCAGGATGTTATCAGCTAGCCCTTCTGCTAGCCATCCAAGCTGAAAACAGTTTCCTTGCTGTACAACTCCAGGAAAATCACCCAAGGCACTTCCCAATCCAGACTACACAGCTGTGAGTGCCTTCTTTGTTTCATTTTAACCCCTCCCACCTTTATACAGCATACTGGTCCTTGATGAAGCTGGGTCTCCTTTGCTGAAGAGATCCTCTGTTCAGTCTGATGCAGGTCTGGCTCTGGCCTTTTACCTAAACTATTCTTTCTCTGTCCTTCAAAATCTTATAGAGTAGAAGTAGGTTTAGGAATAAAGACTGCTCAGAGCTTCACCTTATACACACACATTTAGGAACAATGGGGTGCCTTCTCCCCACAGCTTTGGGATGTTTTTGTTATTCCTGAGTCCTTTCTGCCAATATGCTTATGCTCTTTTGTTTGTATTTTTTCTTTTTCTTTATTTCTTTATTTCTTTGTATCTCTTTTCCTTCCTTCTCTCTCTCTCTCTCTCTCTCTCTCTCTCTCTCTCTCTTTCTCTTTCTCTCTTTCTGTTTCTTTTTAAACAGGGCCTTCCTGTAGCCTCAGCTGTCCTGAAATTCACTATGTAGACAAAGGTGGCTTCCATCTCATAGAGCACTACCTCTCTCTGCCTCCCAAGTACTGGGATCAAAGGCATATGCTACCATGTCTGGCTCATTCTGAGCACTCTGCAGATATTTTCTATCATGTCTTAAGATGCCCTAAGTGGGTCATGTTTTATTGATTCAAACTTAATCCTGATTTCCAATTGAGAAACTATTATTTTTCCCTGATATTTGCAATTTTGTTTTGTGGAACTAGATTAATCCATTATGGCTGAATATAAGAGAGCTGGCTTCTTTCCCTGATAGCCTTCTAGTAGATTTCACCTAGAAGGCAAGCAGGAGATAAGAGCTGCTTCCACTTGTCATATTGGACATCAGGCATCTGCAGCCCAAACCCCAGGGGAATGAAGCTTGAAGAGTAGTATTCCCAAGTCTTATCCCTCCTGAGACATGTCTGCCCTGGGCTCTGGAGGCAGGTGGCACAAACCATAAGCTTATCTCAGGGGCTACAGTGGTTTTTCTTCCATAAAACTTAGCCATTGCAGAATGTACATAAACTTCTCCTTTGTCCCGCCCCCCCCCCCCTCCTGGTCAAAGAGCCCCACAAAAAGTATATAAGTGCTTAAACCCTTGCAATAAATGAGTTTTGCTCACTGACCCAGTTCCCAGGTCTTTTGATCTGTCTGGGTTTACCGCCATCTGGGGGCTGGCTGCTCTACCTCCTCCCACTTCCATCCTTGGGCCCCTTAGCAGTCAAGCCAGGGCCAGGCAAGTCTGCCATACTTAGGACCATGAGGCTTGTGACCTGGGAGGCTGGAACTTCCCAACATAGAGGAAGCCAACATTGTATGAAACTTACCTTTTTTTCTGCCTACAGAGTTCAGTAATATAGCACTATTAAGCCCTGGAGAAAGCTGCAATAGATGACCAATTTTACTCCTAGACTCCCAGAGGAAGAAATAAAGCAGAGGTAGGAAAATCCTGCTTCTCCATCACTCCCAGCTCTTTGTGGTCATTTCTATCTTAGGAGAGAAAGGTTCCCTGTGACCTATGAGCATACATGGTGTCATTTAGACCTGAACATTTTCTGATGGTTTTGATTAAACAAGGGCAAAAGACATCATGAATAATTTATTAAAAATCAATGTCCGCATAGAATAAAAGCACATTTTAGATGATTTTTTAATTTCAAATTCCAGAGAGTACTGAACTTCACCATTTCATGAAGTTTTATTACCACCATTTTCATTTTAAAAATTTAATTTCCACTAATCATTGTGATATTAAATAGATTCTCATAGTTGTTTCTTAATAGTTTATTTTATTATTTTTATGTATATGAGTGTATTGCCTACATGCATGCAAATGTACCTGTGTCTTGAAATACTCAAGGAAGTCAGAGGAGGGTGTCAGATCTCCTGTGACTGTAGTTATGGGTGGTTGTTTGCAGGGACTCAAACCCTGGTCCTCTGAAAGAGTAGCTAGTGCTCTTAACTGCTAACCCATTTCTCCAGCCCCATGCACAGTATTTTTTTTACTGGTCACAAAGCTAGTTTCATATATTTTCACACTGAATCTTAACAACAGTGATGGTAAGGTATCAGTATTATAAAGGATTCTCTCTTAACCAATGAAAAAATGGAAAATGTTATGAAATTCCACATAACTGACACACCTGCCTTATGCACTGTTGGATCCAAAATCCAATATTTGACGATCTGATGAGGAAACTTCTCCACTCTTTGAATCTTCACTTTTGAGATAATTTTTCTCATCCTGTGTGATATCCCTGTACAAGCACTGGGAAGTTCCCACTGTTCCAAAAGGTCAAGCCTGTGACTCTGGCAGTTATAAGACTAGCTTTCTCAGTTTAGGATTATTATATAAAATATGTACCTAAACATATTTTATAACTAACTTCACAATAGAACTATTTTCATTTAACTAGTAACAATTCATAAAATAAGCTTTCTTTTTAGCATACTTGTTAATCATTTGGGCCTTTTTTGAAAGATTTATATATGCTGTAGTATTGGCCACAAGTCAGATTTCGAGGGTGAGTAGATGTTATGAAATAAATATTATTTCCAATTTATAGATGAGATCATATACCTTTTAGACATAAAGCTGTAGCTCAGAAGTCATTCACTATTCTCTGTAATTTATACAGAAGCCCTTAGTATTTTCTGCCCATAGAACTGGTGCTGCATTAGTTTCTCATTGACTTTGATTCCAACTCTTTAACCCATTTCTTATTCACATATGTTCTGCCAGTAGATTTTCACCTCTGACTCCTACTGCCCTTATTCATTCATTGTCAACTGTGTCTGATTTTAAATTAATCCCCTAAGTTTTCAATGAGTTTGTGATAAAAGAATGAAAGTATGAGGCTGAAGAGCCCCTACCTTAACCATGCTTCATCCTGTTACCAACAAATTTTCCTTGTGTTGTAGAGCTAAATGGAGTTGCTATGGTTTAAGCCTACAAGAATGAAAAAAAGAACAAGCAAATAAAACAGTCATCAGAAGAGAATGGAAATGTTAGGAGAAAGCAACTGATGTGTTGCATGCATACTCCTTACAGTTCTCCTTGACACTGGTTTTGGAGGAGAAAGGAATTTGACAAGAGCAGAAAGATATACTGTCAACCAATAGTTCTGCACATGTGAAAATATTGGGTATTCCCAAGTAAGTCTTCCCCCAAATAAGATAGAACATGGTTTGTAGTCAACCTTGTAAATGGCTCATAATAAAAAACACAGCATTTAAATAATAGTTTTGCAGATTGCTATACTTTTAGTATCTGCTTCTTTGTGTATTTCCATTAAAATGTTTAAAACCATAAGGAAATCCTAAAAATTATCAATACAATTAATTCAATCAGAATTAATTAAGCCATTGAACAGTAGTTAACTTTTCTAAAGTTAAATGTGCAATTCATTTATTCTAAAATGTATTAGTTATATTCTAAATTATGGTATATAGAATAAAATCTTCTCCAGCTATTTCAATGTGTAATTTTAAAAGTGCTTGAATTGCATCAGAATTTTATGCCCACTCTTTTTGATCAAGTGAGGAGAGCTCTCTGACACAGAGATTGTTGTTGACTTTTCATATAATAGGGTAAGTGTTGGGTAAATTAAAGAGATGAGTGGAGGAAGACGCAGAGTTTTGCTGTTCATATCAGTAAGCAAAGCAACCAAACACAATAAAGTTGTTACAGTGAGAATTGGATTACTGGATGAGGCACTTGAAACTAGAATTCTCTTTGGCTCATCTTATTTTCCTCCTGTAGTCTCCACAATATATAGAATATAGTCTTGATTCTTATTTTCACTAGCAGTAAGCACAGTTGAGGAACAACTCATCTGGTTCCACTTTAACAAGCTTCCATAAAGTAAGTGTGAAATGAATATGCAGGGGCCCATGGAATTGTAGTCTCTTGCCTCAGATTAAGGTCAATACTATAAGAGCAAATGAAATACCAATAAACCTGGATCAAAAGTAAAACAATCACTTTTTATGCTTTTATTAATGTTTTGTATATTTTAGACATCATTTCTCAGTTCAATTTAGACATATTCCCCTTTCCCTTCCCCTCCCACCCCACCCCAGATCATGCATTCTGCCATAAGTATCCTGCATCCTTCTCTGTCTTTTTTATGTTTAGGGATTCACATTTTCTTCCATTAATTTTATATTACTCTAATAAAATATGGATACATACTTTCCACCCATATACAGTAATTACAAAGTCTGAAAATAAGTGGTGGGTGGATTCTCAAGCCTGTTGAGAGATTTACGTTATAACAACATAGTTGCTTTCAGATAAACAGAGATATAACAATAATGTTGCTCAACTTGCCTTTCAACTGGGGATTTGGTGTTAGCATCCACAAATGAGGGAAACCATTTCTCATTTGTTTTTCTGGGACTGTGCTACTTCACTTAGCATAATGGCTTCAAGCTCCAACCATTTACTTGCAAAGTTCATGATGTCAACTTTCTTTACTGCTGAATAGTACTCCATTGTGTAGATGTACCACATTTCTGTTATCCACTCCTCAGTTGAGGGGCATTTGGGTTGGTTCCAGCTCTTTGCTATTGTGAAGAGAGCTGTAATAAACATGGATGTGCATGTATCTTTGCAGTAGGATGAGTTTGGGGGGTATATCCCCAGGAGTGGTATGACTGGGTCAGGTGGTAGGCTTATTTTGAGTCTTTTAAGGGTTCTCCACATTGCTTTCCATAATAGTTGTACAAGTTTACATTCCCATCAGCAGTGGATGAGTGTTCCCCTTTCCCCACAACCTCTCCAGCATTTGGTGTCTTTTGTTTTCTTGATCTTGGCCAGTTGTATCAGAGTGAGATGATATCTGAGAGTGATTTTAATTTGCATTTCCTTAATTACTAATCACTAAACCATCTTTCGTCCTTCTAGGACCCAGAACAAGCAATCACCTCATCTTCCCTGTTTCTCTGAGGGCCCCACTGCTATACTAGTTGCATTTACATACCATTTCCATTCGCATAAACACTCATATACATAAAAATTAAAGTAGTAAAAAAACTTTTTTAAATCATTTCAAAAGTATTCATTTGAGTGTGGTGTGCCTGAGCTTAGACTGCCTCTTCCACGGTTTCTCCTAGGAAAAAAAATGGCGTCTACCTAGGGCAATAGTTTACCCAGTTTAGCTATGCATCCACTTTGTTCAATCAACCATGGTCTGAACAGGCTGAGATACAGCACAAGCTGGCAGCAGAACTTGTAATTGTCTACTTTCTGCTATTTATTTAGGTATGTAGACTACAAAAGCTATCGTGTTATTTAAGGATATTGGAGAAATTTGGACATGAAGTGTGGCTGTAGGAAATGAGTCAGGGAGTGGGTCCTGGCCCTGGAGATATGGCGTGGTAACTAAGAGCACTAGCTGCTTTGACGGTGAGAAGTCGGTTAGCAAACCACTGGTGGCGTCTTCTAGTCCAATCCTATTTCATACCACCTTTAGTCCCATGTGGCAATCCTAACCACAACCTATTCTGATCCCCATGAAAGGACATTTGCACACATGGTTGCACCTATATACATGCAAGAAAACCAAAAAAAGATAATAAATAAAATTTTTTTTTTTTTTTTTTTAAAAATAAATAATAAATTTCATCCCAGTTCTGTGACACCAGTCCAAATCCTTTAATGTCGATCTCATCGCAAAAATTTGTTTTTTAGTCTGGGAATAACAGTCCATCACCATGGCACTCTACTCCAATTTTTTTGTTTTCCAGTTTCATCATAGATGGATGCACAGATCCATCTTTTATTTCTTACTGATTGTCTATTGTTGTATTACAAAGTACATCAAAAACAGTAGCTTAAAACAATTAAGCACTGTCATAGAATTCCTGAGGGACTGGGCTCTGTGTGCAGCTCAACTTGATGCTTCTGGCTCATAGTATACAGCAGAGACCAGATGCTCATCAAAGTTACAGTTATCCTAAGATCCAAAAGAACTGGATAAACTAACAAGCTCATACTGGCATGTCTCATCTTCTCTGGGGAAATACGTGTGGCCAGGCTGTGGTTCAGACCAACTCAGATAACCCAGCAACAAAATGCAACAAAACTTATTTTTTTGGTGCCTATCATGATACACTCTATATGGAATATATGGTTTCCGAGATTTGATTAACATTGAAGGAGAGAAAGTTCTGAACATTTCCTTGTTTTCTGAAACACATTATACCATATCCATTTAATGCTACCTCTTTAGGTCTCCGTTTTATTCACATTTCTCCACACCATTTCAGAATTAACATTGTCCCATAATTTCCACCCGACTGACGGAGAACTGGGACATCTTGGACTCCAGTGTAGTCTTCTGAATCTTGCAAAGCCCAAGGATTTTCCCTCTTAATTCAGCAGTGAATCTGAAGTTTGTGGTCAGTGCCAAGCACAGAGTAGGTCCTCAATAAATACTGTGATTATGATTCTAAATGCATGTCAATACCCACAAAAGGGCATTCTGACCGCTATTTTTACATTATGAGCTTGAGGCTCATCAAAGTTATGTGTGTGTTCTAAGCCTAAATTGTTGGTTAGACATGGAAGAAAATGCTGATCTTGTACCTCTGTGTTCTAAATTTTATGTGATATGTCTTTTTTGGTGACGTTTTAAAGGGTCTTATTTATTTATTTTTATTTTATGTGTATGAGTGTTTAGCCTGTGTATATGTAACTGCACCATGTTATGCAAAGCCCAAAGAGACCAGTAACAACTGTCCGTAACTGTAGTTTCAGTTACGGACAGTTGTTAGTTCCCATGTGTGAGTTGGGAATCAAACCCTGGTCCTCTGGAAGAACATCCAGCGCTCTTAACTGCTGAGCCATCTCTAACTCTGTAGTGACATTTAATGTCTTTAAAAATAAAGACATATGAGGTGGAATCTAACATAATTTAGTAATGGTAACAACACTTAATGCCTCATGCCACAGACCCTCTGTTCATTTGGAAGGAGTTCACAGAAAGAAGCAGAGATGACTACGGATTCTGCCAATATCTTCCATGGTCTTGGTCATTTATTCTTCCAGGTTGCTGATGTGTCATTTGGCTCAGGTTCCAAATCTGTTACCTCGGTGGCACCTCAGTTAGAGGTGTAAACTATCTTTTCTCAGTTCCTGGTCCTAGGTGGGCAGTGAGGTTGAGCCACTGAACTAAACTCTAGAATCACAGCTTTTCTACTCCCCAGAGATTAAACTGTTTCTGTGGTCCCTGGAGGGTCACTAGTCTTCATTCCTGTATAAGTGACCATTGAAGGAACATGTATCAGCTTTCATTTTCATTTCCCATAAGGCACCTACCATGAATTCTTCCTTTTAGATTCCCTTCTTCAGACATGGATCCAGATTTCTTCCCAGAGTTATACTGTCCTCCACCCCACTTATAAGATACATATGCACTGTCTACCTATTCCTTTATCAAAGCTAATGCCAGGTTTCCCTTTAAAATCTTAAAACAGGAGTATTTATGGGGGGTCACATGATTATCAGACATGTGTTTCAAGATAACAGGTTTATGAGGGCCTGGAGCAGCACTGCCAATATTCATCCTGAGACTCCCCTTTTAGTGTCCCTTGTTTCTCATCTTCCCTTCTTCTTTTTGATACCCCTATCCTATGATCTACTTCAACTAACCCACTAAGAAATATTTTATTGACATTATTCACATAATGATGTTTTTCATTATTTACTCTTTAAGGCTTTCTATTGTTTGTCACTCTTCAGTCAACTTTCTCTAGGTCAGTGAATTTCCTGTGTTGTTTCATTTTGCTAAAAAGTAATGCTGGCTCCATCCTTTAGCACTGAGAAAGTTGAGCATATCTCTGAGACGGGAAACCTTTGTAGCTTGCTGTTTGCTTACCAGAGGCTGGCTGAAAGTTGCACAGAAATTGTTCCCCTTTCTTGCAATTTGTAATCATTCAACAAGATGTTATCACTGTAATAACAGCAAGAGTGCATAGAAGTGAGACAACCACAAGCAAATTGAAGCTTAAAGGATATCCACTGAGATGTCATCACTAAGAGACAACCTCCTTGGATTCCTCAGAGAAAAGCCTTAATGCAAAGCCTTGCCAAAGGGCAAGCTAGGATGGCCGCTGGAGAAATAAATATCCACTGCAGTCTCTCACTACACAGCTGGGAACTACTTGATCAAAAGCTAGTGTGTAGCTCATGATTCGCTACCTGGGTTAGAGATAGTATAAATTTGAGGCTGTATATTACAATTTTTTCCTGTCTTGAACTACAACAATCTAATTCTGGCTTGAATTGCATCTTTGAATACCTATGGGCTTTTTTTCTTCTTCATTGGAACATCAAAAGTATGCTGGCCCAAGAGCTCTGCAGAGACTGTCCTAAATTTGTATTAGAAGATGAACTTGTTTGCAAGTACTACCTCCCTCACTCTAACTCGGTCTGTGATGATTTCTGCCCTGTACTGCTCTGTAATTGAAATCACCTTAGACCTTCACTTTGATCAGTGTAAATTGCATTATGTAGGTATTTTCAAATGTGCTTACAGAATCACTGTGAACGTGGCCATCCTTTAAATGTATTATAGGACAAGGAATTCAAATTGTTATTCCATAATTAGTCATTTTTAAGACCCATTATCAGTCTTCCTGATATAGCACCTTTGTCTTTTCCCAAAAGTTCCCCTTATATTGGGCTTCCCCTTATATTGAATTTCTAACCCCAGTACCATAGAACATGACTGTGTAGGCACAGGCTCATCCAGTACTAAGTCCTTAAAAAGAGTGACATCAGGGATACACAAGCACGGAATAAAGTCCATGTGAGGACACAATGAGAAAACATCCATCTGCAGCTGAGAAGGGGGAGGATGGAGGGAGAGATAGATGGAGAGATACAGAGAGAGAGAAAATGAATGAATGAATGGATGGATGGATGGATGAATGAACAATAATCTCAAGGGAAAACAAGCCTGCCAACATCGAAGTTGGACTTCAGCAGGTAGAACTGTGAGAACAGAATTTCCACTGTTAGGTTATTCCTGTAGTCTTTTATTTATTTATTTATTTCTGTATGTGTATGAATGTACTGTCTGCATGTAGGTTTGTGCACCCGTGTCGTGCAATGCTGCAGAGGTCAGAAGAGGGTCTCAGATTCCCCTGGAATTGGAGTTTCAGATGGTTCTTGGCCGCCATGTGGGTGCTGGGGATTGAACCCGGGTCCTCTGCAAGAGCAGTCGGTGCTCTTAACCACTAGGCTATCTCTCCAGCCCTCCTGTAGTCTTATAAACTGCCATTCTACCTCCCAACCAAGTTTTCATTAAAATTGGCTTAGGTAAAAATAAATCAATTCTAAATTTTTTAGAGGATCAATTTATCCATCTAGAAAATGTTTGTGATGATTTTCCTAAAATATGTTATTACCAATGAAACAATATTTTGGGTAAACATTTTATAAATATTTTATCCATTGTATTAATTCAGAACCTATTATAAATCTTTAATGGTGCCAGGCATCAGGACCAATTCAAATATATAACAAAGCCTTTGAGACAACTGTATGACTACAATATATGGAAATATAAAGTACTTCAGCAGTATAAGGCAAAGGGAAAAAAGGAAAGGGAGAGAAATTCTGAAAAGGTCAGATTAGGATGGAATCTTTGTAACAACCAAAATGATACTGCAAAGGAGGGAAAGTACAAGGCATAAGTGGGTTAAATAGCAAGAAAAGAATTTAGGCAGAAATTTAAGATTCAACATGTCAGTTGCCAAAGATGACACTGGGCCAGTGGGTTCATTGGAACTAGATTCAGAGAAGCCTTCAATTCAAGGTTTAGAATTTGGATCTCAGTATAATTCATGAGCCGAAAACTAAGTCTATTGATTAAGAATTCTGCCTTCCATATTTTGGAGCAATACAAAGGGGGGGGGAACAACAACATAAGGACTGGGTCGAAGAACTGACTGATATATTTAAATTCTGCCCTAAACAACAAGACTTTGCAGACAAAAGCCTTGGAAAGACTGAGAGAAAGATGCAAGACATATATGGCAGAATGCATAACCTGGGGTGGGGGGAAGGCCATGGAGAGGGGAATGTATCCAAATTGGCCTGAAAAATGATGTATGAAATACACGAAATATCAATTAGGGAAAAAAAAAGAACTCTGCCTTCAGGGTCCACAGAACTGGTGCTTAGCCTTAGCTATCTTAGCATTCCTGTAGCTAGCTTTCAATTTCCTTCTTTACAGTATAGTCAAAAAATAAATAAGAGAGTAATGTAATACTTGCCAACCTTATTGCATTTGTAATATTCATGTAAAATCCAAATTAAAAAAATTTATGTACAAAAATATAAATATTTGCCTTTACTTGGTGTCTGTAACAAAATAAGTACTCAATTTATTTTTTATGATGACAAGAAGGATCATTTATCACTTTCTTTCAGCAAGAGTAATACTGCTGTGACAGTCTTAAGAATTTAAGGATCTTTTTTGTTTAAATAAAATAAAAATCTCTCAATCAAGATGTGTTTGTCTTTTAGTTTTCAGTTTTCTTAAAAATATTTTTTCCTTTTGAAATTAAAAGAGAGGGACTGGAGAGATGACTCAGTGGTTGAGTGCACTGGCTGTTCTTGCAGAAGACCCAGATTTGAATCCCAGCACCCACATGGTAGCTGACAACCATCCATAACTCCAATCCCTGGGGATCTGATACCTCTCTGTCCCCTGCCAGCATTCCATGACATGGTTGCATTTGCATGCATGCACTGATACACATAAAATAAATTTTTTAAAAGAAATTAAAAGAAATAGAAAACCCAATGTCAAGTTTCACTAAATAAATAGGATACATACTTGTAAATGGGAAAGTAGTGAGTGTGAAAACAAATTTTAGGAAAGTTGAATACCTATGTTGGACATTATCTCACCATTGAAAAAGGAGATAATTAAAGAAGAAAAGGTGTTAAATTTGAAAGAGAATGGTGATGGGGGACCCAGAAGGAGTTGGAGGGAAAGGGGAAGGGTAGAAATAGTGTAAATATAATACTCATTTAGGAATATTAAGGAGGAGACAATTGAAAAGTAATCAATCTTAATCAACTTTTCTCAATTGCTATTTTTATTTACTTGCTTTTCCTTTTAATTTGGGTATGCTGTTCTATGAGGCATAAGACAAAGAAGACTATTGAGGGAAGAGGATTTAGAAGGGGCAGAAAGGGGATTGAGCTTTCTGTAATCTTATAAAAGCCATCGCTCTCAGAGGCAAATCATACTCCAGATCAGGGTTACTTATATTGACCAGAATGTCCCCACTGCATCCCCTAAAATAAATAAAAGGAAACAAAACCTTTTTAATTCTTCCAAGCTTGATTTTACTTATGCCCGCGCCCCCTTTTTTCCTTTCCTCTTCACCTATTTGGCTCATTTACCTATTTGACAGACCCAAGCAACAGAGATAGGCTTTTTCTTCATTACAGTAAGTGCAATAACAAGCTGGAGCCTGATAGTCTATAGCCTCAGTCCTTCTGAGTGCTGTCTTCTGAAGAGGCACGTCTTGTGACTGAAGTAGTAGATTATGGCAGGAATGCAGTGATGTAGCCAAGAACAATGGACTAAATTTGAGTTCTGTCGCTGGATGCTAAGACCTAGTGAGGTACAAGTAGCCCTTGACAGCTCTGCCGTGGTACTGTGAATGAATCAAGCTGGTGGTACAGAAGCAAAGTTGACACACTACCCTCAGTGTCTCTCTGTTATGATATGTCTGGCTGCTGCTAGTGTGTTTAATTCATCCTTGAAACATTAACAAAGCAATAACAAGGAAGCTGGCCACTGCCCCTTCTCTCCTTCCTCTTCTCCTCCAGAGATGATCTTCCAAACTCATTTAAAATAGAGATGGATTCAGGTGGGTCTTCTATACTTAGGCTGGACTTTGGCTGTACAAGATTATTTTTCGCCAATATGGGACACATAAATGCCTCTTCATTGCATAAAGCAAGCATGCCCACTGGCAAATGAATCATATTATAAAAAGTGATTGTATCCCAAAAGGGAAAAATGGTATTGAAGATCCAATGGCCTGGGATGATACACAATTGATCATTGTAAGAAATGCTTCCAGAAACTGTTTTTAATCTTTCTGCCAGAGCATTAGCAATTATTCTTTAACTCATGATGAGTAATGACTTGAAGTTCCCAGCTTCTCAATCGATAAAACATTTACTCTACTGCTACGAATGTGCTCTTCGCTTAGACAAGCAGAATTTTTCTTCCAATTACTCTTTTCCTTAGTGTGACCTCATGAAATATTTTAAAGCATATTTCAAAATATTTTTTAAAGGAAAGGGACAATACTCTTTAATCTTCTTTCTCTTTTGAACAATACATAGGAGGATTTCATAGTCATTTTGGTAACTAAAACTGCTTTTCATCATCTACTTTAAACTTAAGACATGATTTGAATTCTAACAGCTGCTACATATTGAAGTTGTCAGTAATAGAATATTCCCTCTGTCTGAAAGAAGGTAAATATATCAGAGGCTGAACTCCTCGTGCACCTTCTGTGCATGGCTCATAATTCTATAAAACTGGCAAATGGAGAACAACTATAAAACCCAGTTATCAGCCCAACAAATAGCTATGAAGAAAATCAGGAATAAAAACAAATGGCCAGAAATGTACCTTGATAACTGGAAATTTAATATTCCAGAAAATTGTCCTTTCCACTTAAGTTATTACCTAAACTCAAGTCATGGCATCTACTAATATTTATTTTCACACCTGCTTTTTGTCTAGACCAAAATGAATTTTGCTATAGTTATTAAAGTATGGTTCTCACAGAAGGAATTTGCAACTCTAGCAAGAACACTGATTTTCGATGTTGCTTTTAATTAGAATTAACTCTGACACTATTATATATGCATGTAATGCATACTGACAATTCTCCCCACACTCTCTCTTGTCTCCCACACACCTTCTTGCTCCAATTCCTATCTATACCCCCTACAAACCTCTTAATCACATTCATGTCTATTTGCTTTGTTTTAAGTTTAACCAGACTTGTCTTTGTGAGCATGGGTTTGGAGCTATCAATTGTAGCCTGGTGGGCCCATAAATAGGCATACAACTGAAAACAATGACTTCCCCCCTCTCTCAGAATTTATCAGTAGCCCGCAGCCAGCAGTAAGAGGAAGAGTCCCAGGAGTCCCATCTCTACTTCTGACATAGTTGACAGGTCCAGTATTCTACAGGTCCAAAGCATGTAACTACAGCTGCTGAGTAGGTGTGATGACATTTCACAGCCTGACTTCCTGTCTTCTGGCTCTTGCATTCTTTGGGGGGTCATTTCATTTTTAGTCTCAGCTAATTGGCAAGACTATCTTCTTTAAGAAAAAATATTTATTATTTTTAGTTTATGTGTATGAGTGTAGTGCCTAGACATCAATAGGTGCAGCTGTGTCATGCAATGCCTGCAGAGGTCAGAAGTGGGCATTAGATTCCCTGGAATGGAAGTGACAGATGGTTGTTAGCTGCCATGTAGGTGCTCAGAATTGAATCCTGGTCGCCTGGAAGAGCAACGGGTGCTCTTAAACACTGAGTGATCTCTTTGGGCCTCTGGCTCTTACATTCTTCATAACCTTCCTCCCATCATGTTTTCTGAGCCTTAGAAAAGTCGCTATAAGTGTCTTGTTTGGGACTGAGCACTCAACTGTCACTTATTCTAGGTGTCTTTGGCATTAATGAATCTCTAAAAAACAGGCGTTTCTAAGGCAGAGAGTATTTTTTTTTCTTTTTTTAATTAAAAAAATTTTTAATTTTTTTTTATTATTTCTTATGTGTATGAATGTACTGTCTGCATGTAGGTTGGTGCACCCATGTCGTGCAATGCAACAGAGGTCAGAAGAGGGTGTTGGATTCCCCTGGAACTGGAGTTACAGATGGTTTGTTAGCTGCTTTGTTGGTGCTGGGAACTGAATATGGGTGGATCCTCTTGAACAGCCAGTATGCTCTTTAACCACTGAGCCATCTCTCCACGCAAGTTTTGTGTTTTTTTTTTTTTTTTTTACTATAGGAATAAAACTAGATATTTAGAAAGTGCTTGATATAGTATCCATTTAGGTAAACAACAGTATTAAGTTCTCTCTTGGGCATGACTTCTCCAGGCATGGGTTGCTGTCCAGGTTTACAGTATCTGACCCAAATTTTTTCCTGTTCAGCAAGTCTCAAATCCAGAGGGCGGTTGGTCATTCCTGTACCAGTCCTACCACTGTGGCATATCTGGCCTGGCAATTTGATTTTTGTAGTACAAAGGGTTCCCACCTAGTTGGCTTGTTAAGACTGTTGATGCCTTTTCATCCCAGATAGCCAGCATAGTATTTTAGCACTTTGAAAACTAGCAAGTGGGAAGAAGTTTCAGGCTCTGTCTCAACTTTCTCTGTATGTTGCAACAGAGGTATGTGGTCTCTTCAGCAATGATCTTATCCTCTGGGACTTATGGGTAACCAAAAAGGATTGATGAGTTTTGGGTTGAAAGTAGGCTTGCAATCCCAGACTCTTTTATTTTAAGTGGGTTTGGAAAACCAAATCCAGAGTTGACATGGAATATATATTATTAATTCTCCAACCAAGAAAGCTTTTTATGACAGTGTGTGCTCTGGGATGATTAAACAAGGTCAAATCATTTTTTTCTGGTACCACAAGTTCAATCTACTTTTTGTTAAGTGTGAAAGAATTCTGAGTCTTTGGTTTAATAAACACAGTTGATGAGGAAGACCCAAGATGTTCTTTGATTCTAAAGTGAAAAGGGAATTAGTTGTAATATCTACACAATAATTGGAATATAAAGCAAGATAGGAGATAAAAATTTAAAGTTCCTATTCCTATCATAAAATATTGGTTAGAGTGAAAAATAAAGTAGAACTGCCTAGAATAATTATAGAAATATACATTACTCAAGTCATCTATATCAGGTTTGTGGCAAATTATCACATCAATTTAATGAGGATAATTCTTGGGTTAAAGAGTCAGAAAGAATTGTATTTGAAAAATTCCCAGTGAAAACTATGAATTTCATAATTTCTTCCAATATATTTAATCAAAGCTGGCAGTGGAGTCACTAAGTTTGAGTTTTATGGTTTATTAGATTAGTTCATTGTCTCTTTCCCCTTCCATTCCTTTATTCAACAAATGCTGTTTGAAGCTCTGCAATATACAGGGTATTTTATTCTAGCCACCCAGAACTCATTGTTCAGTCGGAATGATGATAAGTGAATATTTTCTTTCTTTCTTATTTTGCTTGGAATCCCAAAGGTACTTATAACTTTGTGTTTCCTCACCTTGTGAGTATGCCTGTCTGGGAAGATGTTTTGAAGAAATGGCTTTCTCAAGTGTGTGGATTTATCTGATTCTTACCTGTCAAAACACCCAGGCTTCCCACTCAAAGACCTTTCTTCCTTCTTTACATGAAGATATTGTGAAGCAAAGACCAGGGGTGAGGATTTTTTGACAGATATGCAGATCTTTTCCCTTCTTTTTTAATTTTTAAAAAAAATTTATTTTGTTTTTATGTGTACGAATGTACTGTCTGCATGTAGGTTGGTGCACCCGTGTCGTGCAATGCCGCGGAGTTCAGAAGAGGGTCTCAGATTCCCCTGGAACTGGAGTTCTCCTGGAATTGGAGTTTCAGACAGTTCTTAGCCACCATGTGGGTGCTGGGGATCGAACCCGGGTCCTCTGCAAGAGTGGTCAGTGCTCTTAACCGCTAGGCCATCCCTCCAGACCCCCCTTTCCCTTCTTTAAATAGGAAGATCTCCTGTATCCCAGTTCCTTGACACAAAGAAAATGGTGAACGTCAAGGGGGATCCTGCCTGTGAGACACTGTGCAGTTCATTAAGCATCATATAGACAGGTTATTAGCATATAATTACAAATGAATACCTAGGTTGGAATTTTCTTCTCTGGCTGTTGTAACATACAAACTTCATTCATTAAATTAAGTCAGCACTCCATAAAATGATCTCTCTTGCAACTCCCTAGGAATGCCATAATTTAAAAAAGTATACATTTCCATGTATCTCCAGACCTCTAGCTGCCTTCCCCATTTTCTCTACCTGGAAGATTATTGAAATATGAAGCTTCCTTCATTCTGTAGCAAATATCCTGGAATACACAATTTTGGATTAGTATTAATAGTTCCTTCTGACGGCATAGACTCCAGGTTATATTCTTCTTTAATAAATAGCCACAAATTATGTCTTGACTTTTAGTGAAATTAAATCATATGCTATGGTTGAGTGGTATATATTTTTTGTTTACTTACCTTTTTTATTTCCAGAATTATTGAAGGGAATTATCTTATGAAAGTAAAACTGCTTATGCAATAAGCTTTCTTAAGAGAGTATCATGGCATACTCCATATATAAAAACTTGAACGTGGTATCCTAGGAGGTGATGGTCAAGGATTAATATTGGTAACCTTCCTTGTTGGGCTACTGCTACAACTGGGAAGGCTTTCTGAGAGCAGGCCATCTCTGCTCTTTACTTTACCCTCCATCATCTTTTTTGCTTCATCCTCTTATTTCTTGCTTAGTGCCATGGCTCAATATCTTCCCTCCCTCTCGTAGTCTGGGTTTTGGGTTACTTGGGGGTAACTGCATTAAGTATGTGCCTGTGGTTAGTGTACTTCTAAGCTTCTTGCTTTTTTCCTCTTTTTTAATTGAATTTTTGTGTATTTCACACACATCTTAATCTTCCTTATACTGCCTTCCCTGTAGGCACTCTCACATAGCCCCTGCCCCCGCTGTATTTCATGTGTTCTATCTTTTATGTTAAGGCCTATCCAGTCCAGTTAGCATCCCAAAATGTCCTTCACTGCAAGTTCATCACACTGGGGTCTAGTCAGCCAATCTAGAATCACTCCCTTAAAGATCAGCTCTTCAGTAGTAATCAGATGCCCAATAGTTATTTGGCTAAGATTGGGGCCTGTTGCCCCCATTAACCCAGTTATATGCTGGATTTTTGTTTGCTTGAGTTTGCATGGGTCTTGTGCATGTTGTCACCATTGATGAAAGTTCAAATGAGTAAGGTCCCAGGATACTGTGAGACCATATCCCTATATGGCCATGCACCTTCTGCCATGGGCCTTAAAATCTTTCACCTGCAAATGTCCTTGAACACTGGGTTCATTGCCTTCTGTCACATGAGTGAGCTTTATTGATGAGAGTTGAGAGATGCATTAGTATTCTTTCTGCCCCTTATTCCACAATGTTCCATGAGTTTTAGGTGCAGAGGTTCCATTGTAGATGTGTCCCTTAGAGTTGGGCATTTCATGGACATTTAATTTCAGTTGCGGAACTCCCTGATAGTCTCTGTCTGTTGCAAACAAACCTTTGATGAGTGATGACTGGCATATTTTTCTGTGAATATAAAGATCCATATTTAGCACATTTCTTACAAATGTAAGAAATTACATTTGTCTATGGATGTAAAAGCCTTGGGGTTTTCTGTAAAATCTATTTCTTCTCCAGGCATGTGTATTTGGCTATGTTTATAGTACCACAAATGAATTCCCTCTCATTGACTGGGCTTAAGTAGCTGTTGATTACCTCCAAGATAAAAATGCCACTACTGCCCCAATATAGTTTGTTGAGCTTGTTATTCTTGTGATTATTAGCTCTTAAAGTTGTGGTTGGACTGTTGATTGAGAGTCTCCCTTAGCAGCTGACATACTCTTCTCCAAAACTCCGAGAGCTAGCCTTCAAGGAGGCAGCTTCCAGGTCAGTACCAGCTCCATTGTTCCAAGTCCTGTGACCGAAATATATCTTGTCTTTATCCATAGGATATTGTCTTCAGAGAGGCAACCAAGGACTGTGGCAGTAGCCTGTGCAATTTTGGGAGTTTCTTAGAATATCCTGCCATTGCTTTTTGTTATATAGCCTCTCCAGCTATGCATACGGACACATGTGGAGATACCTATGTGTAATTTTTCATTAGTGTTTTGAACTAATGTATCTCTTCTTTTTATTACCAGCTAGGCATTATTTATCACTCTTCACCCTCTCCATATCTAACCCTCCCTTCTTCCTCACCAATTATAGTACTCCCATTTTCCTCATTTAAGATCACCCTATCTTAAATTCCTACTTTTTCTTTATCCTCATAGTCCCTTCTATGGTCCTCCCTCTCTCCCTCTCATTTAAAAAATCTTTATTTTATTTATTTACCCCTATCTCCTGTTCTGTCTCAGCCTTCTTCTTTCCTTTACTTCCTTGTTTCCTTCCTGTTTTTCTGTCTCCTGCAAAAATCACATCAGAATATGTACTCACTTATAAGGATTTGGTGCTAGGATCCACAAACAAGGGAGAAGATACACTGTGTGTCTGAGACTGTATTACTTCACTTAATATAACAGTTTCTAGATCCATCCATTTATCTGTAAATTTTATGATTTTTGCTTGTCTCTACCACTGAGTAGAATTCCATTGTCTAATTGTCATTATGTAGTAATCATTTGAGGAACACTTAGGTTGATTCCATTTCTTGGATATTGTGAAAGGAGCAGGAAAAAAACATGGATGTGCAAATGTTAAGAAGGTTGATTTTGAGTTTGTTTTTTTTTAATTATCCACAATACTTTCCATAGTGGTTACAAGAGTTTGAAATCTTAGCAGCAGTGATTGAGTGTTCTCCTTTCCCCACATCCTCTCCAGCATTTGGTGTCTTCTGTTATCTTGATCTTTGCCAGTCTTATGGGAGTAAGAAGAAATCTTAAAGTGATTTTAATTTGTGTTTCCCTAATTAATAAAGCTGTTAAACACTCTAAGGTGCGTCTTTGCCATTTTTGTTTCTTCTTTTGAGAACTCCCTGTTCAGATCCATTGATAATATTTTACGTAGGTCATTTGTTTTGTTGATTCCTTGGTTTTGAGGTCTTTATATACTCTAAATAATAAATCTCTGTCAGATGTGTCACTAGTGAAAATTTTCTCCCACTCTGTGGGTTTTCTCTTCACTTCCATGATTGTTACTTTTGCTCTATAGAAACTTTTTAGTTGAATGAGGTCCCACTTTTGGATTGTAGATCTTAATTCTTGAGCAACTGATATACAATTTAGAAACTCCTTCCCTACACCTATACCTTGTCAGTTACTGCCAATGTTTTGTTCTAACACTTTCAGATTTTCTGGTTTCACATTGAGGACTTTAATCCATTTGGAGTTGACTTTTGTGCAACGTGAAAGATAAGACTCTAGTTTCATTCTTCTACAGGTGGAGCTCCAGGTTTGCCAGCACCATTTGTTGCAGATGCTGTTTTTCCTCCAGTGTATGTTCTTGGAAACATTGACAGTTACCAAATACTGTCAAATATCAGGTGCCTGAAATTGCACATACTCATGTTTGGGTCTTCAGTTAGGTTGCATTGATGTATATCTGTCTTTGGCCAGTGCCATGCTGTTTTTTATCTTTAGTTCTAGTATGTTGTTCCCTAAAACATTGTTCTTTTGCTCAGTATTGCTTTGGTATGTGGAATCTTTTGTGATTCCATATGAATTTTCAGATGGTTCTTCCTAATTCTGTGAAGATTGTCATGGGAATTTTGGTTGGTATTGCTCTGAATCTGAGTCTGTAGACTGTTTTTGGCAAGATGGTCATTTTCACAGTATGAAATCTTTCAGACCAAAAGCCTGGGAGTTTCTTTCATCTCCTGGTGTCTTCCTCAATTTCTTTCTTCAAATATTTAAAATTTCCATTGTAGAGATCTTTAATATGTTTGGTCAAGATTATTGCTAGATTTTTTTGTAAATGTGAGGGTTTCCATGTACTCTTTCTCTCATTGTTTGTTATTGGTATATAGAAAGGCTATTGATTTTTTTAACTTTTAAATTTTTATTGAACACATTTCATACAACATTTTTAAATAAAATTTAAACTCATTCCCCCATCCATGCCCACCCCTCATGCCTCCCTGCCTCCTGTCAGAACTCATGGATTCTGTCTTACACAGTCCTGTCTTCCATCTTTTTCTCAGTCTTTTATAACCTTTTCAGTGCATAAGTTTACTGTTTTGGTCAGTTCTTTGAATAGGTTTTTCTTTCTCTTTTTTGTTCCCATTTGATTTTATATTATTCCAAAATATGCACAAATCAAAATTACAAAATCTGAAAATAAACTATAGGTTAATTCCAAATCACACTTAGAGATTCACACTTTAACAGTAAAGTTGTATGCAGGTACAAAGAAGTATAACTTTACATTCTCTCTTTTTTTAGAATATGAATATTAATATTCCTATATGATAGAACACACCATAGGACTACATAAGGATAAATTATGAATGGTTTAGCATGTATCAATAAAAAGAGAAATATTATTTTACAAAATACCTTTTTTAATTTTATTTTTTTTATGTGTATGAATGTACTGTCTGCATGTAGGTTTGTGCACCTGTGTCGTGCAATGCCGCAGAGGTCAGAAGAGGGTGTCGGATTCCCCTGGAACTGGAGTTCTCCTGGAATTGGAGTTACAGACGGTTCTCAGCAGCCATGTGGGTGCTGGGGATCAAACGCGGGTCCTCTACAAGAGCAGTTGGCACTCTTAACCGCTGGGCCATCTCTCCAGCTCTTTACAAAATATTTTTAACTGTTAAATATTAAATATAATCCCTTTTTTTTTTTTTTTTTACCAAAAGATGTCATGTTTTCCCCAAGGAAGTGCTTGAGGGTTCCTCCTTGGCAAATGCAAACAACCATCATTCTTGCCCCTGTGCTCCACACTGGGGTCCCTACTCCCTCATGGTCACCCAAATGAGGTCCAGCAAGCGTGTGTGCTGTCTTGACCTTCCTGCACTGGCTTCCATGACATAGCCTAGGTAGTCAAGCAATGGCAGTCTACACTCTGAAGATGCTGAAATCCCAGTAGCCACTCAGTCTACAAGCTGGATATCTTAGTAGTCCCCATCTGGCATTGAAGGTTTGAAGGATTCTCAAGTCTTCTATCTGCAAATTTCATGGTTTCATCTTTCTTTACCGCTGCATAGAACTCCATTGTGTAGATGTACCACATTTTCTCTAACCACTCATAGGTTGAGGGGCACTTGGGTTGGTTACAGCTCTTCATTATTGTGAAGAGAGCTGCAATAAACATGACCGTACATGTATACTTGTGATAGGATGTATCTTCTGGTATATACCCAGCCATGGTATGGGTGGTCAGGTGGTAGGCTCGTTCTGAGTCTTTTAAGGGTTCTCCACACTGCCGTCCATAATGGTTGTATGAGTTTGCATTCCCACCAGCAGTGGATGAGTGTTCCCCTTTCCCTACAACCTCCCCAGCATTTGGTATCATTTGTTTTCCTGATCCTAGCCAGCAGAAAGGCTATTGATTTTTGTAGACTGTCAGTGTAACCTACCACAATGCTGAAAGTATTATTTCTAAGAGTTTTCTAGTGGATTTTTGGGAACTTTTAGTTATTGTATCATATCATCTGAAAATAGAGATAATTTTATCTCTTATTTTACAATTAATACTACTTTAGTTTCCTTCTCTTGTCTTATTGATCCAGTTTGAGTTTCAAGCACTATATAAGAAAGGATTGGATATAGTGGACAACCTTGTCTGTTTCCTGATTGTAATGGAAATACTTCTAGTTTTTTTTTTCCATTGAGAATGATATTGGCTATGGTTTTATTGTATATAGTTATAATTATGTCAATGTATATTCTCTACAGTCCAATTCCTTCTAGGACTTTAAACATAAAAGAATGTTGTATTTTGTCAAAGACCTTTGCTTCATCTATTTGAGATGACCATGTGATTTTTGTCTTTGAGTCTACTTATATGATTCATAAAATTTATTGATTTATGTGTGTTGAACCATGCCTACATCTCTGGAATAAAGCTGATTTTTATCCTGGTGGATGATCTTTTTGATATGTTTCTGTGTGCATTTTTCAAGTATTTTGTTGAGAATTTTTGCATCTATGTCCATTAAAGATAATGTCTGTAGTTATTTTGGTGTTGTTGTTGGTGGTGGTTGTAATTTTACCTGGTTCTGGTATTAGGGTGATGCTAGATTCACAGAAGGAGTTGGGGAGTTCTCCTTCTCTTTCTATCTTTGAACAATTTACATACTATGAATTGTATATCTTTAAATGTCTGTTGGAATTTTGCTGTGAATCCATCTGTGTCTGGGATTTTTTTAGTCAGGAGATTTTGTATTATTTTTTAAGTTTCCTTACATGTTATAAGTCTGTTTAACCACTGATCTCTTCTTTTTTTTTTAGCCTTGGTGGTCCCCATGATTTTATATAGTCATCCATTTCTTGTAAGTTTTCAAATTTAATAATCAGTTTTTTAAACTATTTCCATGTTCTTGATAATTTTGTTGTCTATTGTGACCTTTCATCTCTGATTGTGTTAATTTGGGTTTCTTCCTTTCTTTCTTTCGGTTAACTGGGCTTGAGATCTGTCTATTTTGTTTATTTATTCAAATATCCAGCTCTTAGATACACTGGTTCTTTCTATTGTTGTCTTCATTTCTGTTTCATTAATGTCTACTCTGATTTTAGTTATTTACTCTCGTCTTCTGGATTTGGGTTTTATCTTTTCTTGTCTTTCAAGAGTCTTGAGTTGCACTTTTAAGTCATTTATTTGTGCTGTTTCTGATTTTAATGTAAGCACTCAGAGTTATAAACTTCCCTCTCAGGACTGCTTTTAAAGTGTCTAATGGGTTTTAGTCTTCTTTATTGTCCTTTTTATTTACTTCCAGGAATAATCTTATTTGCTTCTTAATTTCTTCTTTGGCCCATTCATTATTCAGGATTGTGTTCTCATAGTTCTGTCATTATAACAAAACATCTGAGCAAGACAATTTAATATGGGGAAACTAAGGAAAGACATGTCCATACAAATAAAGAAGCATACAGAACACCAAAGAGACAGGACCAAGAAAGAAACTCCCCATAGCATCTTTTTTTGGTCTTTTTGAGACAGGGTCTCCCTGTCGCTCTGGCTGTCCTGGAACTCACTATGTAGACCAGGCTGGCCTTGAATTCACAAAGATCTGCCTGCCTCTGCCTCCCAAGTGCTAGGATTAAAGGCGTGTGCCACCACACCTGGCTTAAAGCATATTATAGTAAAAGTACTAAATGTACAAAATGAAGAGAATACCAAAAGTTACAAGATAAAAACAACTCACATATGAAGGAAAACCCATGAGGTTTTGATGAGGTCATATAGTTACTGGAGCTTCTTTGGCTGTTGATTTGGGGCTTTATTGCATTGTGGTCTGATAGAATGCATGGAATTATTTTATTTTTTTGTATTTGTTGAGGTTTGTTTTGTGACCCAGTATGTAGTCAATTTTAGAGAAAGTTCCATGGGATGCTTAATAGAAAGCATATTCTTTGGTGCTTAGGTAGAATATTTGATAGATGTCTGTTAGCTCCATTTGATATATGGTATTATTTAATTCACAAGTCTATTTATTCTTTAATTAATCTGTCTATTGGAGATAGAGGGGTATTGGATTCCCCTCCTATTACTCAGCTGGGGTTAATCTGTGTCTTAAAGGGCTGTAGTATTGTTTTTCTGAAATTGGACACACCAGAGTTCAATGCATATATGTTCATGTAATCATGAATACCTTCTGAGTCAGTTTTTCCTTTCATCAGACTGAAATGACCCTCTTTATTTCTTCTGATTAGTTTTAGGTTGAAGTCTATTGTTGTCAGATATTAGAATTGCAACCCCTGCCTGTTTCTTGGTGTAATTTTCTTGGAATAACTTTTTTTATCCATCCTTTTGAGATTAGTTTCTTTCAGATGACCAAAGATGGACTTGTTTCTTAATCCATTCAATTGGCCTACGCCTTTTTACCGGGGTGTTCAGACTATTGATATTTAAAGTTATTGTAGAAATATGTGTATTTGTTGCCATCCTTTTAATTTCTATTTGCATTCTTGGTCTAATTTGAGTCTCCATTATATGCTCATTTACTTTCTTTCTGTTGACTCTTAGATGAGGGTGCTCCTTTCCCTAGTCCTTTACATTGCATGGAGTATTCTCTGAAGGGCTTATTTGATGGACATGAATACCTTCAGCCTATTTATGTGTTGAAAGATTTTTCTTTCCTCTTCAATTATAATAGACATTTTTACTGGGTAATGTATTCTGGGCTGGTGTCTATGGTCATTTAGAACTGAAATTACTTTGGTCCAGGCTCTTCTGGATTTCACAGTTTACATTGATATGTCAGCTGTAATTCTGATGGGTTTTCCTTCATATGTGAGTTGTTTTTCTCTTGTAGCTTTTGGTATTATCTTCATTTTGTACATTTAGTACTTTTACTGTAATATGCTATGGGAGTTTCTTTTCTGTTCCTGTCTCTTTGGTGTTCTGTATGCTTCTTTATTTGTATGGGAATGTCTTTCCTTAGTTTCCCCATTTTAAATTGTCTTGTTCAGATGTTTTGTTATAATGATAGAACTGTGATTAATGTATCTTGTTACCATATTACTGTGGATAAATTATTTGAAAATTATCATTCTTTCAAATGCACATTGAGGCAATTTGGTAGGCAAAATTCTTAAAGGTATCTACATCCAAATCATCCAAAGCTGTGAATGTGTTACCTTATATGGAAAATGTGCTTCAGAGTCTTGGGATTTTAGACAGTACCTGAATTATCTGAATGGACCTAATTTAATCAAATGAATCTTTAAAGTATAGAACTTTCCCCTATTGTGGCCAGAGAAAGATCTTAAAACACAAATGAGAGAGAAGGTGGAGAGAGAGAGAGAGAGAGAGAGAGAGAGAGAGAGAGAGAGAGAGAATGAACATTTCTGGCTTAGAAGACAGAGGGAAAGACCACAGCATATAGGAGAAATCATTTATTTTGGATCACAGTTTTAGAGATTAAGTCTCAGGTCTGACCAAAGCCATAACGCAAGGGTTGCAGACGTTTGTTGGAGCACAGCTTTTCACCCATGTCATCCAAGAAGCAGAGAGATACACTGAAAGGAGGTGGGACAATGTATGCCTTTCCAGGGTATACCTCCAGTAACATACTTCTCCAGCTAAGCCCCACAATAATTCAGTCACATTATGAATCCATCAATGGATTAATCCATTGATTAGATTAGAACCATCAGGATCCAATCACTTCTCTGCAGCTCCTGTACTGATAGCCATATCCTTAACACAAGAGCTTTCTGGGACTACTTCCTCACAAGGCGTCACACAGATCTAGACTTTCCTAAAACAATGGATCCCTGCCAATGCTGCAAATTGATCCCTTGTCAGACTTGTAACCTATAGAGCTATTGCATATAAAATGTGTGTTGCATTATGCCAGTAAGTTTGTAAAGACTTGATACAGAAGCAATAAGGAACTTCTACATGTAGGTTGTCCTATGTCTTATTCTGTCCTTCTCATATATCTTCCATTCCTACACATGATTCTCTCAACGTTTGTTTGTCTAGAACAAAATATAATGCATTAGAGCAGGGGTTAGGGAGCTGTGAGGATAATATTCATAATAAATCCTGCTCCTAGTATCATCAAAACAGTCCCAGAGTAGGTGTGGATTTATTCTACCAAAATATAGGAGATTAGTTTCTGCCCTCCTGCAAGTTGAAGAATTTTTCCAATCAAAATGTGGTCCCTAAAATAACAGCATCCCGGAGGAGCTAGTTAAACATGCAAATTATTAGGCCATAGTCTTAGTCTCCTACACAAGCACATTAAAACTTGAGAAGCATTCCATGTGTTTGAAGCAGAATCTAAGCAAGCATTACTATCACCCTTGACTCCAGCTACAGAAGATCACTAGATTAAGAAGGGAATAGGCAAGTTTTTTTTGTCTTTTTTTTTTTTTTTTTTTGACAGGGTCTCCCTGTAGCCCCAGCTGTCCTGGAACTCAGTCTGTAGAGCAGGCTGGCCTTGAAAGCACAAAGATTCGCCTGCCTCTGCCTCACGAGTGCTAGGATTAAAGGCGTGTGCCACCATGCCCGGAAGAATAGGCAAGTTTTTTTTTTTAATTTTTTAATTAATTTTATTTATTTCTGTATGTGTATGAATGTATTGTCTGCATGCAAGTCTGTGCACCCGTGACGTGCAATGCCGCGGAGGTCAGAAGAGGGTGTCGGATTCCCCCTGGAACTGGAGTTCTCCTGGAATTGGAGTTTCAGACGGTTCTCAGCCGCCATGTGGGTGCTGGGGATCGAACCCGGGTCCTCTGTAAGAGCGGTCGGCGCTCTTAACCGCTAGGCCATCTCTCCAGCAAGTTTTTAAAGGTAGAAACTTAACATGAGAATTCTTAAATAACTGATTTGTGTGAGGAGCTTTCAGATATTGTATTAAAGTTTCATGATAACTCCAGATTGTTTTCCAGTGGTAGAAACTGAAATTTATATAGCTCCCTGATAAAGAACCAGGCTGTTGTTTGTATTCTTAAATCTCTGCCTGCTCATCACCATTCCTAACCACTATTCCTGCAACAAAACAACATATATTTAATTTTGTGTATTCCAAACATAACATCTTAATATTCTTCATACCTCTTCCACATTGGCACCCTCCCATAATCTCCCCATACACACTGGATTTCATGCCCTATCTAGTCAAGTTAGTGTCCCCTGACGTCCCTCAGTGCAAGTTCATCCACTATTTTATCTAGAGTCACTTCTTTAAAGAAGATCAACTCTTCCTTACCACTTGTAATTAGCTGCCTGATAGTTTTTGGCTAAAATTGGGGCCTGTTGCCCATCTCCCAAGTTCTGTGCTAGGTTTTGTCTGCTGGAGTTTGCATGGGTCTTGTGCACATTGTCACCAACTGTAAGTTCACATGAGCAAGGTCCAAAACAGGAGCCTGCAAAGCTCTATTTCCATATAGTCATGGCCCTCTTCCCCTGGCACTTAAAATCTTCCCACCTCTTCTTCTGCAATAGTCCCTGGACCCTGGGTTCATTGTCCTCTCTTTCATGACAGAGCCTCATACTTTTAAAAGTTCCTGACATTTATGAGATCTAGCTCAAAGTTCTGTCACTGGAACTTTGTCACATATGATGCTTTTGCTCCTGTATTTCTAAAATCGTTCAAGATATTACATGTTTGGGGAGCACTAATCATGAGCTGACTCTCATGATGGGATGATAGTCTGTTGAATAGGCTTGACTATTTAATCAGCCCTCACCAAGTGCCTAAAATAGGTATTTTCTAATGATATTGTAAAAAGCATTGGCCCCCTGCTTGTGTCCACGGGGTGATTAAAGGCAAGACAAATCCTGAATCTCAGCTTTCCCTGTGTATCTTTCTTTTCCTTTATGTCAGACTTCTGTTTCATTCTGCACATCCTTAAAAATCACTGTGGATGTTATAAGCAATTCATCTCATTTCTTTTTAAGGCCGATGGTACAAACCTGAAATGATCTTAGGTTCAAGGAAAAATGTAACCTCCATGAACAGATGCACCTCACCCCACCAAATGAGGACAATTATCTATGAGGTTGAGGCCATGCCCTGGAACAGAAACAATTATTTTGTAGGAACCAAACCTATCCTCAGGTGATGACAGCCCACCTTGCATAATCGCGTTTGAGCCATGGTGGATCAGATCACACATCACACCTTAGCCAGGACTGTTAAATTATGCAGATATCTTGCCCCTTCCCCTGATTATTGATATAGTTAAGCCAAAAGTTTATGTCAATTACTGAAAGATGGATATAGGGGGTCACTGGACCCCTTTATCTGTTTCCCTTCCCAGTGTGGCCAACACTGAGTATATCTTCCTGCTTTTCAGTATCACTCATTTCTTTTACTAGCAAATTCAGGATATATGGCCAAGCCTAGCCTCATGGAAGATAGTGGGGACTGCTGGATTCCAGACTTTTGCATGAAAAGCTATGGTTTTCTGGCTTATGATTTTAAGCTTAACAACGCTATTTGCTACTTTTGATTTATAAACCATTCTTATTGCTAATGTTCTGGGCACACAGTTAATTAACTGTAGCTATCTCAGTCTCAGTTTTCTCCAGGCAGCCATCACGTCTATCAATGGACAGTCTGATAGAGCAGATGAGATAAGCATAGCCCTGAGGACAGACTAGGGGTGAATGAAGGAAAGGGATTTCAACAACATTCAAGTCCTATGGAAATGTTAGGAATTATATTTTCTTTAGACATGAATACTATAATTTTTTTGACTACTGGTCCCTGTAAGCTGTAGATACAATTAAACAGAATATGATATCAGATCATCAAGGATATATAAATAAATCATGTTCCGGCAGAAAAGTAGAAGGAAAATCCCTGTTTATAGAAATACAAACATTGGATATTCACATATAAGGAAAGTTTCTGTGGCCTTCCCTGTCTGGGAGAGGACTCTTCCTTTCCTGTGTGATGCTGTAGTGTGAAAAACCTGCTTTGTAAAATAATTTCCACATTTACAACATTGTAATCTGTAATTCCAAGTTGAGTAGTATTTCCAGAGTTAGGGTCAGGTCTTTGTCTCTAGTGGCCAGCTAACATCAATGAGTGGATGATTTCACAACTGGGTCATCTCAAAATTTCTTCTCTTTATGGTGTCTTCTCTGTATTCAAAGTGGAATTCCCATGTTTACAACGCAAACTGCACCTCCCTTGTTTGGCTGGTGTCGGCTTTTGTTAAAGAGCAAGCTCACTGAGGAGCAAAGTGCAGAAAACAACTTTGGTCTCTAGATGGCAGTCTAGACATGCTCAATTGGACTAAATCTCAATCCAGGGTGATTTTTGCAGAAGCCACAGCTCTAAGGAAAACCTGACCCAGGAAAATCAGTGAAAGGACCAAACAAGAGTCAGATGCTAGTTTTTCTTTTGGGTGGAAATAAAGGGTTGGATTTCAGCACCAGTTTGAAAACAATATGCTAAAATCTCTGCATGCCAGTCCCACTTTGTGATGAGTTTTGATAAGCATGGGTAACTGTACTCTGGATGACAAATCCTCAGAAATATTGTTTTGCATAAGAATGACAAGAACAGGAACTTCCTAACTGCTAAGTTCTCGTTACACATTGCCTATTTACATATAAATCATTTAGTAAAGTCTGAATGTGACACTTTGAAAGCAGAAAATTTTATCACCATTCCTTGAATTTTTTTTTTTAATGTAAGGGCCATTTACAGAGAGTAGTAAAAATGCCTTTTAACTGATCTATGTTTCAAAGAAATGTATTGACCCTGTGTGGATGAAATAGATACACTCAATGCTAAATTTGATCTGGAATGAGCTAAGTCTCATGGAATTTCTTTTTTCTTTCTTTCTCTTTCTTTCTTTCTTTCTTTCTTTCTTTCTTTCTTTCTTTCTTTCTTTCTTTCTTTCTTATTTAGTTTTAGAGATTTGTAGCCCTGGCTGGCCTGGAACTCCATAGGTTAGGCTGTCTTTGAACTCACAGAGATCCAACAGCCTCTGCCTCCTGAGTGCTAGGATTAAAGGCATATACCACAGTACCTGGCTGGCCTTATGGAATTTTAATCTGAAAAGCCTGGATGAACCTTGAGAACATTATGCTACATGAAAGAAGGCAGTCACGGAAGGTTGTGCTGCAGGAGTCTACTCATATGAGTTATATAAGTAAGTAGTGTAGCAGATCATCAGAGACTAGGGAAAAGCACTGCTTAGAGCTTCCAGCATGAAGAAAGAAAAATTCTATAAGTCTGTTGTATAACATTTTGATACAATAAACAGTATATAATAAATGCTTAAAATGTTTAGAAAAAAAATTCAGGTCTTTATTCTACTTACAATAAAGATAACAAGACTAGCATGCAGTCATTACTGCCCAAAGACTGGGTGAATGAACTAATTCCAAATGACTGGACAGAACCTGGTCTTGTGTATACAGTTTACTTCTAGTCAAATGTAACTAATCAACATCCAAAGTCAGGTGTATATTGAGTCAGATAAGTGCTGGAATTCCCCAAAGGTGTTTCACTACATTCTGCTCACTATTTAGTATATATTTACATACTTTTAAGATTTAAAAAATACAGCTTTTTTCTCTTAGCAAGGCAGATGTGTGGACCACCATCCTGGCCCAGCCCAGTGCATCAGGAGCCCCTTTACTCAGACCAGCTCAATTTTCTTGTCTAGTTGGTTAGACTTTTCACAGGCTGTCTGTATACCCCTCTTGCCTTTGGACTCTTGTGAGCAGCCTTCTGCCTAGGCTCTCCCCACCACCATCCTGCCTGGGATTTCCCAGGCCAGTCTTCTGCTCTGGTAACCAGTCTGATCATGCCCACTGTATCTAGACTTCCCTACAGCCTGAGCAGCTCCAGTTTCCCCAACCACACATCCTGTTCTCCTTCTAGCCTTGGGCACAGGCCCACTTTTGCTCTTGATACCCAAGATCTCTTGAGTATATTCTTAACTCTCCATGGTGGTGAGCTCTCTAAATCATGCAGTGACGATATCCCTACATTGGGGCTGTCTAAGGTCCCTCCCATTGTGACAGCACTAGGCTTCTTTTCCTTTAAGTAAGGAAATAACCCTTTGTAGCCTGCCTGAGAATTCAGCCTCCACCTAGCAAGCTTCTCAAATTGTACTGGAGTACAGTGGTACACGCAATTTCGGCCACCTGATATTTGACAAAGGGCCTCAAACACTCACTGGAGGGAAGATAGCATCTTCAGCAAATGATGGTGGCAAAACTTGATCTCCACCTGTAGAAGAATGAAACCTATGCCCTTATCTTTTACCTTCCACAAGAGTCAACTCCAAATGGATGAAAGAGCTCAATATAAAATCAAAACTCTGAAACAGAAGAAAACATTGGCAGTAACCTACAAGATATAAGTGTCGGAAAGGACTTTTTTTAATTAAAAAAAACTTTTATTGATGTTTTGTGTATTTCATACATCATCTTTCAGTCCAATTTAGACATATTCCCCTTTCCCTGCCCCCCTGCCCCACCCCAGTTCATATTCTGCCATACATGACTTGCATCTTTTTCTCAGTTTTTTTTTTAAGTTTTTCTCTGCAGAGGTTTATCATTTGGGGCAAAATTTAACTGTATCAGTCAGTTCTTTGGCCCAATCTTTATGTTGTTGTTGTTCCCTCACATTTGTATTGCTCAAAAATATGCCCATATAAACATCACATATGTACCAAAATTATGATCTCCAAAAATAAACTGTATATTAATTCCAAAATATTTTTAGGAATTCACATTTTCCCTTTAATTTTATATTACTCTAAAATATGAATACATACCTTCCACCCATATATGGTAATTACAATATCTGAAAATAAGTGGTAAGTTAATTCTAGAGCCCATTAAGAGATTCACTTTATAATAGCACAGTTGCTTTCAGAAAAAATAAATATATCAATAGCATTGCTAAGCTTGCCTTTCAACTGGGGATTTGGTGCTAGCATGCACAAATGAGGGTTACCATTCATCGTTTGTTTTTCTGGGACTATGTTACTTCACTTAGCATAATGGCTTCAACTTCCATCCATTTACCTGCAAAGTTTGTAATGTCATCTTTCTTTACAGTTGAGTATACTCCATTGTGTAGATGTACCATATTTTTTTTATCCACTCTTCTGTTGAGGGGCATTTGGGTTGTTTCTGGCTCTATGCTATTGTGAAGAGAGCTGCAATAAACATAGATGTGCATGTATCTTTGCAGTAGGATGAGCTTTGCGGGTATATACCCAGGTGTGGTATGACTGGGTCAGGTGGTATGCTCATTTTGAGTCTTTTTTTTTTTTTATTGATGCTTTGTGTATTTCATACATCATTTTCCAATTCAGTTCAGGCATATATCCCCTTCCCTTCCCCCCCACCCCACCCCTACCCATCGCAGATCGTGCATTCTGCCATAAGTTTTCTGCATCTTTCTCTGCTTTTTTGTTTTGTTTTGTTTTCATTTTTTTTAACAATAGGTGATAA
>VZQC01000295.1:100750-115257 GCA_009823505.1 Rhizomys pruinosus
GGAATCACATTATTCTAACAATCTAATGAAAAATTATACATACAATATCTCTTTATGCATCCATGTATTTAGCTGAAGGCTACATAATAAGAAACAGTGTCAGACAGGAGAAGCCTTTCTTTGAGGTGTTGTGCAGAGCAGTCCAAGAAACTTCCAAAATTACACAGGTTATTGTTACAGTCCTTGATTGCCAGATGTGAAGATGAGTCCTTACTGATGAAAACAGAACATACTTTGGAGACCAGATTTGGAGAAAATAGAGCTGGAACTGACCAGGAAATAACTACCTGTGAAGGCTGGCTCTCATAGCGTTGGAGAGCACTATGCAAGCTGCTAAGGCAGAACATCAATTGATGGTCTAACACCAGCTTTAAGAGGAAAAATATGGGGGCTGGAGAGATGGCCTAGCGGTTAAGAGCGCTGACCGCTCTTACAGAGGACCTGGGTTCGATCCCCAGCACCCACATGGCGGCTGAGAACCGTCTGGGACCCCAATTCCAGGAGAACTCCAGTTCCAGGGGAATCCGACACCCTCTTCTGACCTCCGCTGCATCGCACAACATGGGTGCACAAACTTGCATGCAGACAGTACATTGATACACATACAGAAATAAATAAATGCCGGGTGTGGTGGCCCACGCTTTAATCCTAGCACTTGGGAGGCAGAGGCACGCGGATCTCTGTGAGTTCGAGGCCAGCCTGGTCTACAGAGTGAGTTCCAGGACAGCCAGAGCTACAGGGAGACCCTGTCTCAAAAAAAAAGAAAAAAAAAGATGAAAAATATGTATCCTTATATTTCAAGTATCCCAGTCACCACCCATCAAAGAAGCTTCTTTTGGAATAGATGGAGACTATTATAGAGTATCAAAACTGATCGCATACAGACATTGTGAATTGAATTGCTCAAGCCTAAGTGACACATCTACAATGCAACTGCTACGCCCAAGGCTCATGCAACATAGAACAAGTTGTAAATAGGACACTAATGAATCCTTCAATTATCAATAATTATACTCCTTCATGCAACAGAGGACCATGAACACAAAAAGTCACAAATGACCAAACCATGGAGATTGAGAGTCTGCAGAATGTGAGTCCTTGCACAGACTCCTATCTTAAGCTTCACTCACCCAGGGCTCAGGGACCATTATGGAAGAGCAGATGGAAAAATTGTTAGAGCATGACTATATAGAAATAGAATCCTATCAGGTCCTGGGACATTGCTCATATAAACCTACAGCAATGGTGTCAGAATGCACAAGACCCACGCACACTCAACCAGATAAAAACCCAGCATGGAACTGGGGAAATGGGCAGCAGAACCCAATCTTAGCTGAAGAAATATTGGCACCTGATTTAACTGTTGAATGAGGAGGAGCTAGCACTTTTAAAGTAAGGGATTCTGTATAGGCTGACCAGACTAGATGAACTTGCACTGAGGAGCATCTGGGGACACTATCTTGACACAATAGACCTTAACAAGAATGACAGAGAGTATGAATTCCAGTGGGGGCTGTGGGAGTGTGCCAATAGCAATGGGGTATAAAGGTGATTAAAAATGATTGAGATGTTCTGTATAAAAGACACAAAAATTGAATAAAATGTTTTTAAAGATTTAAAAAATGCAGATGCTAGGCTAAATTAGAATTTCTTTTCAGTATTAGAAGGCATTGCTAGAAGAGCTACTAAGAGTTCTGACAGTACCTCATGTGCCTTTGTGGAAAAGGGTTTGTTTGGAAGGAGACCAGTGTGCATTCACTTATGTTAGCGAGCGATATTAGGCTAACTCTGTAAAAGGAATACAGCAAGTTCATACATGCTCACTTTACTGGTAGAGTAGTAAAAAGGCTTCTTAAAATTAAAATCCTTCTGAGCAAAAGGATAGAATTTCTGGCCTAGGTAGAAACACTATAAACATTATAGTGAAAGTGGGTCATTACCCAGCCAATGATATAGGCAGAATAATTAGAACTTTAATGAGATACTATGTTGCTCTTTCCCATAATTCTGCTCCTAGCATAGCAGCTTCCTGGGTCATAGCCATGTACTGTTCAAAGTTGGTCAGGTTTTCTAAATTCTTCAGAAAAGTGAAAAGTCCCCTATGGCTGCCACTGCTTTTGCCATCTTTCAAAGATGTAAGACACAGCTTTTCAACCTTCCAATATGGACTGAAGACTCATGTTTTTCCAAGAATACTCTGAACCTTCAGTGCCCAATGAGGACTGCTGAAGCATCCATGTTGTGGACTGCGCTACTACTGGGGGTTTCAGTCTCTTCAGAGTATAGACTGCCACTGTTGGACTACCCAGGCTGTATCACAGAGACCAGTACAGGAAGATCAAGACAGTGTGGTGCTTACTGGACCTTATTTAGTGACCATGGGAAGGGAAGATCCCGGTGTAGAACACAAGGGCAGAATTGATGGTGGTTTGGGCTTCCCAAGGAGGAGCCTTTAAACATGACATCTTTCAGCCTAATAAAGAAAACAAATCATAAGCTGAAGATGCTAAAACCTATGATATATGTGGCATACATATATGCATATTTTGGAGTGATGCAAATTAAAGGGAATAACAAAAACAACAACAACAACAACAACAAAAAGACTGGGTCAAAGAACTGACTGAAACGGTGAACTTCAGCTTGAAACAGTAAACTTTTGCATCGAAAATTTTGTGAGAGACTGAGAGAAAGATGAAAAACATGTTTAGCAGAATGCATGAGCTCTGGTGGGGTGGGGGGACAAAGAAGGAGGCATGGGTCTAGATTTGATTGGAAATTTTGTATGAAATGCACAAAGGTTCAATAAAAATTGGCTTTGAAAAAAATTCAGAGAAAGAAAAAAGTCTTGTTTAATTTTTCATCTCTTCTAAACATGGCTTCCTTAACAATCTGTGCTTCCCAAACATTTTAGGTTCTTTACTCTTTCTCTAAGTCTCACATCCCCTGCCATGTACCTAGCCTCCACGCCCACTTAAATGGCATGGCCTTTTTCCTTCTCTTCTCTCCTTTCTTCCTCAGAAAAAGATGAGGAGATTAACAACTTGCCTGCCCTGGGGTTTTCTTTATAATCTGTAATAAAATTGCCCTCAAGTGTTTGTGTACATTCATTCTTAAATTCTTTAATTAATGAGTCCAAGAACCTCAAGGGAGAACTCCAGTTTCCCCTGGACCATCATGAGGTTCAAATTATAGCAAAGAATAAACCCATTTTCCCGGGAGCTACACAGTATTAACCATCTGAAAGAAGGCATTCTTAATCCTGAAGTAAAGCAAAGGCTTTTTGTTTTTGTTTTGTTTTTGGTTTTTATTTTTGGAAAAAGGCAAATCTTAAGTTAATACATTCCTTGAAAACTTTAGGGAAGAGAAAATACACTGGGTATTACCAAGACTTGGGAAGACTGGGAAATGGGGGATAATTTCTAATAATTTCTCTTTGGCATGAAAGAACATATTTTGTAGCTAAATAAATTCAGTCCTTGTTCTTCACCATTGTGAATATATTGAGTATTGCTGGCTTGCTACAGAATTATTAATTTCTTTTTTTAAATTTTTTTTTGCTTTCTTAAATTTTTTAAATTTATGTGTATTAATGTACTGTCTGCATGTAGGTTTGTGCACCTGTGTCATGCAATGTCGCGGAGGTCAGAAGAGGGTGTCGGGTTCCCCTGGAACTGGAGTTCTCCTGGAATTGGAGTTACAGATGGTTCTCACCCGCCATGTGGGTGCTGGGGATCAAACCCAGGTCCTCTGCAAAAGCAGTCGGTGCTCTTAACTGCTAGGCCATCTCTCCAGACCCAGAATTATTAATTTCATTTTATGTGAATAAAAAAAGATTTGTCATTTCAAGGGATAGATTGAGTTAACTGTTTTGTTTTTCCAAGAGGTTTTGCTTTTCCAAGAGTGTTTGTCCAAACCATTTTGTGAATGAAATCTCAGACTAACAATGTTTATATAGTTTGCCTTCAGTTGTTCAAGTTTGATTCTCTCCATGAAATTAAGATCAGCAGATTCTATCTACACCAGGCCATTATGTAGTGTCCAAAGATTATGTATTCAGTAACTCTACACAATTGCCTTTGGCTTCTGGAGTTCTCTGATTCTATAATACAGTTGCTGGAGAGACATTGAAGATGAGTTTAGAGGGGGAGTCCCACTTTATTAGTTCTCCTCACTTAAAATTTCACATTTTATCAGAGCTAAAAACGAGACATTATTAGAACTGGTTTCACAAGCTGACCACCAAATGTAGTTGGAAAATTTTGACTTTCATGTGTTTAACTTACCTTAGGAGAATCATCGTTCCATGGCATTCATTTTCTCACTGTGGGATTCTATTCCAAACTGACGGCCTGGGATCCTAGACTATATAAAAGGAAAAAATGGGGTGACCACCACCTTCATTACTCTGTGCTTTCTGACTGTAATTATTCTAGTGATGTGACCAGCTGCCAGGCTCCTGTCTTGATTTCCATGCCATAGTGAGCTGTACTCTTAGACTGTGAGTCAAAATAAGCCCTTCTTCCCTCAAGTCAGGGTATTTTATTATAGCAACAAAAGTAATCAAAACAGAGGTTTGGTACTGGGATGAGAGTATTGTTGTGGTAAACCAGTTCATGTGGTTCTTAGGCCTTTGGAGCTGGTTTTCAGGAGGAAGTGGAAAGTTTGGAACTTTGGGATAGAAAGCAACGGGCCATCCTGGCAGGAACTTGGAAGACAAGAATGTGAAGAGAAATAGAGTAGGGGACCTGATCATGAAATGTCAGGGAGAAAAATTGTGTCAGGAACTGAGATAGGGACCATTTGTGTGGTACCTTGGTCCAAAACCTGTTTTCCTTCTTCATAGGTCATGAAAACTTCAGGGAAATGTAATTTAAGGGGAATGGGTTAATTTAATTTATTTGACAGGATAAATTTCACAACAAGGGAGCATTCTGCTTCTTGCTTCAAAGGCAACTGTAATTGTGAGTGAGATCAGTATCAATGACAAGAAACCAGCTCTGAACTGGACAATAGGAAAGGAGTCCTAACAGCATTTAAGCTATTGAGTGTGAAATGTTTTCTAATAATTTAACATTACTTGAAAAATTACTTTAGGCAGTACATTCTAACAGCTATGAACAGAAAACCATCTATTCCTGTCAAGAGTGATTTCCTGTGTTTTGAATCCAAAGACAATGCAAATATTTACTCTAGGAAACATTGTCCTGAAGAGCATATGGACTCGGATATGTTTTATCCTCTCATAACAGTTTAGGAAATTAGTTTGGTAGTCACCAAACCACTTAGTATTGTAGAAAATATTCGTATGTTTATAATATATCTATCATACCGATAAATAACAAACACCTAAATAGGAGAAGGAGAATCAAAATACTACTGGATGCCAATAAAAGTGAGGGAAAATAAGTTTAAATTTAAATTATGAACTGTACTTTTTTTAAACAATGTGGGTTTTTTAATTTATTTTTTATGTATATGAGTGTACTGTCTGCATGTAGGTTTCTGCACCCGTGTCGTGCAATGCTGCGGAGGTCAGAAGAGGGTGTCGGATTCCCCTGGAACTGGAGTTAAAGATTGTTCTCAGCGGCCATGTGGGTACTGGGGATCGAACCCGGGTCCTCTGCAAGAGCAGTCAGTGCTCTTAACTGCTAGGCCATCTCTCCAGCCCCGAACTGTACTTTTTTTTTTTTTTTTTTTTAAAAACTTTTTTTTTTTTTTTTTTTTTTTTTTTTTTTCACTTTTGTTTTTTTTTTAATAAATTCCTGGTGCTTTAGTAGGAAAGAGGATGTTTTTAAGCATAGCTCATAGGCAGGAATATACATTAAGTATTTGCTGTTTCTGGAACAGTAAACAGTTTATTGAAAACTGATAAACATTATTTTTTGAAAAGATTATCTTCAAGGGAGAACCTGACTTCCCTGGCAGGGAGTGGTCCAGGTCTATGATGGGTGGTCAGACTGGGTGGGGAGGAATGAGCAATGAGCAATGAGCACAGGAAGTAGACTGGCATGAAACCAGAGTAAGAGCTTCATGTTGATAGAAACAGTTACCTTGAGAAAAAAGCATTCATGGTATGAAGTAGTAAAACATGACATTCTCTGCCCTTATTCTGAATTGTCAAAACTCAAAGTAACTTGATATCATATAAACTGAGAAATGTTGAAATTACTTTTGAAGAATGACAAGTGGAAGATAAACTTCACAGCAATGTCTCATCTTGTTTATCCATGAATGTGGCAGAAAGGAAGATATCACACTGCTTACTGTAGTTTTTATAATCACCACAAAGATACTGTATGTATTGTCCTCTTAATTCTCCTCTTCTCTCTGTTTATGAAAGCTTGTATGCACTTTCAGAATGCTTTCTCACCTTTGTGCTATGCCAATGCATTGGCTAAATAAGACTAGCTGCTGTTGTTAGAGACAAACTCTCAATTTGGAGGGTTAAAATATAGCAGTTTAAAATGGCATAATATTATCAACTCTATGGGCCATAATAAATCTCTATGAACCAAATATTTTTATATCACATATTCCATCTAATGCCATCTGAGTAGTATTTTAACATAGGTTTGTAAATTTACAGTTAATTCACTTTAATTTTAGAGAGAAACCTATATATCAGAATACTTATTGTTTATTAGATTATAACACATTGAAAATATATAATTAAGCTAAATTCCAATGATGAGATGTGGTTAAAGTACAAGGCTAAAAAAAAAAAAGAATTAGATGGATTACTGTGTACTGACAGTAAGAATTTTTTTAAAAAAGTAAGTTGTAGAATATGGAATACTATGTCTGCAAAACTATATTTTGCCAAAAAGAACAAGTACACAATTATATTCTTATATAGGCCTATAAAAATATTTGATACAGGGGAAACTTAGGGTCTAATCTTGGGATTCTTGGTTTTATAATCAAAAAAATATAAGAATGGGCTCAGTGGAACCTGGAAGATAATTGTATTAGTTTTAAAGAAAAACAAAACACAGGTCATGCAAGCTGTAAATCTGGGCATCTGCCTGGAAAAGGAGAATGGAGGAGAGTAGGGTAAAGTCGTGTCTTTTTTTTTCACTACAGGATAATTCCAAAACATATTTAGGGATTCATATTTTGACAGTAGGTTTATATGCAGGTAAAGAAAGAAAAAAATGGGAGCAGCAGCAGGGGCAGAGACCCCACCCCATCCTGGCAGGGCAGACAGATCTCTGGAGAAGCACCAGACCAAAAGGAGAGAGCTAGCTGATTCCTACAATACAAAATCAAAAGTAAAAACCTGAAGCCTAGACCAACCAGCCCTTCATAACTAACAAGAGGATAAACAAGGCACCAGAAAAAAATAACCAAAGTCAGCCTTCAATGTAAAGAATAAACACTTGAGTTTTGCAACAGAATAAAAACAACAAAACAAACCCACACGCCCAAAGCACAAAGAACAAACAATAACATGGGAAAACAAAATAATAAATCTGGACCAAATTCTACCAGTTCTATAGAAGACTCCTACAATGAGATCTCCCTGGAGGTAACCCAAGACACAGATCTTAAAAGAGCTATCATCCACATACACGAAGAACTCAAATAAATCAAGGAATATGAAGAACACTCAGAAAAATGAATCAAAGAACTCAAGGGAGAGAATGACAAAAACCAGAAGGAAGTGAAAATACTGAAGAAATCTCAGGCTGAAATGAAAAAGGAAACTGAACACTGAATCAAAGAACTGGAAGGAGAGAATGACAAACTCCAAAAGGAAGTGGAAATACTGAAGAAATGTCAGGCTGAAATGAGAAAGGAAATTGAAAACACATCCAGCCAATAGGAAAGGATGGGAGAAAGCCTCATTAACAGAGTGGATAAGCAGAAAATAGAATATCAAGACTGGAAGAAGTGGAATGCTCAAACAAAGATGATGAAAAATTTAAGAAAACACAAGAGTGGAACTAACCAAGAACTGTGGGACACCATGAAAAAGCCAAACCTCCATATCACAGGTACAGAGGAAGTAGAAGAATCCCAGGACAATGGTATTGACCAGATCTTCAACAGAATTATAGAAGAAAATTTCCCAAAATAGAAAAAAAAGCCATACCCACACAAATACAAGAAGCACCAAATAGACAAGATCAGAAAAGAAATTCCCCATGCCATATCATAGTCAAAACCCTAGATGCTTAAAACGAAGAGAGAATACTGAAAGCCACAAGAGAAAAACAAGTCATATACAAAAGGAAACCTATCAGAATTACAGCTGACTTCTCAATGCAAACGATAAAAGGCAGGATAGCTTGGTCTGAAGTATTCAATAATAAATGACTACAGATGCCACCCCCCAGGTTACTCTACCAAGCAAAAATGTCAATTATAGTTGATGGAGAAAGAAAAATCTTTCATGACATAAACAGGATGAAAGAATACATGACTAGAAAACCAATCCTTCAGAAAATACTCGAAGCAATTCAGACAACAGAGGAAAGAAGCAGCTATCCCCAACCAACAAGAGAGAATCTAATGAAAGAGAGAGTATCTAATGAAAGTATGACCCCAGAAATACAAACCAACACTAAAAATGCAAACAGAAAATGAATTAAAGGGAAGCAATATACATCTGTCAATAATAAATAACCTTAAATATTAATGGTCTGAACTCCCCAATCAAGAGACACAGACTGGGTGAATGAATTAAGAAATTGAGTCCATCTTTTTGTTGTCTACAAGAAGTGCATCTCACCTTCCAGGGCAGGCACCATCTTAAGGTCAAAGGGTGGAAAAAATATTCCAAGTAAATGGTACCAAAAGGCAAGCAGGAGCTGCTATTCTAATATCAGACAAAATAGACTTCAATGTAAAACTAATCAGAAGAGATGAAGAGGGTCACTCACTACATTTTTATCAAAGGATCAATTAACCATGAATGTGTCACAGACATAAATATATATGTACCAAATCCTGGTGCACAATTCCTAAGCACAATTCTCCAGGATTTCAAGGCACAAATTAATCCAAGCACACTTATAGAGAGAGAGACTTCAATACCCAACTGAGCACACTGGACAGGTCAACTGGACAAAGAATAAACAGAAAGACATCTGAACTGAACAATATGATACACCAAATGGACCTAACAGACATCTACTGAATATTCCACCCAAATACCAAAGAATATACATTCTACTTGGCACCTCATGGAATATTCTCCAAAATTGACCATATACTGGGACACAGGGAAAACCTCAACAAACACAAGAAAATTGAAATAATCCCATGCTCTCTATCAGTCCACGGTGCAATAAAGCTTAATATCAACACCAGAAAGAGCCCTACTAGCTATAAGAACTCATGGAGACTAAACAATACACTCCTGAATAATGAATGGGTCAGGGAAGAAAAAAAGAAAGAAAAGCATTCCTGGCACTAAACTAAAGGGTTGATACAACACAACAAAACATATGGGACACTTTAAAAGCATTCTTAAGAAGGAAATTTATAGCCCTAAGTGCCTACATTAAGAAAACAGAAGGAGCACAAATAATCTAGTTAATTTTTCAACTCAAAATACAGAGACAACAACAAATGAATCCTAAACTCAAAAAATGGGAAGAAATAACACAAATCAGAGTGGAAGTCAATGAAATGGAAACAAAGAAAACAATACAGAAAAAACAACAACAATGAATCCAAGAGCTGGTTCTTCAAAAGGATAAACAACGAGATAGATCTCTAGCCCAGTTGACCAAGAGAAAGAGAAAGCAACTCCAAATCAATAAAATTAGAGATGAAAAGGGAAACATAACAAAAGATCACAGAAAGATCCAGACAATTATATAGGAATTAAAAAAAACCTATATGCTATGTATGCACATTTTAGAGTAATATAAGATCAAAGGAATGAGGAAAAAAAAAACTAGTTTGTCATGACATTATTTCTAACCACAGTATTTATTTTATAGAAGTGCTTCTTACTATTTCTTATACAAGGCTGCTTGAGCTTTTGTCCAAGCCCTTTCTAAAATATTATACAGCAGTTAAAAGTATCAGGCTGGTGTAACTTAGCCTTTTTGGATGCTTAACGACCATACTTAATGCCCATACCAATTTGGCCAAGGGTCTTAAGGGATAACTTTGTTCCTTGCCCTCAGAGGTCAACTAAGTTCCAGGGGACTATACATGGGGGCATCTCTTGAAATGTCCTGCAAATGTGAGTCACCACTCTTCCTGTGCAAGGAGGTATTAGAGATCCACTAATGGGGCTTAGCCAGTGTCCAGTCTATAAAGAGGAAAGTCTGCTCATGCTTCAAAAAGGGAAGCCTGCTAGCAAGACCTGACTGTCCTCAAGTGGATGGAACTGGTGATTGAAAAGCCAAAAGGAGCCAGGGGCACTCTCCCCCCACCAAAAAAAAAAAAATCCTGAGTGACCCTTGAGGACCAGATCTTCAATTGACCTTGAAAAGTCAAAAACCTTCATTAATCTGGGCTAACTGTGTGGCCTTAACCATCCAAAAGGCTAGTGTAACCATAAATAAATAAATAGTAAGCCCTGAGAGAGCACAGTTGTTTCACATGTCTTACTGGCAAGTACAACTACCCTGTGGCTGCCACTGCTTTTGACAACCTTTAAAAACGTGAGACACAGCTTTTCAACCTTCCAATATGGATTGAAGACTCATGTCTCTCCAAGAATCCTTCAAACTTCAGTGCCAGATGAGGACTGCTGAGACATCCAACTTGTGGACTGAGCTACTACTGGGGTTTCTGAATCTTCAGAGTATAGAGTACCATTGTTGGAATACCCAGGCTGTATCATGGAGACCAGTACAAGAACCCCTCAAGACAGGACATAGTCCTTACTGGACCTCATTTGGTGACCATGGGAAGGGAAAACCCCAGTGTGGAGCACAAGGGCAGAACTGATGGTGGTTTGGGCTTGTCGAGGGGGAGACTTCAAATATGACATCTTTCAGCCTAATAAAGAAAAAAATCATAAGCTGAAGATGCTAAAACTTATGATATATGTGGCATGCATATGTGCATATTTTGGAGTGATGCATATTGGAAGGAACAACAACAACAACAACAACAACAACAGAAAGACTGTGCCAAAGAACTGACTGAATCGGTGAACTTCTGCTTGAACCAATAAACTTCTGCATTGAGAATTTTGCAAAAGACTGAGAAAAAGATGAAAAACATGTTTGGCAGAATGCATGAGCTCTGGTGGGGTGGGGGCATGGGTCTAGATTTAACTCGTAATTTTGAATGAAATGCACAGAACAATAAAAAATTTGCTTTGAAAAAAAATAAAGTAAAAAAAAAAAAATTGAAAACCTTAGAGAAATGGATGAATATTGAAAATAATGGAATTCCCCAAAGCTTAACCAAGAAAAGATCTACAGCCTAAACAGACCCATAAAATATTAGGAAATTGAAACTGTAATAAAAAAAATCCCAACTAAAAAAAGCCCAGGCCCAGATAGATTCATGGCAGAATTGTATAAGACATTTAACGAGGACTTATAATCATTACTACTCAAATTATTCAAAAGGATAGAAACAGAGGGAAATCTCCCAAACTCCTATGAAGCCAGAATCACTCTAATACCAAAACTAAGCAAAGATACAACCAAAAAATAAAACTGTAGACAAATTTCATCAATAAACATAGATGTGAAAATTCTGAACAAAATACATTCAAACCACACACGTATGTGTGTGAAAATTCTGAACAAAATACATGCAAACCACACACCTAGAAAAATCAGTAGCCTTTCTTTACACCAATAATAAACAAGTGGAGAAGGAATTCAAGAAGACCTTCCCACTCACAATAGCCTCAAAAAAAAAAAAAAAACAAAAAAAAACAACAACTTGGGAACAAACCTAACCAAAGATACCAAAGATCTCTACAACAAAAATTTTAAAGCCCTGAAAAAGGAGATTGAAAATGACACCAAAAATGGAAAGACCTCCCATGCTGATGAATTGGAAAAATCAATATAGTAAAAATGTCCATTTTACCCAAATTGATATACACATTCAGTGCAATCCCAATCAAAATCCCCATGAGTTTCTGCACAGTCTTGGAAAAATATCCTTAAATTCATATGGAAAAACAAAAAACTCCAAATAGCAAAGCAACCCTGAGTGAAAAGTGCAATAAAGGGGGGATTGCTTTAACAGACTTCAAGCTATATTATAAGGCTATAGTCAAAAATACAGCCTGGTATTGGCACAAAAACAGACCTGTTGACGAATGGAACAAAATCAAAGATCCAAATTTGAGCTCATACAATTTCAACCACTTCATATTTAAAAGAGGCAAAAAAAAGTTCAATGGAGGAAGGATAGTATTTTCAGCAAATGGTGCTGGAAAAACTGGATCACCATTTATAGAAGAACAAAATTAAACCCCTACCTCTCACCCTGTACAAAAATCAACTCCAAGTGGATCAAAGATCTCAATATGAAGCCTGAAACCCTGAAGGTGATAGAAGAAAAAGTTGGCAACAACCTACAAGACATAGGCATAAGAAAAGACTTTCTAAATCAGACAGCAGCAGAAATAAGGCCAACAGTTGACAAACGGGACCTCATCAAACTCAAAAGCTTCTGTATAGTGAAAGAAACAATCAAGGAAGTGAAGAGAAAACACACAGAGTGGGAGGGAATCTTTACCAGTGATACCTCTGACAGAGCATTAACATACAGAATATATAGACTACTCAAAAAATAAAGAAGCAAGAGAACAAATGGCCTACTCAAAAGATGTGGTAAAGAGCTGAACAGAGACTTCACTAGTGAGGATATAAAGATGGCTGAGAAACATCTTAAAAAGTGTTTAACATCAGAAAGAGGAACACTCATCCGCTGCTGGTGGGAATGTAAACTTGCACAACCATTATGGACAGCAGTGTTGAGAATGCTTAAAAGACTAAAATGAGCCTACCACCTGACCCAGTCATACCACTACTGGGTATATACCCACAAGACTCATCCTACTGCAAAGATACACGCACATATATGTTTATTGCAGCTCTTTTCACAATAGCAAAGAGCTGGAACCAACCAAATGTCCCTCAACAGAAGAGTGGATAACAAAAATGTGGTACATCTACACAGTGGTAAAGAAAGATGACATCATGAACTTTGCAGGTAAATGGATGAAATTCAAAGTCATTATGCTAAGTGAAGTAACACAGTCCCAGAAAAACAAATGGGGAATGGTTTTCCTCATTTGTAGATGCTAACACCAAATTCCCAGTTGAAAGGAAAACTGAACAACATTATTGTTATATTACTTTTTATCTTAAAGCAACTGTGTTGTTATAATGTAAATCACTTAAAGGGCTCTAGAATAGACCCACCACTTGTTTTCAGTTTCCATAATTACTGTATATGGGTGGAAGGCATGTATTAATATGTTAGAGTAATATAAAATTAAAGGGGGGATGTGAATTCCTAAACATATTTTGTAATTAACATACAGTTGCAGGATACAAAATCAACCCAGAAAAATCAGTAGCCTAGAGGAGTCAATCCTTCTGCTGACACTTTCTGGTACATCCTACTCACTGCAAAGCTGCATTTTTTTTTTCTCAGCCATTAAGTTGGTGATACTCTGGCCTGTTGGAACATACAAATCCTTTCCCATAATTAGTTTTAAGATTTGGATTGCAAGGTTTTTTGACAAAAAGTTTTCATATCTATCTGTATCCCCCTTTTTTATTTTAGGTTTTTATTTTTGACCCATGAGTCTCAAAAAAGCAGTTGTATTATACATACCTATGGGGTGGAAACAAGGCACAGATTTCATCAAATTCACCCATGCTGTTTTGGGTTACTGTATGTGATTAACTTGGGAAACAAACTTAATTTTTAAATTAAATCATCCTATAGGTGAAAGAGATTGCTACAAGGTGATACTATAAGACAGCAAAATTATAGAGAACATTTGTTTATGCCAATCCCAAAGTAATTGTTATACAGTTTTTAATTAAAGCTAATATAAAGCTGTGTGACAACAGCAATAATTTATATCACTGATTTACTAATGCATTACCGCGTTTTTTTTTTATCAGCCTTTAAAACCAATGTTGTTAAATATACAACATATTTACTATTTACCTTGACCAAGTCCTAAAACACAACCGAGTATCCGGTAGACAGCGTCTCCTGGGCAAAACAAACTGTATACTTGTTTTGAAAACTCATGTCAATTTAAAGTATGCACCAATTTATTTCAAATCTACACTCGTGTCCCTCGGCCCGTCTCGCCCCTCCCACCTCGTACCCAACCCTTAATCCCCGAGTCACAGATTTGAACTGTCATAACATCATAGAAGGGGCGCCCCCTCTGTGGATCCTACTAGTAACAAACTATTTTTAATGAGCCTAATGAACTTTACCTTTTAGGTGCCGCAAAGGGTTTTAATAATTGTTGAAAATACAAGAGCAACTTTTTTCCTCTTACACTGCCCCCCCCATAGAATAAGGATAAAATATGA
>VZQC01000295.1:116743-158416 GCA_009823505.1 Rhizomys pruinosus
CCCCCCCCCCCCGCTGGATGGTGGGACCCATGAGCTGTGTGGGTTTGGGCACAACTATTGCAAATTGGTTTTACATGAAGGATGCTTGTACTCACAAATTATCACTTATTGTTAAAAAAATGAAAACAAAACAAAACAAAACAAAAAAAATAGAGAAAGATGCAGAAAAGTTACGGCAGAGTGCATGATCTGGGATGGGTAGAGGTGGGGTGGGGGGAAGGGAAAGGGATATATGCCTGAACTGAATTGGAAAATGATATATGAAATACACAAAGCATCAATAAAAAAAAGAAAAGAAAAGAAAAATCAGTCGCCTTTCTTTATAACAAGCAATTGGAGAAGGAATACAAAGAGATCTTCCCATTCACAGTAGCCTAAACCAAAAAATTACATATCTAGGGAAAAACTTGACCAAAGACACTAAAAATCTCTAAAATTAAAATTATAAATCCCCAAAGAAGGAGATTGAAGAAGACACTAGAAGATGAAAAGACCTCCCTGGATTGGAAGAATTAATGTAGTAAAAATGATCATCCTACCCAAAGTAATATACAGATTCAATGCAATCACAATTAAAATCCCCATGAGTTTCTTCACAGATCTAGATAAAAATATCCTAAAGTTCGTATGGAAAAATAAAGACCCAGAATGCCAGTGCAACCCTTAACAAAAACAGCAATGCAGGGGGGCGGGTAATTATACCAGACTTCAAATTATATTACAGGGCCATAGTCATAAAAACAGCTTGGTACTGGCACAAAAACAGACCTGTAGATCAATGGAACAAAACTGAAGATCTAAACTTGAACTCATGCAATTTCGGTTACCTCATATTAACAAAGAGGCCAAGAAGACCTGATGGAGGAAAGACAGCATCTAAGCAAATTGTGCTGGCAAAACTGGATTGCCACTTGTAGAAGAATAAATAAACCCCTATCTCTCACCATGTACAAAAATCAACTTCAAATGGATCAAAAACCTCAATGTGAAACCCAAAACTCTGAAAATGATAGAAGAAAATTTTGGCAGTAATTTACAAGATATAGGTGTAGGAAAAGACGTTCTAAATCAGATAGCAGCCACACAGAAAATAAGGTCAACAATTGATAAGTGGGACCTTATTAAATTCAAAAGCTTCTGTACAGTGAAAGAATCAACTAAAGAAGTGAAGAGAAAACCCAAAGAGTGGGAGGGAACTTTAACCAATGATACATCTGACAGAGCATTAACATCCAAAATATATAAACTACTCATAAAACAAAGGACCAAGAAAACAAATGACCCACTCAAAAGATGGAGTCAAGAGCTAAACAGAGACTTCAAATGAAGAAGTAAAGATGGCTGAGAAACATCTTAAAAGGTGTTCAACATCACTAATGATTAAGAAAATGCAAATTAAAACACTTCGAGATTTCATCTTATTCCAGTAAGGCTGTCTATGATCAAGAAAACAAAGGCTACCAAATGCTGGAGAGGTTGTTGACAAAGGGGAACACTCATCCACTGCTGGTGGGAATGAAAACTCATACAACCACTATGGAAAGCAGTGTGGAGAACCATTAAAAGACTTAAAATGAACCTACTACCTGGGGCTGGAGAGATAGCTAGCGGTTAAGAGCACCGACTGCTCTTGCAGAGGACCTGGGTTTGATCTCCAGCACCCATATGGTGGCCAAGAACCATCTGTAACTCCAATTCCAGGAGAACTCCAGTTCCAGGGGAATCCGAGACCCTCTTCTGACCTCCATGGCATTGCACGACACAGGTGCACAAACCTACATGCAGACAGTACATTCATACACATACAAAAAAAATGACCCTACTACCTGACCCAGTCATACCACTCCTGGGTATATACCCATAAGACTCATCCTACCACTGATGCACATTTTTGTTTATTGCTCTCTTCACAATAGGAAAGAGTTGGAAGCAACCCAAGTGTCCCTCAACTAAAGAGTGGATAAATGAAATGTGGTACAGCTACACAATGGAATTCTATGTGGTGGTAAAGAAGATGACATCACGATATTTGCAGGTAAATAGATGGAACTAGATCGATAATGCTATGTGAAGTAACACAGTCCTAGAAAAACAAACAAACAAACAAACAAACAAACAAAAATGATGTATGCTGTCCATCATTTGTGGTGTCCATCATTTGTGGATGCTAGCATGAAATCTTTCTTTATAAGGCAAACTGAATAACTCATTTTTATTTCTTTGTTTTGTTTAGAAAATATAATACTGATGTTACTCGTTAACTTGCTATGCAATGTAGGAAGGTAAAGTAATATTGCTGCATTACCTGCATATAACACTACTACCAAAATGTGAATCATCAAACATGTTTTGGAATTAACCTATAGTTTATTTTCAGATGTCACAGTTTTGATATATGTGGGGCATGTTTATATGCATATTTTGGATTGTGGAAAAAAAACAATCGCAAAGAAGACTGAGTCAAAGAACTGACTAGAACAGTAAATTTCTGCCCAAAACATTAAACTTCTGCATAGAAAAATTGAAAAAAAAACACTGAGGAAAAGATTCAAGACATGTATGGTAGAATGCAGGAGCTCTGGCATGGTGGGGAGGCTTGGAAGGGGTAGTGGGCCTAAATTTGATTAAGAAATGTTGTATGAAATGTCCAAGAGTTCAATAAAATTAAGAAAGGAAAAAAGAAAGAAAATATTACTTTACATTCCTAGATTACATAGCAATTTGATGAGTGACATCAGGAATTATATTTACTAAAAGAGAAAGTTCCCTCTGTGTGTGTGGGGGGCAGTGATCAGTTCCACCATAGTTCATCGTGCAGAACCAATGAGTTTGTTGGATTCACTTACAGAATTGGGTGCAGGGATACTGAAGAAGTGTTGGTGACCCGAAGGTGGATCTGCACCCTCGCACTAGTTTTCTCTAGGCTACATACTCTAGTTCCTCTCCACATCTCTGTGTAGTTAGGAGAGAATTAGATACAAATTTGATGGAGGAATGTTCATATAGTCAGGTAAGTGTCCAGTGATCCTGCCCACCATGTCCTTCTATGAAAGGAAGATCAGTCATCAACATGCTTAAGTATAATGATGTTTATAAGGAGACAAAGCTGAAGTCATTAAGATGGCAGTTGTTTGTTTCTGAAGATATTGCTGTGCATCACCCCATTAATGAAAGAATGTTTATTCAAAGCCACATACATTGAATAATGTAATAAATAAAGTATTAAAAAGTACCCTCCCTCTTACAAACACACTAAATATTAGGATAATATAAGACTCTGACTTATATCTAGTAGAAGCCACATTTTCCCTTTCATCTGACTTTAGGCCAGGCTTGAGTGCAGAAAACCATCAAATATTTTCTTCATTAAGGTATGAATCAAACTGATAAAGACTCAGGGTTCCTTTCTACCCCTTTGTAAGACAAAAGAAAAACATATTGGAATGTCTCCTAACCCTTGTCTTACATTTCAGATCATCTTCTGGAGTTTCCTTTATCTTCTTCCTCTCATGAACAATCACAAAAGAAGCTTCCCACCAGTTTAGTCACTCCTTTACTATTGTGACCTGAGTTTCCTTTATATCTTCCATCTCCATCAGTAATCATGAGAAGAAGAGCTTATTAGGATTATTCACTATTATTCATCTTAATTTTAATACCCTGTGAGCTAAATGAATTCATTCTGCATTTTGCCTTGTTAATCATCCTATATGTGCCAGACTTACCATAAAAAAAACCCTCTATAGTAAAGAATTAGATATTAGCCCTCATGTATCAGAGAACTCAGGCCACTTCTAATGATTATATAAGTTAGACATAGCCTTGGCTTCCTTGTGGGTTGCAGCTCCAGCATTCTCAGTAAGCATCCTCTTTGACCCCTTTTTAAAAAAAAATATAATCTGTCAATCCATATTACATTTTTTTCAACCTAGATAGAAAGCAAGTATAATAGACATTCAAGGTGAATTTCTCATTTAAAGAGGGCCACCTGGTTTAGGAGAGCCTCTTTGCAATTTCCCACATGTAAATTAGATTTAAATCCCCATAATCTAAAGAATACTAAACAGATAAAAACAAATGAAAACAACAGAAACTTTTAAAAGAGCTTATAAAGAGGTGATACCAGAACTTTCTTTTTCTTTAGCCTTTCCATGTAACTGTAATTGGGTAATGAAAACAAAACCAAGGACACCAAATCAGACAACAAATGTGGAGCAACTATGCCTTGAAGAGGGAGAATACTGTATTTCACCTAGGAGATGCCAGTCAGAAAGAGTAAGCATTAAGAACCAGTAGAACACACATCCCTGGACTCTTACCAAAGCAGGCTGATCTCTGGTACCCGGTGATGTTGCAGATATGCATGGAGAGCAGCTTGTCTAGCACCTAGTAGTCTATCCTTTGGGTCAGAATTGGCATCTGCGTTTTTCAAGACCTCTGCTCAGGTCCAATGTAAATTCACATGAGCCTTCCATATCGGAGCCAACCCTAACAGTCAGCTCCTTTTGTTAGGTGGCCAGTGTCAGAGGCACATAGCTGGGGAAACTTTAAGTTCGTTTCAGAAACCATTAAATATATCACACAAAAATGTGTCAAAAAAAAAAAACCCACCAAGAGACTCCAGAAATGACACAGCCCTTGCCACATCTCTAAATTACCTCCCAGAACTTGAAGGTAAGACCCTATTGCTGAAGACGGAACATACCTGGGACTCATGACTTGGAGCAATGGAACTGGAACTGACCTGGGAGCCTCCTTCCTAAAGACAAGCTCTTATAGTTGTGGAGGACACTATGCAAGCTGCTAAGGGAGAAAATCAATCAATGGTCCAGGAACCTTGCTCATATGAGCCTACAGTAATGGTGTCAGCATGAACAAGACACATGGGAACTCAGTAAGACAAAAACCCAGCGCAGAACCAGGGAAATGGGCAGCAGGCCCCAAACTTAGTCGAGGAATTATTAGCAGCTGATTACTGCTGGATGAGGAAGAGCTGATCTTCTAAAGGGGAGGGACTCTATAGATAGGTTGACTAGCCCCCAGTGGATGAACTTGCACTGAGGGACATCTGGGGACACTAACTTGACACAGTAGGCCTTAATACAAATGACAGAATGCATGAATTCCAGTAGGAAGGTATGGGAGGGCACCAGTGGGGAAGGGAGTGTAAAGATGTTTAAGACTGACTAAGATGTTTTGTATAAATTATACAAACATTCAATAAAATTTATAAAAAGAAAAATAAGACAGAGTCTCAATAGAAAAGTAGTCCTGGGTAAATGAAAACCAAATCATCTATCAATGTGACTAAGTAAAACATATGTTAAAGTTAATTAATGCTTTATCTTTTTTTGTATTGCAAGTGTATTTCTGTGGGTGTGTTTGTGCATGTGCACCCACATGTGTGCACATAGTCACATCTTCATATGCATGTGTCTTCCTCTCTTTTTCTTTACCCTACTTTTTGAGACAGGGTCTCATTCCTAGCCCAGAGCTCACTGACTTGCTGGACAGGCTGGCCTACTGGGATCTCTCCATCTCCTCATCCTCCTACTCCAGCACTAGGGTTATAGACAATTGCTGTCTATTAGTTGACATAGTTAACCATTGTAAGAACTAGTGGTCAGTCAGCTCTTGAGTGTTCAAACATGACTATTTTGAAACTTTAGATTAACCGCTGAAGCCAAATTTATACACAACTGTTTCTCTTTATTTTAAATTCCACACATGAATAAAATATATGTAATTAAAATTAAAGGACATACTTTATTTGTATATTTACAAATTAGGTGGTGATAATTTCATCATTCTAATGATCTAGAATGCTGTCAAAACTCTACCCTATTTCATTAGATAATTCTCAACTCAGTGAAATATGAAAATTTAATTTTTGTCAATATTTAGTAGTCATGAGGATTGTAAAAAAATATAACTTTTCAGTTTATTATTGCTTAGACAATCAAGAGACTGTCTACTTCTGGGTTTGTATGAGGGAAGGTATCATTTTAGTTTTAAACTTGCTTTAGTTTTAGGTTTAGTTTTTTAGTTCTCTTCTTTCTTTTTGTTTTTAAATTTACTCTCCTGCTTTCAGAGAGAAATTTTATTGAAAAAATTCAACTTTAATTTATAGTTATATTATACATAAGAGCATACACATTGCATATGGTAAAAAGTGTGCAAGTCTCCCAGTGGAGGAACTCTAAAGATCAAGTGGCACTCAGTGTCCTTACAAAGGAATACAGCAAGTTTTCTCCTAGGCACTATCACGATTTTGCTGAATATTTGGAAGCAGTAACATTACTTAAAGCAACTCATTTAGGTTATGCATAGAAAAGATTTTATACTTTTATAATGTAACAAAGCATACATTATTCTAAGGGGGGGGGTGTCCATGTGGAGGCAGGCTATCACTCCAGAGAAGTGGAAATACAGTGTCTCAGACACATTTAGGTTCTGGGAGGAAACATCTCTTTTAAGAGATATTGCCTAGAAGGCTCAGAGATTTACAACACTGGGTAACTAGGATTTAGAGAAAAGGAATCTGAGTCAACTTTATAGCTACTTGTTTAGTGTCCTGATTTTTGGTATGGGTGTCAGCTATGATGAGAAGATTGTAGACTGTGTCATCAAGGGGACACAGATCATATGTTCACATATGTCTTTTCATGCCTGCACCTTGAACGGCTACCATAAGGGACTTTTTCAACCTTTGTATAAAAACCTTCAGTGGTATACATTTTCACATCAAAATGCTTCAAATGATTCATTGCTGAGCTTAGTGGAGGAAGTGAGATATAATTGAGAAGTGGATGACCCACTCCACTAAAGTGCAAGATCTTAGTGAACCATTAATCTTCCTAACATGTTGTCAAGGGATCTACTGAGTTGACTGGGGACAATATCATAAGCAATGCTTTAGAAAAGTAATACGGAAATCTGGCATCTCCCAAAACCACCTGAAGCACAGATAAGAGCTGGGTGCTTCAGCCAGGCGGATTGATTGGATTTCTTCTCTTTGTTGATCTTTGGCCCGATTGGCTGGTGTGTCTGTGGGGGTGGAGTTATCCTCCCAGCTGGTATAAAAGGTGGGTTTGTGTGAGTCTTGAGATTGGGGATCTCCCAAGACCACCTGAAGCACAGGTAAGAGCTGGGTGATTCGGCCAGGCGGATTATTTGATTGGATTTCTTTGTCTTTGTTGATCTTTGGCCTGATGGCAATTGGCTGGTGTGGCCGTGGGGGTGGAGTTATCCTCCCAGATGGTATAAAAGGTGGATTTGTGTGAGTCTTGAGGTCAGGGATCTCCCAAGACCACCTGAAGCACAGGTACCGGGGCATGGGCTAAACAGCAACAACCTCCCCCCAACTGGGATTGCTGAAGGAGTGTCTAAGTGGATTCTTTGGAGAACCTTCAGAACAGAAAGGGAAGGGTGAGTTGGACTTCTAATAGAAAGCCTAGAGCTTAGAGAAGTCAACACTCCATAAGCAAGGAGTAAAGGAGAAAAACAAATCAATCAAACAAACTAGGAAGTCATCTGAAGGAGGCAAGCAAAGCAAGCCTTCAACACAGTGAAGAGACATTTGGGATTCACATGGCAATACAGGCAAGGAGGAGCCCATATGCCAGGGACATGTAGAAGAGACAACATGGGAAAGGTGCAGGATAATTCCATACCAAGCTCTGCCAAACCTGTGGAAGATTCCTACAGTGGGATCCCCCTGGGGATGGCCCAGGGAACAACATTAGAAGTACAATTGTGAACATATTTAAAGAAGTAAAAGATTATAAAGAACAAATCAAAGAATTAAGAAAAGAGAATGAAGAACTTAAGAAAGACCTAGAGAGAGAGAATGCCAAACTTCAGAAGGAAGTGAAAACACTGAAAAGATCCCATGTTGAAAAAGATAAGGAAAAAAACCAGCAAAGCAAAGAGCTACAGGAAGAGATTGAGAAGCTCCAAAAGGAAGTAGAAATACTAAAGAAATCAGAAGAGGAAATGAAGAAGGAAATCAAACACCCATCCAATCAAGAGGAGAGGAATGGAAAAAGCCTCAGAAGCAGAATGGAGGAAGCAGAACAAAGAATATCAGATGTGGAAGATAACACAGAACAAGTAAAAACCTCAAGTAAAGATTATGAAAAATTTAAAAATACACAAAAGTGGAACAACCAGGAACTGTGGGACACTATGAAAATATCAAACCTCTGCATCAGAGGGATAGAGGAAGGAGGAGAATCCAAAGAGAATGGTATTGATCAGATCTTCAACAGAATAATAGATGAAAATTTCCCCAAACTAACAAAAGACAAACCAATAAAAATAAAAGAAGCACATAGAACTCCAAACAGACAAGATCAGAAAAGAAACTCCTCACACCACATCATAGTTAAAATGCTAGAAGCCCCAAACAAAGGCAAAATTCGTTTTTTTTTAAATTTTCATTTTTTATTGATGCTTTGTGTATTTCATACGTCATTTTCCAATTCAGTTCAGGCATATTTCCCTTCCCCTTCCCCTTCCCCCCACCCCACCCCACCCCATCCCAGATCATGCATTCTGCCATAACTGTCCTGCATCTTTCTCTCAGTATTTTTTTTTCATTTTTTAACATTAAGTAATAATTTATGAGTACAAGCATCCTTCATGTAAAACCAATTTGCAGGCAGTTGTGCCCAAACCCACACAGCTCATGAGGCCCACCATCCAATGGGGGCTTGTATGTTCAATCAAGTTGATCAAATGAGTGTCCAGACTATATCTATAGTTTTCACCATTCACCCCAATTGTAGCCCTTACATTCTTACCACGCCCCCTCTTCCGCAGATGTTCCCTAGCTTAGAAAAGGGGCACAGGTTTGATGAGAAGCAAAACAGTCCTTTTCTCTGGAGCTGTTGTCTTGGACTCTGGTCAATTCTGGCTGTTTCCTTTCATGGGCTGACAGTTTGTCCAAATAACACTTCTATCCTACTAATTAAGCACACGCAATTAGATATATAGGTATTTAAACAGATACTAATTGTTATGGTAGGTTATTCTTGTATAGACACAGATGTTGGATGGTATGTTAACTCCTGAATTACATTTTTCTGTAAAATGACAGGGTTTACTGTGGCCTATAACATCTCCTAACCATTAGAGGATGTAAGCTTGTGGCATCAGCCGTGGGTTATTCCTCCAAGGAGAGAGCTAATATCCAGTTAGATTTGGATTATACAGGCATATGGCTGCCCACTGCTGCACAGTATTCTCAGGCAGGGAGGTTGATAGCTGGTGCTGACAGAGGAAGACTTGCTCTGACCTCAAGGGAGACCTATTATTTGCTTTTTTGGTTTAGTCCGCTTGGTAACACTCTCTGGTATTCCAGAGACCCTGTATACTTGCAATGTGGGTCTCAATACATCTTTCCCATGTTTACATCAGGTCTTCGACAGCAGGATTCTTAAAGCCACAGAGAAAAACAACAAGTGACCTTCTCAGTGCAAACTATGAAAGCAGGAAGAACGGGAAGCAAAGCATTCCCAGTGTTAAAGGACAATAGATGCCAACCCAGGTTACTATACCCAGCAAAAACGATTATAGTTGAATGAGAGAGAAAAACCTTCCATGACATAAACAAGATGAAAGAATACATGTCTGGAAAATCAACCCTTCAGAGAATACTTGAAGCAATTCAAAGGACAGAAGAAAGGAGCAAACAACCCCAGGCACCTAGAAAGATAAATTAATAAAAGCATAACTGCAGAAGTAGAAAACTAAACCAAAACTGCAAATTGATAATAAGACAAAAGGAAGAAACAAAAACTATTCAGTTTAACGTTAAATATTAATGGATAATTCTCCCAATCAATAAGACATGAGACTGGGAATATTGGCTTAGGAAACAAGAATTCAATCAGTATTGCACTCTCTACAAAGAACACAAATTCTTAAATTTCAAGGATAGTTCACTACTCTTAAGTGAAAGGATGGAAAAAATATTCCAAAGCAAATAAGTAACCGATAATGAAAGCAGGTGTTTGCTTTTTAATATCAGACAAAATAGACTGCAAAGTTTAAAAGCAAATCGGGAAGGACAAGAAAGGCCATTACATTTTTTTATCATAAGTGAACAATTCCACCAAGAAAGATTTCAACACATTATGATACTATATTGGCAACCAAAAAACTCTGGTGCAACAAACATTATAAAGACAATTCTCCAAGACCCACAAAGTCACTGACTTAACCCCAGTCACACTCATAGTAGGGGACTTCAATACTACACTGAATACAACTTTGGACAGGTCAACAGGACAAAGAATAAACAGAGAGACATCTGAACTGAATGATATGATACACCAAATGAACTGCACAGACATCTACCCAAATATTCCACCTCTAATACCAGAAGAATACACTTTCTACTCAGACCCCACAGAACATTCTCCAAAAAAACCCACAAAAAAACTGGAGACAGAAAGAACCGTCCACAAACCAACAAAACGATTGAATATAATCTCATGCATTTTATCGGACACGGTGCAATTATAATAAGCTCAGTATCAACAGGCCAGAAAGACCTACTATCTACAAGAACTATGGAGTACTAAACAACACAAACCTAATATTAGATGAATGGGTCTGGGAAAGAGAGATTAAAAATAGAAATATAAGAATTCCTGGAAGCTGAATGACCAATGATAATAACAACACAAAAAACCTATGTGTGATACCTTAAAAGCAGTCCCTAATAGGTAGTTTGTATAGCCCTGGGTGCCTTACATTACAAAAACAAAAGAGCACAAGGGTGACTATCTAACACTGCAGCTAAAAGCACTGAGAGACACAACAGATGAACCACTAATGCAACATGACAGGCAAGAAATTAACAAGAACTCAGAGCAGAAAACAATGAAATAGAAAACAAAGAAAAGCCAAAATAAAAAAATCAATGGAGAAAAGTTGGTTTCTTTTAGAGTATAAACCAAGATAATGCTAGACCTCCTTAGCCCGTTTAACCATAAAAAAGAAGGAACAACTCCAAATCAAATACGAATCTTGATGAAAATAGGAAATATCAACAACAGACATTGAAAAGATCCAGAAATCAATGGGAATACTCTCAACCATCTACTCTACCAAGTTTGAAAACCTAGAAAAATGATGAATAATCTAAGAAATCCTGGAATCAACCAAAGCTCAACAAAAGATGACAGTTAACGTCCAATAATAAATGAAATATTGAAGACCTATAATAAAAACCTCCTAATAAAAAATGCACAGGCCCAGATGGTTTCATGGCAGATTCTAGAAAACATTTCAAAAGACTTATAACAGATTATTACTGAAATTTTTAGGATGGAAACAGAGGGAAATTCCAGAATTCCTTCTATGAAGCCACATCACTCTATTACCAAAACCAAGGCAATAGTACTAACAAAATAAGGGAACTATAGGTCCATCTCCCTATATCAACAGAGAGCCAAAACATTCTAACAGGATCTTGGCAAATTGGTACAGCTATATGCAGGTCATCCGTCAGACCTAGTAAGAATCCATTACCAGAGATATGGATGGTTCAACATACAAAATTCAAAAATATATCAAGATATAAATGGACTGAAAGACAAAACCACACATCACAATCTCAATTGATGCAGAAAAAGCCTTCAAAATCAGATCCCTTCATGCTTAAAGTTCTAGTAGGAATTGGATTGGAGGATTTCTCAATGCACAAAGCCATTATAAATAACCACACACCAATATCATCTATAATTGGGGAAGCGACAGAAACAATTCCCTTTAAAGAGTAGGAAATCAGCAAGTGGCCTCTGTCACACTCCTCTTATATAGTGCTTGAACACTTTGCTTGGGCAATAAAAGCAAGAAAAAAGGAAATTAAGGAGCTATTAATGGGATAAAGAGAAGTCAAGCTTCATATTTTGCGATGATAAGATTGTTATTAAGGGGTGCTAAAACCCAAATCCAGAAAACTCTAGATAGATACGAGTTCAGACAGGTGCAGGATACACTAAATTAAACTAAAAATCATAGCCTTCTTACACCAAAAACAAGCACTAGGGAGGAATCAAGGAGATCCCATCACCAATGTCTCAAAACAAAAATACTAGGAACAAACCTGAACCAAAGACAACCAAGGAATCTCCACAACAAAAATTTAAACCTTAAGACAGATTTGAAGAAAGACTCAGAAGGTGGAAACTCCGTATGGATTGGGAAATTAATATTATAAAAAGTGCAATTCTACCAAACTTTGTTAAGATTAATGCAATCCCAATATCCCCAAAGTTTCTTCACAGGCTTGGAAACAAGTCCTTAATTTCATTTGGAAAAACAAAAGACCCTGAATAGATAAAACATCCCTGAGTGAAAAGAACAATAGAGGGGGTAATCTCTATACCAGACTTCAAACTATTCTACAGGGCTATAATCTTAAAAACGTCTTGTTTTTAAGATAGGCACAAAAACCTATCTGCTGACCAATGGAACAAAACTGAAGATCCAAACTTGAGCACATACAATTTCAGCCATCTCATATTTGACAAGGGGGCCAAGAAGACACAATGGAGAAAAGACAGCATCTTCAGCAAGTGGTGTTGGCAAAACTGGATCACCACTTGTAGAAGAATGAAATTAAACCCCTACCTCTTGCCCTGTACAAAAGTCAACTCCAGATGTATTAAAGACCTCAACATGAAACCCCAAACTCTGAAGGTGATAGAAGAAAAACTTGGCAGCAGCCTACAAGACATAGGCATAGGAAAAGACTTCCTAAGTCATACAGCAGCTGTGCAAGAATTAAGGTCAACAATTGACAAATGGGACCTCATTAAACTCAAAAGCTTCTGTACATCAAAAGAAACAATCAAGGAAGTGAAGTGAAATCCTAGAGAGTGGGAGAAAACCTTCACCACAGAAACATCTGACAAAGCATTGATCTCCAGAATATATAAACTACTCAAAAAACAAAGAAGAAAGAAAACAAATGACCCACTCAATAGATGGAGCAATGAGCTGAACAGAGATTTCACAAGTGAGGAATTAGAGATAGCTGAGAAACATCTTAAGAAGTGTTCAACATCATTAATCATTAAGGAAATGCAAATCAAAACCACTTTAAGATATCATTTCACTCTGATAAGACTGGCAAGGCTCAAGAAAACAAATGATACCAAGTACTGGAGACGTTGTGGGGAAAGAGGAACACTCATCCAATGCTGGTGGGAATGTAAACTCATACAGCCACTACAGAAAGCAGTGTGGAGAACCCTTGGAAGACTTGGAATGAACTTGCCACCTGACCCAGCCATACCACTCCTGGGCATGTACCCACAACTCTCATTTTACCACAGAGATACATGCACAACCATGTTTATTGCAGCTCCCTTCACAATAGCAAGGAGCTGGAATCAACCCAAGTGCCCCTCAACTGATGAGTGGATAGAGAAAATGTGGTACATCTACACAATGAAGTTCTATGCAGTGGTAAGGAAAGATGAAATTATGAGCTTTGGCAGGTAAATGGCTGGAGCCAGAAGATATCATGTTGATTGAAGTAACACAGTCCCCCAAAAACAGACGATGAATAGTATCACTCATCTGTGGATGCTAGCAACAATTATCTAATTGTATAGCAAACTAAGCAATGTCAATGTGATCTGAAAACAACTGTGCTCTTATATTGTGAATCCCTTAAAATATAATAAATTTTAAAAAATCTGAAAACAAAACAAACAAAAGAAACCACAAACAAACAAACAAACAAACAAACAAACAAACAAACAAAAAACCAGCAACAAATCCATTGACATCGTTCAAACTTCTGGATGCCAAGAGCCTGGGAAATTCTCTGTCTTTAGGAAGAATTGTACTAATAAGCAGTGTGTATCTTTTACTCTAATCTATTACTCAAAGAAGAAAGCTTGAAAGAGAAGAAACAGGGCTTTTATTCTTCTTTAAAGGTGGCAGAGCACCAGGCAAGTAACTTACAGCTCCAACACAAGACAGTTACCAACACATAGAGCCTTCTGAGAAGCTTCTGTAGTTTACTTGTACAGGTCATTAAACCTGTTATTGGAATTTATAGTCCCTTTGATGTTGCCAGATAACATAGGAGAAACTCAGGAGAAACAGAAGGGCCCATGAATTCTTAATCTTCTTAATAAAAGAATTTAAAAAAGGGCTCACATGGAATTTTGAAGAAAATTTTATTTGAATTTTTAAGAAAACCTTTCAGGGTAATTGATGTTATGCTGATTGTCAAAAGAGATGGCCTGTAAGAACTCTAAGAGCAGATCTTGTTGGTTTTGAGTTCTCTTAAAATTATCACAAAATTATTCATTTGGCTCCTTTCTTTTCATTATAACTAAATATAAACAATCATTTATTAAGCAAACTAAACTCAGTGTGTGGTTGGGACAATAACACAAAACCATATTACTTTCCTTTTTTTCTTTTTTTTATTAAATATATTTTTTGTACAAGATTATATTACTAATCAAATCTAGACCTGTGTCCCCCACCCTACCACCCCACCCCACCCCCCCACCCCACCAGAGCTCATGCATTCTGCCAAACATACTTTTCATCTCTTTCTCAGTCTTTCTCAATATTATCCATGTGGAAGTTGACTGTTTTGAGCAAAGTTCACTGCTTCAGTCAGTTCTTTGATGCAGTCCTTTCTGTTGTTGTTGNTGTTTTTGTTGTTGTTTACAATATGCATCACTCCCAACAGCTTGGACAAAATCTCAAGGAACCATGCAAAATAAATACTTACATCTAGGTAATTGGCACTAGCATCCACAGATGAGGGATATTATTCATCATTTGTTTTTCTGGGACTGTTTTACTTCACTCAGCACGATATGTTCTAGCTCCAGCCATTTACCTGCAAAGCTCATGATGTCATCTTTCTTTACTGATGCTTAGAACTCCATTGTGTAGATTTACCACATTTTCTCTAACCACTCATCAGTTGAGGGTCATTTGGGTTGGTTCCAGCTCCTTGCTATTGTGAAGAGAGCCGAAATAAACATGGCTGTGCATGTATATCTGTGGTAGGATGAGTCTTGTGGGTACATGCCCAGGAGTGTATGGCTGGGTCAGGTGGCAAGTTCATTCTAAGTCTTCCAAGGGTTCTCCACACTGCTTTTCATAGTGGCTGTATGAGTTTACATTCCCACTAGCATTGGATGAGTGTTCCCCTTTCCCCACAACCTCTCCAGCACTTGGTATCATTTTTTTTTATTCTAGCCAGTCTTATTGGAGTAAGATGATATCTTAAAGTGGTTTTGACAATAGACAATGAAATCCAATCAAACAATCTGCCTGCCTGAAGCACCCAGCTCCTACTTGTGCTTCAGGTGGTCTTGGGAGATTCCAGACCCCCTTTTTTTGGTCTTTTTAAGACAAGGTCTCCCTGTAGCCCCAAGTTGTCCTGGAACTCACTATGTAGACTAGGCTGGCCTCGAACTCACAAACATCCACCTGCCTTTGCCTCCTTCATGCTGGGATTAATGGCTTTCGCCACCATGCCCAGCAATTTTGCTGTTTTTGACTGCTTTCTTTCCCAGATTTCACCCTGAATGGCAAGGTTTTTGTAAACTCACTTCACATGTCAGGAAAGTGAAGGGCTATGGAAAATATGTTGATTCAGTCTCATTTCACAGCCATAATTAAGTATTCCACAGAAATATAGACTACCTTATATACTATATTTCATTGGTTTAATTGTATTTCATAGAAGTTATCTTTTAGAAATCTTATGCCTATTTTAGTACTTAAATGTTGCTAAACAATTGTCAGGGAATAAAATTATCATTGTCATATTTGAGTGCAAGACCTTCACTTAAATACAAAGTAGTGTTGAACATGAGAAAGGAAATGAAGTGATTATAAAAGAAACATCAGCAAAGTTGTTTAATATTAATGCTAGAGCCACAAATACTGAGACTTTTGAATTGAAGTTTTTAGAAGAAAAAAATGCATTTGTGTTAAGAGTCTACAATATTAAGTGACTGATTAGAACTTCATAATTGTGGAGAGTTTTAAACAAATTGCCTTGAATTATCGTTAGCCTCTTATTCATTTCTTCTGTGTGTGCTATAATATTCTTGTGGTTCTCAGGTGAATTCTCTGGGGATATGTCGGTTTCATCAAAACAAAGGCCAAAGATGCTATCAGATAGTACTTGATATTTAGCAGAGATTTCCCCATTCATATATATATATATCTATATATATCTAAATTTATTAAATTTTTAATTATTTATTATTTTTTTTTTTATTTTTTTTCATTTTATATGGTCATTAGCCCAGAGAGGGCAGAGATTTGTGGAATGTGGTGGTTTGATGAGAGTGTCCCCCATCGGCTTTTAAGTATCAGACATTTTGTCCCCCAGGTTGGTGGCACTGTTCTAGGCGAAAGATCTTAAAAGGTGTGCTAAAGGAAAGTACGTTATTGGGGGCAGGGCTAGTGAGTTTAACAAGCCTTCGCAGTCCTCCAGTCTCTCTCTCTTCTCTCTCTTCTCTCTCTCTCTCCTCTCTACTCTCTCTATCTTGACTTCCTGTGCTCATTGCAAGATGTGAACCTTGGCTTTCTGCTCCAGCCCTGGCCACCATGCCTCCCACCACAATGGACTCTGATTCCCTGGAATCGTCAATCATAAGCTCAAATAAACTCTTCCTTTTATAAGTTCCCTTGGTCATGGTGGTTTATCACAGCAACAGAAAAGTGACTAATACAGGTCCCCTTGGAGCTAGAGTAACAAACAGCTGTCAGCACCCGAAAAGGATGTTGAGAACTGAACCCGAGTCCTCTGCAAGAGCTGTACATGGTCTTAAATGATGAACTCTCTCTCTAGCTCTGTTCTAACGTTTATAGCTCAATGAAACTATTTTTTAAATTAGAACAAGTTGGCTGGCTTATGGTTACTCATATTCAGCTCAAAGGTGAACTACTTCTTAATTCCTTTGAGGTGAAAACTGTTTTGCATTAATATTGCCTAGCCTGTTCAAGGCTTCAGGATGAATTCCAAACACATGCCACAAAATTAATTCATTACATAATTTAATTCAAGCCAACATTCAACTGAATATAACATGTTAATTCTTTTACAAATTATTTGTCTTCTCAAAAAGTCTCTCTGTCATTTCCTCTCTCATTTTCTTTCTTCCTATTCCTCTCCCTCTCTCTTCTTTCTGTCTCTCTATTTATCCATCTTTTCCTCTTTTCCTCTCTACTTCTCTCACCTTTTCCTCCACACCCATTTCTCTCATGTGCTTCGCTATGACATATATATATATATATATATATATATATGGTGTGCTTTGATTGTAGTCAGTCCCCATTTCTCTCTGTTTTCTTCACTACCCTCTCATGTTATTTCCTAAACCCTTGATTAATAATGTGCATGAAAATAGAAGTCTAGGTTTGGTCTAATTTCAGCCAGGTTTGAGAACTCTGTAAAGCTTTCCATATTTCTCTGAAAGCAGGTAATTATAAAGAAAACATGTACAGACTCTTAACTATACCTCCACTGGAAGACATTGGAGTAATGAGAAAGCAAGTTAGTAATAGTGTATGAGTAGAAAGGACATTAATGTTTTCTGAGATTAAAAAATTAAACTAAAATTTATTATATATTTAGCCTTATGTTCAACTTTGAATGACTATTCAGTACATTAGTGTAATTTAACCTTTCTAAAAGTCTCTCAATGATAAATTCCATTAAGATATGTTAAATATCAGCTGATAAGAAAAGCCTGGAGTACTAAAAAGTGAAGGGAGATTGTGATCCCTTCCCTCTGTAGCTCAGTAAAAATGAGTGGATGGACGATTTGCATATGTACTGTGTACAGACTTAGCAGTATTCCACTCCATGTAGCTTGAGCCTTTAGGCACAGAGTTGTAGCCATTTACCTCAACAATAGTAAAATGATTTAGCAGTAATGGTTAAGTAGGGAGAAAATTAAGCTGTTTGCTGAGATTAAGAAAGCCAGAAAATATTTGGCCTTATGTTCAACTTCAAATCCATAGTCAATTCATTAGTGTAATTTAGTCTTTGCCTTTGAGTGATAAATTCGACTTACACATTTTGAATACCAGCTGTAAGAATAGTTCATTGAGTGTTGAGTAAAATTATAGAGTGGGCAAGAAAAATCTTTCATTTTCATGTTATATGTTATATAGTAAGATCAATGATGGCCTTTGAAAAGAAGCACCTGTTTGTTAGGTGTAAATTGAAACCATTAAGGGAAAACATTGGATTATTTCAGTTACATTAGCACAAGAAGTGCATTAATGGAAATGCTTTTAGAGATTTTTTTCCTTTTGTCACTGAAGAACATTCTTGATGAAGAACATGGGAACTTGTAGGATCCATATTTTTCTTGGGAATAAAGGTCACAGCACAAATATTATGTGGTTGGGTTTTTGATTAGTGGTTTCTAAGAAATGCAGTCATATGAAATGTTGGTGGCTTTCTCATATGGATACTGCTTTCCTCTATACATATGAGTGTGTTCTTCAAAGCATATCAAGACTGAAAAGATTTGGAATAGGGACATAGAGTATAAAGAATTAATCTTTGACTTCCTTAGCAAAATCCATATTTATCCCATTTCATAAGTAAGGTTCTTATCTTGCTAGATTCTTCAAACTCATAACCAAAATCAATGTTCAATCAGAAAAAAATGTAGAGAAATCAGCACATTTGCTTAGGTGCCTAGGGCATAAAAGGGACTTTTTATAAATATACTAAATATTTATTATTATTTTATTCGATGTATATTTTAATGATTTTTGTGCATTTCATACAACACATCTGAATCATACTTAGACACCCTCCTCAATCTGCTCTCCCCCATGGCTTTCCCACAGGTTTTCATGCATTCTGTCCTATATGTTAAGGCCTCATGAGTCAACTTTGTGTGCCCAGATGTCCCGTGGTGTAACTTCATCCACTGGAACTTGGTCAGCCTATGTAACATCACTTCCTTAAATAAGAATTAGTCTTTCTCACCCAGCAGTGATCGACTAATGATAGGTGCATATGAGTAAATCCCCAGAAACAGGGAAACTGTTTGCTTGTGGTCACGAACCACCTCTAGCTCTTACAATCTTTTCACTCTTTCTGCAATGGTTTCTGAGCTTTTGGTGAGTGACTTTTAATATAGGAGTTCTATCCAGGGCACATATTCTGTGGTCTCTTCTTCTCTATGCTTTGAACAATTGTGGTCTTTTGCATTCATCACCCTCTGTTGCATGAGAAATCTTCACTGATGAGAGTTGAGAGATGCATTAGTGTTCTCTCTACCCCTTATTCCACTATGTTCTATGAACCTTAGATATAAAGGTTCCATTGTAGATGTGTCACTTAGCTCTGGGGATCTCACAGAAACTTATTCTCTGTGACCAGTTGTGGAACTTTGTAGTAGTCACCATTTGTTGCAAAAAGAAGCTTCTTTGATGAATGGTGACAGGTATACTTTTCTGTAAATATAAGGATCCATATATAATGTAAAATAGGAAATTATTTTTGTCTAGGGATATGACAGATGTAGGATCTTCTCTAGGACCTACAACCTCTCCCATCAGGTGTTTTTGGCTATGTTTACAGTACCACATGGATTCTTTCCCATTAAATTGGCTTTAAGTCCAATTAGATAGATGCTGGTTACCTCCAAGGTAAAACTGCCATTACTGCATAAATATAATTTGCTTCTATGGTCATTGTTGTGGTTATTAGGTTTTAAAACTGGGGTTAGATGACTGATTGATTTTCTCCCTTAGCAGCTTGCATTGCATTCTCTAAAACTTTGGGAGGATCCAAGCCCCCACAAAAGGTAAAGGCTCCTTGCCTCCAAACTGGGATATCTGCAGGAAGAGAGGCGATAAGGCCCTCATGTTGAAGACCTGATATAAACATGGGAAAGATGTATGGAGACCACACTTGCAAGTATACAGATGGTCTCTGGAATGCCAGAGAGTGTTACCAAAGGCCACTAAACCAATAAAGCAAACATAGGTCTCCTTGAGTCAAGCAAGACTCCTCCGTCAGCACCAGCTACACCTCATCTGCCTGGAAATACTGTGCAGCAGTGGCAGCCATATGTCTGTATATCCCAAATCTAATTGGCTATTAGCTCTCTCCTTGGAGGAATAACCCACGGCTGATGCCACAAGCTTACATCCTCTAATGGTTAGGAGATGTTATAAACCACACGAAGACCCTGCCATACTTAACAGAAGAAAATGTAATTCATGAATTAACATACCATCCAAACATCTGTGTCTATACCAAAGTAACCTACCATAACAATTAGTACTGTTTAAATACCTATATATCTAATTGTGTGTGCTTCATTAGTAGGATCGAAAGGCTATATATTATACTGTTTAAATACCTAAATATCTAATTGCATGTGCTTCATTAGTAGGATCGAAAGGTTATGCCTGGACAAGCTGGCAGCCCATGAAAGAAAACAGCCAGAATTGACTAGAGACCAAGACATCAGCTCCAGAGAAAGTAGAGTGTTTTGCTTCTCATCCACCTGTGCCCCTTTTCTAAGCCTAGGGAACAATCTGCGGAAGAGGGGGCGTGGTAGAATGTAAGGGCTTCGATTGGGGTTAATGGTGAAACTACAACAATATAGACTGGACACTCATTTGATCAACTTGATTGAACATACAAGCCCCCCCTTTCAGGATGGTGGGACCCATGAGCTGTGTGGGTTTGGGCACAACTGCTCACAAATTGGTTTTACATGAAGGATGCTTGTACTCACAAATTATCACTTATTGTTAAAAAAATGAAAACAAAACAAATCAAAAAAACAGAGAAAGATGCAGAAAAGTTATGGCAGAATGCATGATCTGGGATAGGTAGGGGTGGGGTGGGGGGAAGGGAAGGGGATAGATGCCTGAACTGAATTAGAAAATGATGTATGAAATACACAAAGCATCAATAAAAAATTTTTAAAAAATTTTAAAAAAGAATATAATCTTATTAAGACAAGAAAAACATTAGCTTCATCTCCAACCCCTTTCTTGGGGGTACAAACTAATCTGTATGAACTGTTTTAAACTCTAAGAATCCATACATGAAAAATTCTTACCTATGAGTTGGCAGTACTTTTTGTGTAGGTTGATGGAGCATGTTTTGAAGCATGTGCTTCAAAAGAGGTTTAACTGAGTGTGGAAGAGTCACCCTAAATATGGGCAGCAAAATTGTAGAAATCAGCATCATCTCTTTTTTCCTGATTGGGTGCTTTACAGCCAGGTGCCTCATGCCCCTACCACCAACAGAGACAGACCTTCAAGACACAATGCTTTCATTACTATTTTGGGCTGCAGTCTCATCTTTGAACCCAAATAAACATTTTCCGTAAGTCCTGCCACATATTTTGTCACAGAAAAAGAAAAGGATCTTATAAAGAAAATCAGTACCATGAGTGGGGTTCTTTTTGTGATAAATTTGACCATTGGTTCAAAACTAGTTTCTGAGAAGAGTGCAAAAGAGTTTGGCACTGAGGGCTAGAGAAGGCCTAGCATGCTGTAAGTAGATCTTCATAATCACTTTTTAGGAGTTCTGAAACAAATGTGGACAGTAAGCATGAGGTATCAGAAAGGGAGAAAGTATCTTTCAGGAACTGAGCCACAGGCAATTCGTGCTATATTCTAGCTAATAATATGTCTTTATTCTGCCCATGTCTTGAGAACTTGGGTGAGGCTAAATTCAAATGTTATGGATTAATTAGTTTGGTGAAAATTTTCAAGACATTATAGCATTCATGTGCTGTAGTTATTACTCACTGAAGTTATACATAGTGCAAAAGAGCAACACATAAAATTGAATAAGTTGAAAAGCATGCAGTTTTGTGAAGAAAGGAATGTAAATGAATTTTCACGTAAATAAGGCTGCTTTAATTGCTAAACATATTATCACCATTACAAAAGAAATCTAGTTTGCAATGGAACAGTAGAAAATGGAGGGCCAGACCCCAGCCATTAATGTGTAAATACATAAAGAAGAGAGCTTGAATTGAGAATACTGGTGAATGTATTTTTTGCTAGAAAATAAGTATTCAGGGAAGTGTTTTAGATTCATCTACAAGGTACACAGTAACTACTACATCTGTGAAAGGAAATGTCCAGGAGACCAATGCAAGGTGGCTCCTAAGCCTGGCAATGTTTTCAGCATGGTACTAGTTTTGTAGGGATGCAAGGTAAGAAACAAAGGATGTAATGGACTGTTGTACCAAAATTACAGAGAGCCACTGAGGTCGGGCAACATGTAGATGGGTTGACCTCCCTGGAAGGAGGCCATGAAGACAAGCACATGAAGTGGAAATGTGAAGTTTAAGTAGCAGTGAAGACCCTAAGGAAGTTGAAAATGTCATGACTATAGGATGTCTGCTGAGCAAAGTTATGGGCACAAAGTGGAAGCAACCCAAGAAAGGGGTCACATGTGTTATAGGCAGTAAAGTTGGATGGTCATGGCTGCTATAGGTTTTGGAGTCCATATAATTCTATTATGACCCCCTAATGGCAAGCTCAGAGCTGTAGGATTTGGTGTTTTCCCTGCTCACCTTTGTTACTGCTTTGATAAAATGTTTCTTTGTTATGCCTCCATTCATCTCATCAGAATGCAGCTGTTTCATCTATCTATCTATCTATCTATCTATCTATCTATCTATCTATCTATCTATCTATCTGTCTGTCTGTCTGTCTGTCTGTCTGTCTGTCTGTCTGTCTATCTATCTATCTATCATCTATCATCATCCTCTATCTAATTTTATAAGTATATGGAGTCTATACTATATAAGACTTTGAGAACTTTCAGAGATGAAATAAAAGCATTTAATATAAGACAAAAATGTAATTTAGGCACCAGGGTTGGGATTTTATGGCTTAAATTCCTATAGGTGACTTGTACACACACATGCATATATATATATATATATATATATATATATATANAATGTCTTTAACAGATAGTGCTACAAAAATTTAATGTCTTTAACAAAGATCAATTAAACAATATATATACACACACATACATATATATATATATATATATATATATATATATATATATATATTTCCTGACATATATTGGTTGATACAAGGGGTGGGCCAGTGATGACTAACATAGAGTACAAACTTGATAGTAATTAGCATTACCAATGTGATGACCATTGCTCCTTCCTATGAGGATATTTCCAGAGTTTAACTGAGGTTGAAGAGCCACCCTAATTATGGGCTGTAACATTCCATTCTTTGGGATCCTGGACTAAATAAACAGATGGAAGTAAACAGAGCAGCAGCATTCAAACACAACTAGCTTTATTTCACTCCCCTGGCCACATCTAGAGCCTTTTTCATTGTCATGCTTTCCTTGTCATCGTGGACTAAATCTTCAACATGTCAGACAAAATATACCTCTCATTCCTTATGTGGCCTTTGTTAGAGATTTTGTTTTAGTAATTAGAAAAGTAGTTAATACATGGTATATAAAGTAACATAATGTATCTCTGTCACTTGAGAGTTTAAAATCTCATCAATAAGCTTCTTCCCTCCTTATTAGCTTTCATAGCACTAGAAGGAGCTATTCAGCTTCTGCGAGAGAAAATATACAACAGTCTTATCCAGCTATGAACCCTGTGAGCTACTAGTGTGGCAAGATACACCAATGCATGCAACAGTTGCTTTAGTGTTAAGGGATAATCAATCCCTGCCTTATGTGCTACCAGGAAGAAGGGGAAATGAGAGTCAGCCATGCCTCCACCAATCAGCTGCATGTGGACTGGGGGTAGAGCCCAAGGGTACATAGGCTGAAGAAGCCTAGGAGAGGCTCTTTTATCATTTTACATGGCTGTGAGGAAGCTACCATCCATGCTTGTATGAACCCCTTTCCAGCAAGGTCATTTTTGGAGGGGGATGCACCCACACTCCTATAAGTAAGCCCTTACCTATTGCTCTGTATGTAAGCCCAATACTGGTTTCCTAAATTGAAGTTTGGCAGAATTGTACCTGTTTGTTTTTGGGACCAAGGGGAGACAGAGCAGATGTTTTTGATATCCCCACAGAAAGAATTTTAACTAAGCTTTGCATAGCTGGCAAGGATCTGACAAAACTGAGGATGAGTTTAGGAAGAGTGATTTGTTGTTTCTAACTTGAGGAGAGGGAGTCAATGACTGAAGCAAGGCTGGGTAAGTGGAGAGTGTTTGCAGAGGAAATTTTAACATGCTGTGCAATCCCCATAGGGCTGATTGGGGGTAGTGGCTGGGACATGGGTAGTGTAGAGGGAAGCAAGATGTTTAATTGGCTAGTGAAACATGTAGCTAAGGCAAAGCCACCTATGTAGACAATGTCAGTAAGGGAAATCCTGGGATTGTAGGGTTTTGGGTGGAGTGTGATAGCATGTCTGGTGTTGTCCATCATAGAGGTAATGGAGATGCTTTGAGAACAGCCAAAGGTCTAGAGGAGATGCTACAAGCCCTGTGAGTAGTGGACCCAGGGGCAGAGGTGCCAGCAAGCAGCTACAAAGGTACCTAGCCACTCCTATCAGTAATAAAATAGCTATTCTAGGCAGAGTCAGAAGACTGGAGGGAGACTGAAGGTGTAAAAGAATTGCAGTGAGAAAGGGATATGAGGTTATCCTCTTCAGTATTGGACTCTGACCTAATACATAACTTGAATAAAAGAGAAAAAGAGATTGAAAACTGTTAGCCAACTGCTTTTCATGGCTAGTGGACCAGAAGGGGAAGAGAGAGGCAAGATAACACAAGACTCAACCTGGGAGCCCAATACCTGGAACCTATATGAGGAGGCAAGAAGTGATGAAGTCAGCCACCTAGAAATAGCTCAAGATGCCCCTTGAGTTTTATCTTTAATACAAAGAAAGGGAAAATTCATAGTTCAGCATGCTGATGGAGGCCTTAACAATGGTCTGGTGTGAAAGACTATCATAATTAGAAAGAACACTCGGTACCGGAGCTGATGAACTAGGGAAGACTTTCAAACCAGCAATGAAGGAGCCCTTCACCACCTGGCTTGCGAGGCTGTGGGATATGGAGCAGATTGTATCAGTTTAACTGCTGTAGAGGCAAAAAAAATCTGTGCAAGATAACGAACCATCCCTCCATGAGATAGAAGCTGCATAACTTAGGGCAGTAGAAAGGGAATGAGGGGCTGGAGAAATGGCCTAGCAGGTAAGAGTGCCGACCACTCTTGCAGAGGACCTGGGTTCGATCCCCAGCACCCACATGGCAGCTGAGAACCGTCTGAAACTCTAATTCCAGGAGAACTCCAGTTCCAGGGGAATCACACCCTCTTCTGACCTCCGCGGCATTGTACGACATGGGCGCACAAACATACATGCAGACAGTACATTCATACACATACAGAAATAAATTTTTTAAAAAAGAAAGGGAATGAGTCCCTGATGGACTGACTGCTATGAGTAGTTAGACATATTTGGTCATGACCAGAGGTGATCTCCATGCATATAAGGTGCCAAAGGACAATAGAAGAAGGACAAGCATTACTGTGGGAAATAGGTATGAAGAATGTGATGTATGATGCCCAGTGCCAGAGAAGATTTCATTCACCATAAATTTAAAGAACTGCATCAGGGACCTTGAGATTTGTATGAAGTTTTATGGCTTTGCCATGTTCGTTAGTAGGGCAGAATCTTCATAAAGTAGGAAAGGCTTTTACAAATCTCAATGAATTGTGCCAGCATGTAAAGTGTGTGTAAAATAGTAGAGCAACCTGAAAGAAATAGGAAAGAGACAAGTAGCAAACAAAGAGGTCTGCTTGGGTTAGTTGAAGGAAAATGTGGCACAATTTGTCTTAAGCCCAAGTTTCTGAAGAAAAAAAAAAATGACAGAAAGCCAAATTCTGTGCTAAGGACCTTCTGGAAGGCTTTAAATCCTGAGGATCGATTCACAGAAGGCATCCTTGAAAAAACAGTACAGATGCAGAACATAAAAATTGTCCCAAGGGTGGGTAATGACCTTTCCCCAGATTAAACTGGGTGCATTTACCTCCTGTGACAGGTTATGCTAGGGGTGGAGACAGTTTGACCAACATCCAGGTGTGGTCAGCGTCTGAACCATGGGGAAGACCCAGAGCTTTTCTAACCCAGGAAACACATGCAAGACTCCTCCAGCATCCATGTGTGGTCAGACAACAGATGCAGCTATAGCCATGGGGCAGATCCAAGGCCCATATATTGCGGGAAACAATCGCTGTGGTACAGGAGGATGGGACCCAATTCCTTCTTAACCTGAGCAGCTCCAGTCAACGCAAGAGCTCATTAGTGATGGAGAAATCCAGGGGGTCTCCATGTATGAGCTCCAGGATGCAGAAATGCAATGGCTCAGAAACAATGACAGGCGTGCACAGAGCTTAAATCCTGGATTTCCCAGGACCATCTGAAGCACAGGTAGGAGCCTGGTGCTTCAGCCAGGTGGATTGTTTGATATTCCTATCTGGCCCATTGGATAATTGGTTTGATTCAATCATCTTGTGTGGCAGTGGGGGCGTAGTTGTCCTGCTAGCTGGTATAAAAAGTGGGCCTGTTGACACTGTGAGACTTGAGTGCACAGGGCTTAGATCGGGGATTTTCCAGGACCACTTGAAGCACAGAGTAACAGGCATAAGCACTCCCCCCACGGATTCTTTGGAGAACCTTCAGAACAAAGGCATCTGAAGGAAACAAGCAAAGCAAGCCTTCAACACAGTGAAGAGGCATGTGGGATTCACATTGGAAGACAGGCAAAGAGAAACCCACATGCCAGGGACAGGAAGAAGGGACAACTTGGGAAAGGTATAGAATAATTCCACACCAAGCTCTACCAACCCTGTGGGAGATTCCTACAGTGGGACCCACCTTGGGATGTCCCAGGACACAGATCTTAGAAGAACAATTTCAGACATATTGAAAAAAATCAAAGAATATAAAGAACAAGTCAGAGAACTAAGGAGAGAGAATGAAAAACTCAACAAGGACCTAGAGAGAAAGAATGACAAACTCCAGAAGGAAGTGGAAACACTGAAAAGATCCCATGTTGAAAAAGAAGAGGAAACCAACCAAGAAAGCAAGAAGCTACAGGAAGAGATTGAGAAGCTCCAAAAGGAAGTGGAAACACTAAAGAAATCACAAGATGAAATGAAAAAGGAAATCAAACCCTCATCCAATCAAGAGGAAAGGAATGGAAAAAGCCTCGGAAGTAGAATGGAGGAAGCAGAGCAAAGAATATTAGACCTGGAAGATAACACAGAACAACCCACTAAAAACCTCAAGTAAAGATTATGAAAAATTTAAAAATACACAAAAGTGGAACAACCAGAAATTATGGGACACTATGAAAAGATCAAACCTCCACATCATAGGAGTAGAGGAAGGAGAAGAATCCCAAGAAAATGGTATTGATCAGAGCTTCAACAGAATAATAGATGAAAATTTCCCTAAACAAAAAAAAGACAAACCAATTCAAATACAAGAAGCACATAGAACTCCAAACAGACAAGATCAGCAAAGAAACTCTCCACGCAATTTCATAGTTAAGACGCTAGATGCCCAAAACAAAGACAAAATTCTGAAAGCCACAAGAGAAAAACAACAAGTTCCTTATAAGGGGAAACCAATCAGAACTACAACTGACTTCTCATTGCAAACCATGAAAGCAAGAAGAATGCGAGCAAAGCATTCCCAGTGTTAAAAAACTATAGATGCCAACCCAGGTCACTATACCTAACAAAAATGTCAATTATAGTTGAAGGAGAGATTAAAAATCATCCATGACATAAACAAGATGAAAGAATACATGTCCAGAAAACCAACCCTTCAGAGAGTACTTGAAGCAATTCGAAGGACAGAAGAAAGGAGCATAACTGCAAAAGTAGAAACCTAGACCAAAAATGCAAATGGACAATAAGGTGAAAGGAAGCAACACACATCTTTCAGTTATAACCTTAAATATTAATGGATTAACTCCCAAATCAAAAGACATAGACTGGGAGATTGGATTAGGAAACAGAACCCATTTATATGCTGTCTACAAGAAACTCATCTTACCTTCAAGGATAAGCACCACCTTAAAGTGAAAGGATGGAAAAAATATTTCAAGCAAATGCTACCAAAAAAGAAAGCAGGTGTTGCAATTTTGATATCAGACAAATAGACTTCAAAGTAAAAGAAAGAAGAGACAAAAAAGCCATTACATTTTTATCAAAGGAACAATTGACCATGAAGATTTTATAATCATGAATATATATGCCCCAAATTCTGGTGCACCAAACTTTATAAAGACAATTCTCCAGGACCACAAGGCACAGCTTAACCCCACTACACTCATACTAAGGGACTTCAATAACCCACTGAGCCCTTTGGACAGGTCATCCTGACAAAGAACAAACACAGAGATATACCAAATGGACCTCACAGACATCTACCGAATATTCCACCCTAATACCAGAGAATAAACTTACTGCTCAGAACCCCATGGAACATTCTCCAAAATTGACCACATGCTGGGACACAGAAGAAACCTCCACAAATACAAAAAGATTGAAATGATTTCATGCATTCTATCAGACCACAGGTCAATAAAGCTCATTATCAACACCAGGATAAGCCCTACTATCTACAAGAACACACGGAGACTAAACAACACACTCCTGAATAATGAATGGGTCAAGGAACAGCTAAAGAAAGAAATAAAAGCATTCCTGGAACTGAACGACAATGATAATATAACACAACAAAACCTATGGGATACTTTAAAAGCAGTCCTAAGAGGTAAGTTTATAGCACTGGGTGCTTACATTAGAAAAACAGAAAGAGCACAAGTGAACAACCTAACACTGCAGCTAAAAGGACTTGAGAGGCAACAACAGATGAACCCTAAATGCAACAGACAGGAAGAAATCACAAAAATAAGAGCAGAAATCAATGAAATAGAAACAAAGAAAACAATACCAAAAAAATCAATGAATCCAAAAGTTGGTTCTTTGAGAGAATAAACAAGATAGACAAACCTCTAGTCCAGTTAACCAAAAGAAAGAAGGAACAACTCCAAATCAATAGAATCTGTGATGAAAGGGGAAATATCACAACAGATAATGAAAAGATCCAGACAATCATATGGGAATACTTCAAAAATCTATACTCTACTAATTGAAAACCTAGAAGAAATGGATGAATATCTGAAATCCTGGGAATCACCAAAGCTCAACCAAGAAGAGATTCACAGCTTAAACAGGCCAATAATATATGAAGAAATTGAAGATGTAATAAGAAACCTCCCTATTAAAAAAACCCAGGCCCAGATGGTTTCATGGCAGAATTCTATAAAACATTTCAAAAAGACTTACAAACATTATTACTCAAATTGTTCAGAAGGATACCAACAGAGGGAATTCTCCCAAATTCCTTCTATGAAGCCAACATCACTCTAATACCAAAACCAGGCAAAGATACAACCAAAAAAGAGAACTATAGACCCATCTCCCTAATGAACACAGATGCCAAAATTCTAAACAGGATACTCACAAATTGCATACAGACACACATCAAGAAGATCATCCATCATGACCAAGTTGGATTCATACCAGAGATGCAGGGATGGTTCAACATATGAAAATCAATAAATATCATCAAACACATAAATAGACTGAAAGACAAAATACACATGATCATCTCAATTGATGTGGAAAAAGCCTTTGAAAAAATACAGCATCTCTTCATGCTTAAACTCCTAGAGGGAATTGGATTGGAGGGATCATTCCTCAATGTAATCAAAGCCATAAACAGGAAACACACAGCCAATATCGTCCTAAATGGGGAAACAACAGAAGCATTCCCTTTAAAGTTTAGGAACTCAGCAAGGCTGCCCCCTGTCACCACTCCTTTTCAATATAGTGCTTGAAGCACTTGCTAGGGCAATAAGGCAAGAAAAGAAATTAAAGGAGTACTAATTGGAAAAGAGGAAGTCAAGCTATCCCTTTTTGCTGATGATATGATTGTTTACTTAAGGGATGCTTAAAACTCCACCAGAAAACTCCTAGAAAAGATTAGGGGCTTCAGTAAAGTGGCAGGATACAAAATTAACCTAAAAAAATCAGTAGCCTTTCTTTACACTAGCAACAAGCAACTGAAGAAGGAATACAAAGAGACCTTGCCACTTACAATAGCCTCAAAAACAATAAAATACCTAGGAACAAACCTAAGCAAAGACACCAAAGATCTCTACAAAAATAATTTTTAACCCCTGAAGAAGGAAATTGAAGAAGTCATCAGAAGATGGAAAAACCTCCCATGCTCATGGATTGGGAAAATTAATATAGTAAAAATGTCCATTCTAGCCAAACTCTTGTACAGATTAAATGCAATCCCAATTAAAATCCCCAAGAGTTTCTTCACAGGCTTGGGAAAAAAGTCCTTAATTTCTTTTGGAAAAAAGAAAAGACCCCAAATAGCCAAAGCAACCCTGAGTGAAAAGAGCAATACGGGGGGGGGGGGGATCTCTATACCAGAGTTCAAACTATACTACAGGGCTATAGTCTTAAAAACAGCTTGGTACTGGCACAAAAACAGACCTGTTGACCAATGGAACAAAACTGAAGATCCAAACTTGAGCACATATAATTTCAGCTACCTCATATTTGAAAAGGGGGGCAAGAAGACACAAAGGAGGAAAGACAGCATCTTCAGCAAGTGGTGTTGGCAAAACTGGATCACCACTTGTAGAAGAATGAATTTAAACCCCTACCTCTCACCCTATACAAAAGTCAACTCCAGATGGATCAAAGACCTCAACATTAAATCCCAAACTCTGAAGGCGATAGAAGAAAATGTTGGTAGCATACTACCAGACATAGGCATAGGAAAAGGCTTCCTAAATCAGACAGGAGCTGCCCAAGAATTAAGGTTGACAACTGACAAATGGGGCCTCATTAAACTCAAAAGTTTCTGTACATCAAAGGAAACAATCAAGGAAGTGAAGAGAAAACCCACAGAGTGGGAGGAAACCTTCACAGCAGATACAGCTGACAAAGCATTAATTTCCAGAGTATATAAACTACTCAGAAAACAAAGAGGAAAGAAAACAAGTGACCTACTCAATAGATGGAACAAAGAGCTGAACAGAGACTTCACAAGTGAGGAATTAGAGATGGCTGAGAAACATCTTAAAAAGTGTTCAACATCATTAATAATTAAGGAAATGCAAATGAAAACCACTTTAAGATATCATCTCATTCCAATAAGAGTGGCTAGGATCAAGAAAACAAATGATACCAAGTGCTGAAGAGGTTGTGGGGAAAGGAGAACACTCATCCACTGCTGGTGAGAATGTAAACTTCTACAGCCAGTATGGAAAACAGTGTGGAGAACCCTTGGAAAACTTGGAATGAACTTGCCACCTGACCCAGGCATACCACTCCTGGGTATGTACCCACAAGACTCATATTACCACAGAGATACATGCACAGCTATATTTATTGCAGCTCTCTTCACAATAGCGAAAAGCTGGAACCTACCCAAGTCCCCCTCAACTGAGGAGTGGATAGAGAAAATGTGGTACATCTACACAATGGAGTTCTATGCAGTGGTACATAAAGATGAGATCATGAACTTTACAGGTAAATGGATGGAGCAAGAAGATATCATGCTGAGTGAAGTAATGCAGTCCCAGAAAAACAAAAGGTGAATGGTATTCCCCATCTGTGGATGCTAGCACCAATCACCTAATTCTATGGCAAACTGAAAAACATTAATGTGATCTGAAAACAACTGTGCTCTTATAGTGTACAATCCCTTAAAAAATAAACAAAAAAATAAAAATAAAAATGAAAAAAGAGATCAACTCTTTCTCACCCAGCAAAAAAAGTCTGAAAATAAGTGGTAGAAAAAAAAGACACAATGACTAAAGAATATAAATAGTTAACGTAATTAATGCCTCATCTGTGCTCTTGTACCCAACATGGTTATGTTGAGAAACAATTGATACAACTGGATAAAATCATTCCATGCTATATTAGATCTTGACTGAGTATGTTCTTACTTTGAATTTCTGTAATCACTTGACATGTTTGAAAGATAAGATTAGACCTTCACCAAGTGTATCTTGGAATCTCTGAAAATATGGGATGATGGTTTAGGTTGATGCATTGTTTAACCTATTCTCTGGAAAAATATTTCATTATATAAATGAATACTGTTAACCTCTGACTGTTTTTGCAGATGTGGAAACTCATTTGAAATATATTCACTTACACTGGAACAAACAGAAATGGAAAACAGATTCACAAGAGTTATAAGGGCCAGATATAGGTGTGAAATTCTTGAGAGTTTTGTGGTTGGATAAGGGATAGTGGTATCCACCAGAAAGACTGGGGTAGTCTACAACAGTCTGGGCTTGTAGATGCTAAAGAGTAAATAAAAATATCTTATGAAAATAAAAACAAAGGCTCCCAGAAACAGTAAGATTGTTAAATGATAATTCCAGTGCCAAGGGTAAGTTTCTTCCCATGAGCTGTTGCCAAGGATGTCTCAGATGCCCTCAAAAGAATAAAGGCTATTGGGACTAATGCTGGTTGCACTCCAGGACTAGATGGTTAGAATCCACTGCTGAAGACACCACATAATGTGAGCATGTGGAAAGAGAAATTAATCTAGGACTGAGCTGGAAACTCCCAGCCACTAGATGGCCTGCCTTAAGAGTGCCAGAAAGCACTATGTAGATGACTGGGACAGCACTGTCCCCAAGAATTCTGCTTAATGATGCACTACCGACCTGCCTGGCAAGACATGTCTGCTGGTGTAATAGTGGCACAACTAATGTAACCAAGAAATTTCTAATTGGATTTAATGCACTCTCCTTAAGTAAGAACACTCATCTGACACTGTAGCCCATGCCAAACCCTGGTGGCAAGTGAAGTTATAGACCCCAATGAGGAAGCCACTGTATTTTTTTTCTTAGACAGATATGATACATATGCTAAGATACCTTCCAAGCATTTGTGTTTATGCCCATGTGTTATTACTACAGTGTCAATTTAGATGGCAGTAGGAGGAAGATGGTCCTCTATGTGTGTCACCCCCTCCTCCAAGGCTTAGGAAGTCTTGATGAAGAGGATAGAAGGAAGAATGTAAGATAGAAGAAGGAGTGAATGTCATAAAAGACTGTCCTTAGACAGACAGAATGGATAGACACCATCTTCCCAGGCTTGGTTGTGCCTGCTTGCCTAGGATCATCACAGGTAAGCTTGGTGACTTTTATGTACCACAAGGAGGGAGTCAGGGGAGTCAGTCATACATCTCAATCAGTCAGTCAGCCATAGCTGCATGTGGCCTCTGGGGAGGAGCTCAGGGTGTATGGGCTTAGTTAGTCTCTCTTGCCATTTTATGTGGCTGTGAGGAAGACACCATCCATGTTTAGATGAAGCCTTTCCAGTACAGCCTGTGGGGAAGTCACACCCTCACTCCTGAAGGTACATGCTCACCCACTGCTTTGTAATTAAACCCCATTAAACTTACTGGTTTCCCAAACTGAGTTTGGTGAGATTGCACCTTGGTTTGTCATTGGGACCAAGGAAGGAGCAGATGGATATTGTTTGCTCTCTCCCTGAAGGAATTTTAGCTACACACCTCTATGTCACTTGAGAGTTTAAAAAAATCTCTCCACTAAGGCTTCCTCCCTTCTGGTAGCTTTCATAGTACTAGAAGGAGCTATTCAGCTTCTAGGAGAAAAAATATACCAACAGTCTTACCCAGCTACGATCCCTGTGAGCTAACCACTGTGGCAAGATATGCCCATGTGTGCAATAATGGCATCAGTGTTATGGGGTAACCAATCTTTCTCTAAGTATATGTAAGGCCCTCTCCAAAATAGGAAACTGACTTCTGGTGATGTAAATCTAGTCAAGATCCCATGGGTGGGTAAGTTCATAGTCCCTAGGTGTGAACCCACTATGAAAATTCTACTAAATAGATATAGTGTCTACCTTCTAAAATTTGTATCTCTATATCCATAGATTACTGCAGCTCTAACATCTCATTAGCAAATTTTCTTTGTGCCATGAACAACAGTTAATTCAGAGACTTAGAACTGGGAAAAATATAAAGAGTATTTGTGTATTCAACCACAAATGGGGCATCTACATAACACTTCCTCAAAGCTCAGGGACCATTGTGAAAGAAGAGTAGATTGTAAGAGACAAAGGTCAGGGAGGACCAGGATTAAACAGTTTCTTTGGGACATGACTGGAACACTAAGCTCATGAACTTGTATCATCTGTGGTTGCCTGCACAAAACCTGCACAAAATCAAGCCAGTCAGCATTCCAGCATGGAGAAGGGAAGGGCTTGCAAACTTCTTTTTTTTTTTTTTTTTATTGATGCTTTGTGTATTTCATACATCATTTTCCATTCGGTTCAGGCATATATCCCCTTCCCTTCCCCCACCCCACCCCTACCCATCCCAGATCATGCATTCTGCCGTAAGTTTTCTGCATCTTTCTCTGCTTTTTTGTTTTGTTTTGTTTTCATTTTGTTTTTTAAACATAAGTGATAATTTGTGATACAAGCATCCTTCATGTAAAACCAGTTTGAGCAGTTGTGCCCCAACCCACACAGCTATGGGTCCCACCATCAGCAGGGGGGCTTGTATGTCAATCAAGTTGACAAATGAGTGTCCAGTCTATATTGTTGTAGTTTCACCATTAACCCCAATCAAACCCTTACATTCTACCACACCCCCTCTTCCGCAGATTGTTCCCTAGGCTTAGAAAAGGGGCGCAGGGTGATGAGAAGTAAAACACTCTATTTCTCTGTGCTGATGTCTTGGTCTCTAGTCAGTTCTGGCTGTTTCTTTTCATGGGCTGCAGCTTGTCCCAGCATAACCTTTTGATCCTACTAATGAAGCACATGCAATTAGTAGTTAGGTATTAAACAGATATAATTATAGCCTTTTCGATCCTACTAATGAAGCACACACAATTTAGATATATAGGTATTTAAACAGTACTAATTGTTATGGTAGGTTTCTTTGGTATAGACACAGATGTTTGGATGGTATGTTAATTCATGAATTGCATTTTATTCTGTTAAGTATGCAGGTACTTGTGTGGTTATAACATCCCTAACATTAGAGGATGTAATTTGTGGCATCAGCCGTGGGTTTTTTCCTCCAAGGAGAGAGCTATATAGCCAATTAGATTTGGGATAAACAGACATATGGCTGCCACCTGCTGCATAGTATTTCCAGGCAGATGAGGTGTAGCTGTGCTGATGGAAGTCTTGCTTGACTCAGGAGCCCTATATTTGCTTTATGGTTTAGTTCTTGGTAAGCATATTGGAACAACTTGGTTTGAAGGCTGATAAAAAGGTAAGCATCTGAGTTAAATGGTAGATTATAAATTGCTCTTTCCACATTAGCTTTAACTAAAGTCTGTATAACAATTCTTTGGGATTGGTATAAACAAATGTTCTCTATAATTTTGCTGTCATAGAGTATCACATGGTAGCACATCTTCTTTCACCTATAGGATGATTTATACTCAAAAAATAAAGTTTGTTTCCAAGTTAATCACTTACAGTAACCCAAAAAGCATGGGTAACTTGAATGAAATCTATGCCTTGATTCACCCTATAGGTATTGTATTAAAACAACTGCTTTTTTGAGACTCAGGGTCAAAAATAAAACCTTAAATAAAAAAGGGGGATATAGATAGATATGAAAACTTTTTGTCAAAAAAACCTTGCAACAATCTTAAAAACTAACTATGGAAGGATTTGTATGTTCCAACAGGCCAGAGTATCAGCCAACTTAATGGCTAAGAAATGAAATGCAGCTTTGCAGTGAGTTAGGATTGTATAAGAAGTGCCATGCAGAGGATTGACTCCTCTGTGGCATTGAAAGGGAAGAAATGCCCTCAGATTGCGAGCACTATCAGGCCCCTCTGTGGATCCTAACTAGTAACAACTATTTTTAATGATTCCTAACGAAGCTTACCTTCTAGGTGCCGCAAAGGTTTTAATACAAGAGATTTCTTAACTCCCCCCCATATAATAAGGAGAAATAAGATGATGATGAGGTCGTTCTCCAGCTGTAGATTGGAGCAGCTGTTATAGAGTATTCTCTTGTAATCAGTAAACTGCCTTCTTTAATTGACTAATGGACAATAGAAACTGTGAAAGAGGATTATTCTCTATTCAGAACCAATATAATGCTAAGTCTCCTTAAGCTATGCACTTAAACAAAATATATTAATACAGGAGCTCTGACATCAACAATGGATTATTCTACCAAGGAGATGAGGGCTCACAAACTTCTAACCCTAGATGAGGAACCTACTGACAATTGGTGATTTAGGTGAGGGAGAGTCAGCTTTCTGTAATGGTGTGGCCCATGGTAGGTTAACCATGATCCAATGTATAGATGATCCTACACTTATGAGTATGTGGACATTACAAATTGGACAGGGAAGATTATAAAAGAAAAGTGCATGAATTTGTGAGGGGATGAGGGACCACTGGGATATGATGGGTTTAGGTCATGGAGAGAGGAAGGAAAAATTAGCTGCTACATAGGAAAGAACTGTAGTGCATTCTTTCCAATAACTTCCTGTGTGAAGAGTATCTTATAAGGGAACACTAAGGGCAAGCCCTGCCTGAGGCATTGAATATACAGAAAAATTGAATAAGTCGCTTTACTGTGTGTAGTTGTTGCCCAATGCAGAGGGGAACAGGAAACAGTATTGCATATATTGTGTGCCTGCTAGAGTCTAAAGGATTTGATGATATATCTATATATATATATATATATATAATATATATATATATATAATCATACATATGTACATTAATTATGGTATTTATATACATATATACATATGTACAATATGGTATGTTTATATATGTATTCCTGTTCAATAATTGGTACAAGATTTCATTAACTGTGCCTATGCTTTTGCTATTCTGTTTACTCTATTTCCCAAAACAGAAGATAATCAGTCTGGGAGATTTCTGATTATGATTAGTGGTCATTCTTTCCTAGAGGCAGCTCTGAGGCAGAGTTGATCTCACTGTGAGAGGAACAAGTTATAGGGAGTTTGTTACAAAATATTTTTAGCATAAATGAGGCCTAGTGATCTTTCTAGGGAAGGAAAGAAAGCCCTAGACTTTTCTGGATACGCATAGTACAACAGAGCTGAAGTCCAGAGAATGTACAGAGCCTGTCACTGTGTGTAAACACATAGTTAGAAAAAAATGTGAAGCTGCATTATCTTCCTGCTGTCTGTTTCAGTCTTCTGCCTTCCTTGAGGTACCAGTTGGCAACAATGTTTAACAAACCAAAGATACGCTGGTGATTCTCTTCAGAGAACCAAAGAGAAGCAATAGTAGCCACTTTCCATGTTGCTTGTGAGGGGAGATTGCAGCATGAAAGCAGAAACAGTAAGGTGAATGCCAAGGAGGCAGCCCCTTCTCCCTAGAAGGTCCTATAAAGTCCCTGCAACTCTTAGTGGCAAGTATCATGAAACAGAGAACCACAGCAAAGCTGATGATGATGACAGGGTGATTGGAGAAGACTACCAGTATTCTGAGACCAGCATCTCTGGGACGAGAAATGAGGCAACCATTCTAAGCAGAATCCATGACTTATTTGTCTGGGAAGCAGCAGTGATAAGCCTGCCTGGTTGGAACTTATAACTTCCCAAGAAGGAATTGGGGGATTCATCCGGAATTCATAATACTGCTTCTATGGAGAAAATACCTTTGACTCTTTCACTTTCGCCTTTCTCTTCTAGTCAAGACATTAATTTTAGAGTACAAACCATATTCATAAAAGTGATGATTAATGCTGCCCTGTTGAGTAAGGAGAGCTGATAGATGTTTGCTTCTGAGGTTTTTTTTCCAGTCACAAAACCAGACAGGCTTTGGAAGCATATCAAAGACAGAATTCTGAGCAGTGTTTATGTGGCCTTAATGCCATGTTTCTATTTGCCTTAAATTACTTTAACAAAATGGTTATATATACATCATATATGTATCTATCCCTCAAGCTCTGGTGCTAACAAGAAAGACTCAGTGCCTCCATCCAGCAGGATATAGATTTAGATAACCTATACCCATAAATTCCCTCAAGAGCAAGAAATGAAATATCTCAAATAGAGGAGGCTTGCTGTTAGTAGCATAAAAGTACAATTGATGCGAGGGCAAATCTTTAATTCTTCCTCAGGTATCTTCCTTCATTATTCATAACTAAATCTTGTGGGCTGTTTCCAATTACCTGGAGTGCAAGTGGGCTACAATTTCCAGGAAACTGTGAAGTTAGTGGACAGATCTCTGGAAAGCGGTCTTTCTGCCAGATCCTCTGCATTGCCTCTTCTGAAAAATCTGGATGTCTCATCCTTGCTTACTTTCTCCTAGCTAACCTTTATCGCTTCCAGGAATTAGAAAAAAGTCAGCAAGTTACTGTTCCTGTCTCCCCATTTAAAATGCAGGCTGAATGCAGGGAATCAATAACCTCACTGTCTTTACAATGCCACCTCAACACATGTTTCTTTCTGCCATATTTTCTTCTTGAATTATGACCCTAATTGAACATGCTTAGAAGTGTGTTTCTTAAATTAGACTTGTACTGGAATGTATTTTTCCCTAAGTGCCTCTCCACATGAATTTGTATAAGGCTTCTTAAAAATTCCTCATCTTGGGACTGGAGAGATGGCTCAGCAGTTAAGAGCACTGGCTGCTCTTGTGGAGGATCCAAGTTTGATCCCCAGCACCCACAAGGCAGCTAGAAATCATCAGTAACTCCAGGTCCAGGAATCAGACACTTTCTTCTAACTTCACGGGGGTTGTACAACACAAGTCCACTTATACTTGTACACATCAATTAAAAATATTTTCAAAAATTCTTCATCTTTACTTTGTTTAGGGAGAGCATTGCTTTGCCACTGACTCCTGCACTCTCCTTGCCTGCTTTAGGTAATCAATCTTTCTCCACTCTTTTATGTTTTGGCTGCGTTTAGGGTTTGCACTCACCAAGCTGCGGATAAATTGCATTTGGTCAGAGAAGTACTCTAGTGCTCACACTCAAAAATGTTCTTGTGGCTATGTGGTTCATTCAGACAGCACTGACTGCACCAGATTAATCTTTACCCACTGTCAATACAGGACATGGTGGACTATTTAAGGAAGATACAGATTTTAATTGTTGTTTTCTCTTTCTTCATGTCAACTTTTCAGCAGGATGTTTGTGGCCAGGCTTTGTGGTTGGAATGTTGGCAGCCATTTTCTTGGCCAACCCCTCCCACCCTTTTCACAGTTGCTTCCTCTTTCTATTTTTCCTTAAAGACTTCTACAGAGACTTTCAGACAGATAACTTTTTAATTGGTTTTCTTTCTAAATTTATAAGAATTTTGGCTTGATTTTGAGACTTTTCCAATAGCCAATCAATATATGAGTTTCCTTCTCACTGAAATTCAATGCCTAAGGTATAAAAGATATATGCTACTTCCGTTCAGGGTGCAGATTTGGGGGCCTGAGCCTGCTGGACCAGGTTACAGCCTAAATGAAATACCTGCTTCCTGTAAACTTCTGGTGCTCTGCCTGCTCTTTCTTGCCATATTCTCATTTCCATTTCCATTGTACACAAAGCTGTCACTACCCTGAGTCACAACTGTCACTAGAAATTTTGTGCAGGTTTCATAATTTACTAAAATGTTCTCATGTGCTGTATTTTAACTTAGATGCATGGATATTCAGAGACAATATTTTATCCCACTTTACAGATGATAAATTTGATTACAGGAAGATGATGTGACTCTCCTACATGGAAATGTTGCATGCGACTTTAAATTTTAGGTGACCCTTAAACACACATCTCCACGTGTTCATATGCTTTCAGACTCTTAAAATTGTTGTTCTGATCATGTAATGAATCTAAAATTGTTGTGGAATAAAACACTACCATTTTCTTTTAAAAAATTTTTTGTTTATTTTCATATGCGTATGAATATATTGTATGCATGTAGGATGGTGCACCCGTGTCGTGCAATGCCGCGGAGGTCAGGAGAGGGAGTCGGATTCCCCTGGAACTGAAGTTTTCTTGTGAGTCCAATTCCTTTCTTCAGGACTGTGACCCAACATATTGGCCTTATTTGTCTTTGTATTGACTGTTCTTTCCTTAGAGGATATTCCTGAGGTCATGTGTCTAAAACTTTTTGTCCTTTTCCATGTGGAATCTGTTCAGACTGGAGTACCTTACATAGTTCTTTCATTGACATTTGCTGGGGTGTAGTTGTGATGGGCTAGTGCCCAGGACTAATCACCACCACTCCCCAAGTAGCCACCATGAGTTTTCTCAGAGCAGAGGTTTTAAAAAATATCATGTATCATACATCCTCCAGACTGTCACAAAGGTAGAACTACATAATTCCCATGACCTAGCCTTTTACAGTATATGGTCAGTTCCATCCCATTACAGTGATTACACTTGGCCAGAGCAGAATATTATGGAAGTGGGGCACACAAAGAGTAAGAAGTATGGTGAGGTTCACCAAAGAAATATGTATGGAGACCAGCTGCCAGAATCATTGTAGTGATGTTCCTGGAAAGGTCAAAATTTGGATGTCTTTTTCAACTTTGGTATGATGATTGTACTTAACACATGCAGGTGGTCCTTTGGATCACTATAAAAAATGCTTAAATTAAGGCAAAACAAAATAAAATAAAAAAACCCAAAATTCTCATGTCTCTGAAGTTCATAGAAACTATAAAATTGACAAATCAATATAGGAAAGGCCAGCAATAGCTTTTCTGGAATTTAATTTTGTTTAAGCAGTTGTTTTAGTTAATAAAATAGAAAATAGGGCTGGAGAGATGGCCTAGCGGTTAAGAGCACCGACTGCTCTTGCAGAGGACCCGGGTTTGATCCCCAGCACCCACATGGCGGCTGAGAACCGTCTGTAACTCCAATTCCAGGAGAACTCCAGTTCCAGGGGAATCCGAGACCCTCTTCTGACCTCCGCGTCATTGCACAACATGGGTGCACAGACCTACATGCAGACAGTACATTCATACACATGCAAAAATAAATAAAATTAAAAAAAAATAAAAAATAAAAGAAAATAAAGTAACTGTAGATTCTTTTCTAGAAACTTTTATTTTGTTATTCATAGGATACTGTGCTAGCACAGTATCCTATGAATAACAAAATAAAAGTTTCTAGAAAAGAATCTACAGTTACTTTATTTTCTTTTATTTTTTATTTTTTTTTAATTTTATTTATTTTTGCATGTGTATGAATGTAGTGTCTGCATGTAGGTCTGTGCACCCATGTTGTGCAATGACACGGAGGTCAGAAGAGGGTCTTGGATTCCCCTGGAACTGGAGTTCTCCTGGAATTGGAGTTACAGACGGTTCTCAGCCACCATGTGGGTGCTGGGGATCAAACCCGGGTCCTCTGCAAGAGCAGTCGGTGCTCTTAACCGCTAGGCCATCTCTCCAGCCTTATTTTCTATTTTATTAACTAAAACAACTTCTTAAACAAAATTAAATTCCAGAAAAGCTATTGCTGGCCTTTCCTATATTGATTTGTCAATTTTATAGTTTCTATGAACTTCAGAGACATGAGAATTTTGGGTTTTTTTATTTTAT
>VZQC01000295.1:158593-258337 GCA_009823505.1 Rhizomys pruinosus
GAGATTGGCCTGAGTCTCAGAAGAGACTTTGGACTGTGGACTTTTGAATGGCATTGAAACTGGTAAAGACTATGGGGACTTTTAAGGTTGGACTAAATGCATTTTGCATTTTATATGGTCAGGAGCCTATGGGGGCCAGGGAGTGGAATGTGGTGGTTTGCATGAGTGTCCCCCATAGGCTCTAGGTATTCAGACATTTGTCTCCAGTTGGTGGCGCTGGTTTTGGAGGTCTTGGAGGGTGTGGCCATGCTAGAGGAAGTGTGTTGTTGGGGGCAGGCTTAGTGAGTTTTAACAAGCCTCGTGGTCTACAGTTGCTTCCTCTCTGTTTCCTGTGCTCTTTGTGAGCTGTGACCCTAGGCTTCCTGCTCCAGATCCAGCCGCCGTGCCTCCTGCCACAATGGACTCTAATTCCCTGGAATTGCCAATCGTAAGCTCAAATAAACTCTTCCTTTTATAAGTTCCTTGGTCATGGTGCTTTATCACAGCAACAGAAAACTGACTAATGCAGTGACCCATTATGTAGCTCTGTAATAGTCTCCATCAGTTTCAAAAAGAAGCTTCTATGATGAGTGGTGACAGGTATTCTTGTTTTTAAATATAATGGTATATATTTACATACAGTAAGACATTTGTCTAGAGGTTTTCCAGATGAAGGGTTTTCTCTAGGATCTATGACCTCTCCAACCATGTGTATTTGGATATGTTTACAGTACCACACATGAGTTCCCTCCTACAGAGCAAGCTTTAAGTCCAATTAGATGGCTGTTGATTATCCTCAAGATAAAAGGGCCACTACTGCAATGATATACTTTCTTAATAACTACTGCTTGATTTTTCTCCCATATCAGCTTGCATAGTATCTTCTGAAACTATGAGAGCTAGTCTTCAGGGAGGAAGCTTCCAGGTCAGTTCCTGCTCCATTGATCCAAATTTTGTGTTCAGAGTATGTGCTGTCTTCAGAAATAGAGTTATATATTCAGTTAGGAGAGACAATCAAGGGATATGGCAATAACTTGTGTCAAGGTAGTCCAGGAAACTCCCCAGATAACACAAGTTATTGCCACTTGTCCCATATTATTTTATAGACATACAAATACATTATTTTATAGACATACAAATACAAAACAAAGCTCAGTGAACGTATAGCTAGGCTAGGCTGACAAGCCAATGAGCATCAGTGATCTATCTCTGTGTCACTCCCCATTCTAGTGCTGGGGTTACAGATTCAAACATACTTTACATGTGTACTAAGCATTCAGGCTCACATTCTCATGCTTGTGCAGTACATATTTTACCAGTGAGCCCTGATCCCAGCAACACCCTTCCCCCATGGTACTTCTTGTTTCACTTTTTTCAGAAAAGATCATGTTTTGAGTTTCACCCTGTTATAATCACAAGGATTACAACATTTCCAATCTTTGCACTGGTTAAGGTGCCATTTTTTGCTTATTCCTATCCAAGTAGATACAATATGATATCATGGTTTGGAGCTGTAATTTCCTAAGGGCCAGTAAAGTTGAATATGCTCATATGATTATTGGATTATCATATCCACTTTATCCTTGGATAACTTTACATTTAAATTTCATATATATATTTTAATTGTTTAGTGTACTTTGATAGTTCTCTGTGTATACTGAGCATTAATTATTTATGAAATATATGATTTGAAATTATTTTCTTCCATTCTGTGGGGTACCCTTTAACTGTGTAAACATGGCCATTTGTTGCAATTATTTTAAAGAACTTCAGAGTCTAACTAATTTTTTGTCTATTTTTTCTTTGTTGCATCTGTCTTTGGGGTCATATGCAGGAAACCATTTACAAGTCTAATATAATAAACTGTCGAGTTTTCTGTTAATAATTTTTAATATTTAGTAATACATGTAGGTCTTTGATCTACTATGTGTTAATTTGGGGAGGGACTTTTTGAGACTGGGTCTCGCTGTAGCTCCAGCTGGTCTGGAACTCTGTATGTATTCCAAGGTGGCCTCAGTCTCACAGAGATCTGCCTGCCTCTGCCTCCCAAGTGCTGATATTAATGGCTTGCACTACCACATCTGGTTTTAGGTGTTAATTTTTGTTTATGGTGTGAGCATTGATCAAACTTCATAACTGTGCATGTGTGTATCCAGTTTTCTTGGGAGCATTTTTTTAAAAGACTCTTCACGAACTGAGTGCTGTTATCATCCTTGTCAAAGCTCATTTAACTTTATGTGTGAGGGGTGTTCCTAGGCTGTCTGTTTTATTTGGTTAATCTATTTTTCTTTTTGTTAGTGTCATACATTGTTGATCACTGTAGCTTTTTGCAAACTGTGATTTGGGCAACTGAGTCTTTGCTCTTTTTACATATTGGATTTTAAAATATTTTTAGTATTCTTTGTTTAAATTCAGGGCTCCTTGAAATTATACATGAATTTTAGGATTATCTTTCCTGTTTCTGCAAAAGATATTGTGATGACAAAGATTGCATTAAATATTTACATTAACTTGACTATTGTTTACATCTTAATACTATTGTCTTCCAGATATAAAATATATTTCCATTTTTGTGTCCTTTCATTTTAATATGATTTATAGCTCTCACTTTACAAGTACTTATCTCTCTGGTTAATTCCTGTTCTTAATGTTTTATGATGGCATCTGCTTAGTAATTACTTTCATTATTTCGTTTGCAGATCATTCATTTCTAATATAAAAGAAACAACTATTCTGTACATTGACTTTATATCCTCTAACTTTACAGAATTTTCTTATTCTAAGAATGGTTTGATTTTGACTATACCTTTTTCTACATGCAAAATCATGTTATTCATAAATAGAAATAGTTTTACTTCTGGATCTTTAATTTGCATACATTCATTTATTTGTTGTACCTAATTACCCTGGTTAGAGTTTCTAATACTGCATGTTGAGCAATATCAGTGAAGTGGATATACTATCTGTGTCTTAATCTTAAAGAAAGTCTTTCAGTTTTCATTAGTATGTATTGTATGAATTCTGTATTCTTTGAAGAGTTATTTATCTTTATTGAATGTGCATGAGTGTTTCTCTGCATGTATATATGTGCATGACAAATACTCACAGAGTCTAGAAGAGGATGTCAGATATCTTGGAACTGGAGCTATAGGAGGCTGAGAGCCACCATTTGACTGATGAGAACTGGACGTGGGTCCTCTGTTAAGAGTAGCAAAAGCTGTTAACCACTGATCCATCTCTCTGGCATCAAATTCTGGGCTCCTCAAGTGCAGTCTTTCTCATATCAAGAATGGTACCTTTTCTACATGGATTATTGAATATGTTATAAAAACTACTGAATTTTAAATTAAAATAAATTTATTTTAACTAGCATTTATTTTATCAAATGTTCTTTTTTTCCATTAATTATGGTAATATCATAGTTTAGAGTTTTCTTTTTCTATTGTTTTACATTGATTGATGCTCATATGTTAACCATTTGTGCACTGTAGCTATAAAAGCTACTTGATTATGATGTATAATCACTTTTCAAATTAACTTTGTTACTTTTTTTCTTTTTTTTGGTCTTTTTGAGACAGAGTCTCCCTGTAGCACCAGCTGTCCTGGAACTCGCTCTGTAGACCAGGCTGGCCTTGAACTCACAAAGATCTGCCTGCCTCTGCCTCCCAAGTGCTAGGATTAAAGGAGTGTGCCACCACGCCCGGCTAACTTTGTTACTGTTTGGTTAAGCACTTTTTAGTCTACTATCTATCTATCTATCTATTTATCTATCTATCTATCCTCATCATCATCATCATCTATCTATCTATCTATCATCATTGTCACCTACCATCTATCTATATCTATCATCTCTCACCTATCTATAATGGACAGTTTTATTTTCTTGCAGATGTGTGTACTGGCCACACAGAATGAGTTCCAAAGCATCTCCTCCTCTTCATCAATATATATGGAAGAATTTAACAAGGGTCAACATAAATTCATTAAATGTTTTGTGGAATTCACCAGTGAACTCAACTGAGAATGGATTTTCTTTGGCGGAATGTTTTAGATTGTCAATTTATTCCTATTTCTAGTTGTAAATATGTACAAATTGCCTGTGCTTTTTGAATTGGTTTGTGTGTTTCTAGAAAGTACATCTAGATTATTGGTTGCTACACATAATTGCTTATGATATTCTATTTTCATGCATCTCTGTAAGATCAGGAAAACATACCACTTTTATTTTAATTTTAGTAATTTGAGTCTTCCTTCTTTATTGTTTAAATTTCACAAAAGATTTGGCAATTTTATTGATCTTGGTTGTTGATTTTTTTCTACTCTTTTCCTGTTTTGTATTTTATTTGGTACTAATCTTCATTATTGATTTCCTTCTACTAGATTTGATATATTTTGCTCTTCTTTTTCTAGTTCCATAAGCTAGCAGGTTGATTATTGATTCATAGTAAAAACTTATATATATATAATATATAATAATACATGCATATATATACATATATATGTATATATGCATGTATTATTATAGATTGTCATGTCTTTTCTTATTGTATTTTATGTATTGATATATATTGTAATTCCATTTTAATTTTTCTTCAGTTGTTCTCCAATTTTGTCATGAATTTTTATTTGAACCATTGGTTATTTTGTGCATATTGTGAAAATTTCAGTTTTTCTTCTCTTACTTTATTCCATTATGTTTGAGAAATCAGTTTATTAAAGCTCATTTTTAAAACCTAACATGGTTTGTCTTGGAGAACCTTTAAAAACATTATTTTATTTGTTGAGAATTCAGTTATGTCTTACTCATGTCAATCAATGCTACCCCTATGTGCATAAGAATGGAACCATTACAGCCTGTTGCCACACTCCCAAAGAAAACGGGGTCTTTCTCCCTCCCGCCCTTGATCCTAGCAGCTCCTCAATTAGGAATGAGGCTTGATGAGTCCCTCTTCCAGAATTCAGACAGGTTTTTATCTGAAAATTTTATTCATTTTTATTTTATGTGTAAGATTGTTTTTCCTGGATATAAGTGCATCCATCTCATGCAATGCCCAAAGAGGTCAGAAGAGGGCATCCAGTCCCCTGGAACTGGAGTTACTACCCTCAACTGGAATGAGCCCTACTAGGAACCAAGCTCAGGTCCTTTGCAAAGAGCCTTTGAGCCATCTCTCCAGACCAAGACAGGTTTTATCTTATGCTTGTGACCAAAGCACAGGGGGTTTCTTAGGAGCACTACAGCTATTCATGTCCAGAGGACAGCACATCATTCCTCCCCAAATTCCTAGTATTCCAACTTGTTTATGCTGAATGTTTTTTTATGCCCCCCCCCGTTTTTTTGCTGCTGATCTTTTTTTAAATTTTTATTTATTTATTTTTGTATGTGTGTGAAGGTACTGTCTGCATGTAGGTTTGTGCACCCGTGTCATGCAATGCCGTGGAGGTCAGAAGAGGGTGTCAGATTCCCCTGGAACTGGAGTGAAAGACGGTTCTTAGCCACTATGTGGGTGCTGGGAATCGAACCCGGGTCCTCTGCAAGAGCAGTCAGCACTCTTAACCGTTAGGCCATCTCTCCAGCCCTGCTACTGTTCTTAAGTATATTAACACTACCCAACCACATAGACAGGATGAAATAAATGGTCAGGAAAACAAAATGGTCTTTTCACAGTACTTGATGAGAAAACAATCAGAACAATGGCAACCTAAATCTGCTAAACAGAAAGGCCGGTAAAAGGGAAAGGAAATGTGAAACTGTGGTTAGGGCTTTCTATAAAAATGATTTACAAATAGGGAAAGAATAGACTTTCTTGACAAAGCAGGTAACTGTCCTGGGTAAATCCAGTTCTCTGTGACCCCCACACCATGAAGGCACCAAGAGATCTAGATGGGGATGGCTGGAAAAATAGGAATGGGCCCCAAACAGGCAGTTTGATAACTGCTATGATTTTCAGAGTATGCATCAAAGTGCTAAGTCAAGTTTACTGACCACACAGTTAAACATCCAACATGTGCTGAATGTGTCTGAAAAGGTGAACACTTTAGGTTATAGACTGAATGTGAATTGTCTAGAAAAAATGCTTATGGTAATTGGGCATGGTGCAACATGCCTGACAAGAATGGCCAAGTAAAATGCTTTGGAATAAATCAACAATCAAGAGTTATTGACCTATTTCTCAGGTGCAGTCATAAATTCGCAGTCTCATACTTTAAAGGAGTCCCATCTGTTGCAACTTCACTTAGACTCTATCGCATTTGGGGAAGAAGGGTTCGGGTGCAGGAGAAAATGTGACTGAAGGGATAACTTGCTCTATGAGCTTGGGTTACCTGAAAGGACAAGAATCAGAGTTTGTACAAATATTGAGAGAAAATTAAAATTAGTTAGCCCTACCTTGTAAAATTTGTGAGAATGGCAGAAGAATGTTAATGAGATTGATCCTTTCTTCTTATTATTCCAGATGTCTCTGTTGCATCTTTCACCACTTCTGTTGAACAAAGAATGCTCTGCCCATATACTCTTTACAGTTTCCTCCAAACTCCAGCACTGAGCAGAGGTTTTGCTAATTATTTTTGCATTGTGCGTTAAGAGACATGAGCAAATGAACTATACTAGGCGTTATTCTGGTCCTTTTTGGAAGTCAAGGCCAATTAGAAGTTGCTCTCTCTCTCCCCTTTTTGTTCTAGAAACAACAGAAACTCAGCTATCTCAGCAGCTTTAAGTAGGGCTGATACTTGCCAGACACAGCTTTATTTTGCATAACTTTTAGTAGAAATTTTGTGTATTTCATACATAGCATCTCAGTCAGTCTTAATCACTTTTATATCCCCTTCCCCATTAGCTCTCCCATAGGCTGCCCCCACTGAAACTCATAGATTCTGTCATTCGTGTTAAGGCTTATTGTGCCAAATTAGTCTCCTTAGCCATTCTGCAGCCCCAGGAAGCCTATCCAGAGTCCCTTGCTTTAAGAAGGCCAGTTCTGGGCTGGAGAGATAGCCTAGCGGTTAAGAGCACTGACTGCTCTTGCAGAGGACCCAGACTCGATCCCCAGCACCCACATGGCGGCTGAGAACTCTGCAACTCCAATTCCAGGAGAACTCCAGTTCCAAGGGAATCTGACACCTTCTTCTGACCTCCGTGGCATTGCACAATACGGGTGCACAAACCTACATGCAGACAGTACATTCATACACATACAAAAATAAATAAAATTAAAAAAAAAATAAGAAGGCCAGTTCTTCCTCACCCAACAGTAATGAGCTGCCAATAGTTCTTCACCTAAGAGTGGGTTCTGCTGCCCATTTCCCCAGTTCCATGCTGAGTATTTGTCTGGTTGAGCTTGCATGAATCTTGTGTGTGCTGGCATCAATGCTGTAGGTTCACATGAGCAGGGCCCCAGGAACATACAGGATTCTGTTTCCGTATGGTCTTGCATCACCTCCCTGACTCTTATAATCTTTCTGCTCATCTTCCTCAATGTTCCCAGATTCCTGGGTGAGCGAAGCTGAATATAGGAGACCTGTCCATGAACCCACACTCTGAAGACTCCTCATCACCACAGTTTGGCCATTTATGACCTTTTGATTTCCTGTTACTTGAGGGAGCTTACATGTAAGAGGTTACTCAGTGTCCTCTTGGTCCCTTGTTCTATGTTGCATGAGACTTAGGTGTAGAGGCTACATTGTATATGTGCCACTTGGGCTTTGGCAATTCACAATGTCTGTGTGTGGCTGGTTGTGCTACTCTGTAATAGTCTTCATCTGGTGCAAAAGAAGCTTCTTTCTTGAGTAGTGTCTTGGATATTTGTCTCTAAATGTAAGGATAATTTTTTTGCACTTAGTAAGATGTGACATTAGCCTAGGGCTGTGACAGCCTTGGGAATTTCTGTAGAGATCTCTGACCTCTCCATTCATGTGTATCTGGCTATGTTTACAGTACCATACATGGGTTTTCTCCAATTAACCAGGCTTTAAGACCAAGTAGTTAGCTTTTGATTGGCCCCTAGATGAAAGTGACACTATTGTACCAATATCCTATGTTGTGTCAGACACTGATGTGGATATTTGGTATTAAAGCTGCTGTTGGAACATACATTGCTGTTGTTCCTCAGTAGCTTGCATAGTGCATTCCAAAGCTATGAGAGCTTGCTCTCAAGGGAGCTGGCTTCCAGGTCAGTTCCACCTCCATTGCTCCAAATCCAGTTTCTGAAGTATGTCCTGTCTTGAGCAATAGGGTCTTACCTTCGGGTTCTGGGAGATGATCTAGGGCTTTGGCAATAGCTTGTATAATTTTGGGAGTCTCTTGGGCTACCCTGGCCAACAACTCAAAGGAAAGTTTCTCCTGTCTGGCACTGTTTCTTATTATCTAACCTTCAGATATGCACATGGGCTTATGTAGAGCTATTTTACATGCAATTTGTCAATAGATTGTTAGACTAATATGATTCCCTTAGTTTTTTTTTTTTTACACTAGGCATTATTTACATCTTCTCTCTCTTCCTCCCTGTCTAGTCCTCCCTCCAGATCATCCCCATTTAAAGTGCTCCCATTTTTCTCATGTCTCCCTTGATAACAGCATTCTCCTATGGTTCCACCTCTTTTGAGATCATTCTTTCCCTATATTTCCCAATTTTCTTCTTCTGTAACACTTTTCCCTTCCCATTTAAATGCCCTTGCTTTATATTTTTCTCCCTTAGTAATACCTGTCTAGCCTTCTCTCTCAGATTCCCTCTTTCCCTTTAACTTCCTGGTTCCTTTGAATTTTCTTGGTTTGTACAGTTATATCAGGATATGCACTCACATATAAGGATTAACTCCTAAGATCCACAAATGAGGGAGAACATACATCATTTTTTTTTCTGAGTCTGTTATTTCACTTAGCATAAAAGCTTCTAGTTCCATCCATTAACCTGCAAGTTTCATGATGTTGTCTCTCTTTATTTAATGTAATCCTGATTTCACCTTCCAAGTATTTGGTGAGAAATATTGTGTCTATGTCCTTAAGGGAGGATGATTTGGAATCTTCTTTTTTTAAATTGTATCTGTCTACTTTGATGTCAGAATAATACTAGCTCCATCAAAAGAATTTTGAAGCCTTCTCACCTTTTCCATTTTATGGCATAATTGGTTATAATTGTTAGTTCTTTGAACTTCTGATAGAATTTTATAATTAATCAATCTGGCCCTAGCACTTTTTGAATTCAGAGGTATTTTATTAATGCTGCAATTTCATTGCTTGGTTATATGTCCATTTAAATTATTTAATTTGTCTTGATTTAGTTTTAATGTCATATGCATCTAAAAATTTACTATTTATTTCAGATTTTTCAGTTTAGTAGATGATAGTTTTTAAGATATGCTCTTGTGGCTTTCTGAATTTCACTGGATTCTGTTGTAATTTCTTCCTTCTTATACCTAATTTTATTGAGTCTTCTAGTTCTTTCTTTTGGTAATTTGGCTAACAGTTTGTCAATCTTGCTTATCTTTTCAAAGATCCAATTGTTTCATCAACTTTTTTGTCTTTTTAAAAATATATTTCATTAATTCTTCTCTGGATTTTGATTTTATCCCACCCTCTACTGTTTAGAGGTTGGTTTTTTTCCTTGTTTCTCCAAGACCATACTGCGCATCATAAGGTATTCATTTGAGTTCTCTCAGATTGCTGCAAGCACTTAGCACTATAAATTTCCTCTCAGGACTGACTTCACTGTGCTCCACAGATCTCATGTTGGTATCTTCATTCAACTCTAGAAACTTTTAAATTTCCTTCTTGAGTCTATCAGTCATAATTCATCATTTCATTTTGCATTGCTTACTTTTCATGAGTTTGCATACTTTCTGTAGCTTCTATTGGTATTGATATCTGGCTTTATTTCATTGTGGTCAGATAAAAGTACAGGATCTTATTTTAATTTTCCCACATTTTTGAGATTTGCTTTGTGTCCTACTATGTAATCAATTTTGAGAAAGTTCCATGGACTCCTGAGACAAATATGTATTCTTTATTGTTTGTGTGTACCTTTCTGTCTATTAGATATCTAATAGGTCTATTGACTTATGGTGTCATTATCTCTAATATTTCTCTGTTTATAGATTTGTCCAGATGACTTATTTATTTTTGAGACAGGGGTATTGAAGTTACTCGTTCACTATTAATGTTCTGGGATTAATCTTCTGTTTTACATTTATAAGTTTTTATGAAATTCGATACACCTGTGCTTGGTGTATATATACTTATAATTATAACATCCTCTCTGGATTATTCCCTTAATAAGAACTGACCTTCCTTATCTCTTTTGTTTTTATTTAGAAGTCTATTTTTTAGATATTCAGATTTTTCTTTCTTACTTCCATTTACTTAGCATGCCTTTTCTCATCCTTTTACCTGAAGATAATCTTTACCTTTCATGCTGAGATGTATTTCTTTTTTTATTGATGAATTGAGACCATTAATATTCAGTGTAGCTACTGAAAGGTATTAATTCCTGTCATTTTGTTTGTTTTGTGTTGTTCTTTTAGACTTGCTTGATTTGCTGTCCTAGTATAGTTTACTTCCTGTGGCCCTTTTGAAGTGTTTATTCTTCTCTTTTTTCTGAAGTATTCCTTCCCACATCCTCTGTAAAGCTGGCTTTGTGATCATAAATTCCCTTTTTCTGATTTGATCATGGAAAGTTTTTTTATTTCTAGTTTGATTGTAATAGATTTTTTTCCAGTCTTGGTTTGGAGTTGTAGCCTTTCACACTCAGAGTAAATCTTCCCAAGCCCTTTTCCCTTAAATGTTTCTATTAAATAATCATTTCTATATTCGTATATTGAATTTACTTCCTTCTTTCATTTAATTTTCTGTCCTTGTTCCCTTGGAGTATATTCATGTAATCTTTTTTTTTTAAATTATTCTTTAACAGTCTTTTCAGTGCTCTGCCAGGGCCATGGGCCGACCTGGCAGGGTGATCCAGGGCCTCACTAAACCATCCAATCGGTAGTAGCAATGGACGGACGGTGTGTACAAAGGGCAGGGACTTAATCAACGCAAGCTTATGACCCATACTTACTGGGAATTCCTAGTTCATGGGGAATAATTGCAATCCCAGATCCCCATCATGAATGGGGTTCAACGGTTACCGGCCCCTGCCAGCATAGGGTAGGGACAAGCTGAGCCAGTCAGTGTAGCGCTTGAAAGCCCCTGACATCTAAGGGCATCACAGACCTGTTATTGCTCAATCTCCAATGACTGAATGCCACTCGTCCCTCTAAGAAGTTGGGGGACACCGTCCACTCATGCTCACGTCCTCATCACAGGGGATCTTTGGTTGTTTGCATGCAGTTGTCATCATTATTTTGAATTATTTTTCTTGAAGTTCTTCAAATTTATGATTATGGGATTAGTAATTTTCAGAAGAGAAATATTGCTGTGCTTTTCCATGTTGCTTTTGTTTCTGTAACCAGACTTGCACATCTGGAATTGGTTATTAGTGAGTTTTCCTTCCTTTTTTCCTTCTTTTCTTCTTTCCATCATTCCTTTCTTTTTTTCTTCTTTCTGTTTGATTCAGCTCATCTTTTAGTAGGGGTGTTTATAATATTCAGCAAAGGACTAAGTCATAGCAGGGTTGAGGTGTCTTTTTACTGTGTGGAATTGGTATTTAGGACTGCAAACTCTATTTGTAGTCTAACTCTGAAAGTTACCCTTTATCTGCAATGATGGTCACGATCCAAGGGTGCCAAGAGCATGGGCCAAAGTCCAAAGGAATCAGGACACAAATATTATGATGCAATCTCATTTTATTATTCTCCATGCAGGTAAATTCTATAATCCCAATTCTGTCCTGTTCTTAGACTTAACTCCCCAAGACTGCTCACCTACAGTGTTCCTTAGCCTCCTGAAGGCAGCAGAGGGGGTCCATGCTATGGAGTTTCCAAGAAGCCCCAGAGCTAATGAATCTCTGACCTGGAGCTGTGGCAGGTGAGGCAGGCCAGTTCAGGCAGCATCTGCATGCAGTTCAGGCACAGGTCTGGGTGTTCTTAGCTGCAGGCATCTCACAGGGCTGGAGTCTCCTGGAATGGGGTGTGAGCTGAGAGGTTCATGGTATCTCACAAGCCTGTGAGGGGGAGTGAGAGCACAGTCATTTCGCACTTCCCAGCTTAAGTAGCCAGAAGGGAGTGAACTTGGTCTCAGTTGACTCCTCATCCGTGGACAGGTGGTTATCTGTCCATCTGAGGTTCCTGCTCTGGTCATGGGCAGAGGGTGTCCTGGTCTGGTTATCTTGTCTCCTGTGCCTGAGCTGTTAATTAGCCATGCAAATTTGGGTTCCAGTGCCTGGGCCCTTTCTTGTGCTCTTGCCTGGTTATCTGAACAGCCTTGAGGGTAATTCAGTTTTTGACTAAGCTAAATTAACATTCCTATTCTCTAAAGTTACAAACACTTCAAATCCACACGTTTTTCTGATGCTAATTTTGCTCCTCACAAAGGGTCAGCAAATCCCTGCCTGATCCCCACCTCTGCCACTGTCTGATGTGGTTCTCCATACTTGGATGGCCTACCCTGGATCAGCTTTGGCTCCTTTTCCTCTTCTGTAGGCTTCTACACCTGTTGTTGGAATCCATTTACCTGACAGCCTTCCCTTGGGTCTACTCCAACCTTCTTGCTTCCACCACATGCTTTGGGAAACTGCACATCTGGGAAACCTACCCTTGGCCAACTCCAGTTTCTACCTTGGGCCCACAGCTTCTGCCACACATTGTGGAACTCCCTGAGGCTAGATGCTTTACATTGGGGTAGCTCCAGTCTCTTTTTGGAGTCTACAGCTTCTACCGCATGTTTGAGAATCTTGTACCTATGAATGAGGCACACGTTTTCTTACTGAAGATCACTTTTATGTTTGAGTTATTCCTTTTATAACTGCTTTCAGGTCCTATTTTTAGAGTTGGGAAAATGTCTCAATGGTGGAGTGTTTGTCTAATAAATGTCAAACCCTGGGTTTGATCTCAAGCAAAACACACACACACACCACACACACACAGAGAGAGAGAGAGAGAGAGAGAGAGAGAGAGAGAGAGAGAGATTCTATTTTTTCTTAAAAAGTTGGTTAAAATGTGTGATTGTAGACCTTTTACTTATCATACATGGATTTTACTCAGTTTCTTGAATTTCTGGGATACTGTTCCATCATTTTCTTTTCTTTTTTTTTTTTTTACTAACATGCTTTCTGTCTTCATTTGAGACATATATGCATGAGAATTTGTCCTTGATGATGCTGGATAGGCTCCCCAGGCTTGATTCACTTTCATTGTTATTTTCCTTTCTGGCCTCAGATTTGGTAATTTCAAATTTCTGTCACTAAATCAGATAATTTTCTGCCTCCTTGCATCTTATGGTGCATCTTTCTAACACATTTTGCCGTTATTACATTTTTTTTACCTTCAGATTTTCTTTGATTCCTTTTTATAATTTTAGTTTCTTTATTCATATTGTGATTTCTCCCTTGATTCTATGAGGGTAACTGTTCATGCTGTCTTTTAGTTTTGATGCACATTTGATTTAGTTAATTTTTAAACTCTTTGTCTAATAAATCTCTCTGGGGCTCCTCATGAGTGTTTTTCAATTTGTATTGTTTCTTCATATTTTATTTATTTTCAATTTATGTGTGTGTGATTGTATTGCCTCCATGCATGTAAGTGTATCCATGCAATAGTCTGTGGAGGTCAGAAAAGAGGTTTGGATTCCTCTGGAACTGGATAGAGTTATGGATGGTTGTTAGCCACCAAGTGGGTGTTCTGAATAAAACCCAGGTCCTCTGCAAGAACAGTCAGTATTATTAACTGCTGAGCCATTTCTCCAGGCCCCTGTATTGTTTCTTGAATAAGTTATTTGTCTCTAGCTTTTCTCAAACCATTTGTTTTTAAAAACCAATTCCTTGTAGAGTGAGGATATAACTTGCTCAGTAGTGTAGTTCTCAGTTTGATCTGCAGTACAATAAAGGAAATCAAAACAAAATAAAAAGTATTGTTATTTATCATAATACATTTCTAAGTTTTAGCTGTTTTGACAGCAATTTCCTTGACTACCCAGCATTCTTCCAGATCCTGCTAGGATCTGTGGTTAGAAAGCTTTTCAGTACTTAGCTAGCCTCATTGTAAGTTCAGATTGTCTTGAGGTAAAAGCTGAAAGACTTTTTACAAGTTCTTTGTGCATCTGTCTCGCCTGGGTGCAAGCAGAATCTTTCTAAATCTTCTTATACTTATATCTCCTTTGTGATATGTTAATTTCCCAGAGAATCTCACTTTAATTTTCCCTCTAGGCTTCTATGACCTATTGTTTATCCTCATGTGGGTTTTCTTGCTTAAGACATCTATGGATCTATGATCACTTGGCTTTTTTTTTGGTCTTTTTGAGACAGGGTCTCCCTGTAGCTCCAGCTGTCCTGGAACTCACTATATAGACCAGGCTGGCCTTGAACTCACAAAGATCCGCCTGCCTCTGCCTCCCAAGTGCTAGGATTAAAGGTGTGCACCACCATGCCCGGCTCGATCACTTAGCTTTTAAAAGCAGTGTCCCTCACTTTTGCTGCTTAAGTTCCAGGGTCTTACATCAATCTTTGAATGTTCTCCAGAAAAGATAGCTGATGTTTACAATAACTTAAAAATAAATTTCCTTTACTTTCTGTAGTTTGAGGGTGGGGACTAAGAGCCACTTGATTCCTGAAGACAAAGACTACCCCCAAGTCTGAGAGGATTCAGGACCAAGATCACTCAAAAATGCTGTAGAACTTCCTACCATTTGGAAGATTGTATTTTCCTGATTATTTAGTGACCTGGCAGCTTTAACACTTTGACTACTTTTTGTAAGTCTGGATGTGTTGGCTCATACAGTTTCTGTGTAGGCTTTTGTCTGACAATTAGAGTGTGGAGAATCTTGACTCATTCTTTTTGCTGACATAATTTGGAAAGATCGCAGCTTTACTCTAGATCATTGCTTTGGAACTAGTTAAATACTCTATATCTATATCTGATAGATTCTTATTTGCAAAGCTAAATTGTAAGATTTCAGGTTTTCAAGACTTGCTCAAAAATATTTATCATGCAGGGGCACATGTCTTTAATCTTAGCACTCTGGAGGCAGAAACAGGTTGATCTCTGTGAGATCAAGGCCAGCCTGGTTTACATGCAGAGTTCCAGGGCAGCTGGGGAACAAGGAGACACTATCTAAAAAAAAACAAACAAACAAAAACCATTCATGATCCTATGAAAAATTAACACATGGAAATGACAATATTTTGTATTAAGACATTTTTTAAAGATTTATTTTTTATTATTTATTTATTTATATGTGTGTGTTTATGTCATGTCTGTGCTAGTGACTGCAGAGACCATGCATGAGTCTCTGAGCTGAATTTGCAGGTAGATGTAGGTTATCCAAAGTGGGCACTCTGTCCTGAACCCAGAACCTTTGGAAGAGCAGTGAGGACTCTTAAACATTGAGCCATCTTTCTAGATCCTATTAATACATTTTTAAAACAAACATGATTGGATAGACTTTTTTTTCTTTTTTTGGTCATTTTGAGACAGGAATTCTCTGTAACCCCAGCTGGCCTGGAACTTGATAAGTAGATCTCACAGATATCCTTCTGCTTCTGCTTCCTGAGTACTGGGACAAAAGGCCTGTGCCACCATGTCTGGATTTAGATAGATATATTTTAATTAAAATCATTCAATTCTATATATAATAGTACTTCAACAATATGTTCAGTTTTTATGTTTTATTGACTCAATTTGAAAAAACTAAATAAATCAGGGACACACGAGCCACTGTAACTGACTAGCTTTGTCATGATTATCAATGGTGTTAAAACTTAAGTTATCAATTCATCTATAATTAAAACACCCCAAACAAGCTGGTGAGCTACTTTTAAATATATACAATTAAATTTTAAAATCATTGAATTTTCAAGTTTTTTTCTATTATTGTTTAAGTTTCATTGGTTATATTTATTTAAATAAATGAAGAAAAAAAAAAAACCTTTATTCCCCTCCTATTAAGCTGTCTGGATAAACCCAAATTCTTACCAATGTTTTGAAATTAGTTATAAAAATAAATATTCCACAATTCAGTGTCCTTAATAATGTGAAATATTCTTAGCAGAATTTTATATATGCAGATGTCATAAAAGAAAAAAAAAGAAGAAAATTAGATTAAGAAGCTTTCTATATTTTACATTTAATAACATATCTTTCTTTCAAGCCATTGTTCAAAGACAAGAAAGAAACAGGAAGAAGAGTCATAGGTCTTGGAAACATTCACCTTTATCTTCTTAGGAAACCAAGTTTTAGTGAAGAAGAGAGACAAAGATGTAAGACTGTCTGTGTTCATAGGGGCACCCAACCAGGCCAGGTAACACACATAGAAAAATGTGAAGGATAGATAGATCCAGAGCCTGAATAGGAGGTCAAAGAAGAATAGAAAGCTTTTTTTGCTAAAAGGATATTGTCTACTTTTGTACTGTGAAGGCTTATGTAGAAACTGAGTACAATAGACAGGTCTCTGAAATTTCCCTCTATTTCCAACAATACTGCAATGTTTGTTTCCTGGGAAAGCAGAATAAGAAATGTATTTAATTGCCTAATTTGTCCTGCACCTGGGAATTTGCTAATGAACAAATGGTTCCTGTCCTCTGAGCTGCAGTTACTTAGGGCACTTCCCATCAGCTCACCACCTCACGATTCCTGTGAGGAAAGCTTTTATTGTGTTATTGAAATATTATTTAGCAGTATAAAGTGCACCAGATCCTCTATTCTCTGTTAAGAGTTAATACAAGTTGCTGCTGACTCACAAAGCAAAGCAACAAATTAAAAGGTTGGTTTTTTTTTTTTTTTGACTTGTCATTGTGATCACAGGATATCCACCCACTTCTTCAATTTTTGAACAATTTTCATTGTAAATTCTAAGGCACAAAGAACAGAAATAAAAAATTTGTTCAGACAACCAAGTAGCACTGTTCAACTACCTAAGTGATATAAGCTGGACCAACTACTGGGGAGCCTAGCAAGAACGTGGAGGGTATTCCTTATAGGTGGTGTGTGCTAAATCTATGTGTGTTCACTCAGAGCTAGTCTAAAGCAATGACCAGGTATGCTTCCTGTCAATCTGAAGTCACAGACCTCTCACCACAGTCCCTGTTTGGTGGTTTTCCTCACAATATGTTCTGTATTACAGAATTTATTTCCAAAGCAAAATTAGGGAAATATTTGTTCACAGGTGGACACTGATCATGAACTCTATTTTTTTTTTCGGTCTTTTTTGAGACAGGGTCTCCCTGTAGCCCCAGCTGCCCTGGAACTCACTCTGTAGACCAGGCTGGCATTGAACTCACAAAGATCTGCCTGCCTCTGCCTCCCAAGTGCTTGGGATTAAAGGCATGTGCTACCAAGCCCAGCTCATGAACTCTATCTTATCTGAGCTTTGAGCAGGTACTAAGAATGACTGCTCCATTCTTTGCTGAGGAATAAAAAAGCATTTGTAAAATTGTTAATAGTAAAATACAATGTATGATTTTCTTTTTATAATATTGCTTAAGTTCAACCATAAAATGTTTTTATACAGCGGGGCATAAATGTCATCTTAGCCACTATGAAGCCTGAGGCAGGGAGATCACTTGGACCCACAAATTCAAGGTTAGCCTGGGCATAGTAAGACCCAGTTTCAGAAATAAACAAACAAAAAATTCAACATGGCTGGAGAGACAGTTCGGTAGTTAAGAGGACATTGATGCTCTTTTAGAGGACCTGGGATCAGTTCCAAGGACTGTGTCTTGTGGCTCAAAACCACCTAGAAGTCTAGATTCAACCCCAGGGGGACAAAATACCTCTGGCCTCTGTAAGCATCTGCACTTACATGCATATACACACAGTTAAAAACAATAAAAGTAAATCTTATAAAACTTAACAAAAACAAAAGTCAACAAACACACACACTCAAAGCTATGTTCATAATCAGAACCATAGAGAGGAAAATTTGGGTGTTTAGTGTTAAAAAATAGATGGTGTTGAGGTATATATTACTGTAATGGTCTAGGCCAGTTGGTTGATTCTAGTTCAGTTCCTTTAGCCTATAATAGTGGCTTCTAATAATAAGTGGGGTTACCATTGTTATTACTAAAGACTTGATATAGGCAATTAGTAATGCAACCACATACTCATCTTCTAATGGGGGGGGGGCATTTACTCCCAGGATGATCCATATGGAAAACACATGCAGAAAAGCATACCACATGGATGCATGTTAAGGTCCAAATACAGAGTTTTATTCCAAAATGTCTGGTTATATAGACAGCATGACTCAACTCCCAGGGCTAAATCCTAAACCTTTTTGTCACTAAATCCCACCCCATGGGTGTGGACAGGGAGGTCCCATTGATTTAGAATGCTACCTATCTTAACTAAATTTTCCCACATTCTAATATCTTTAATTCCATTAAAATAAAATTTTGAGCTCTAAATGTCTTCAGCCTCCATCTTTCCTTCTCTTTCAGACAATTAAGGAAGATCCAAATAACTACGGAATATATATTTTCTACCCAGGTGATTGCCATGATCAATCATAGGTTTTAGCTACACTAGAATTAGAATGAAGCTCACAACTTTCTGAAAGTAGTACATGTGAAAATTTTATTGTGAATGAAAACATAGAAAAACCTACGATGTTACCTGACTGATCCAGCTAGATAATATATAACCTTTTATAAATTAATTAGAATAAAAATAATGAGAGGCATGAATATCCAGCTAACTTAGATTTGCTTTATTATTTATAAGTCTCTCAGATTTGTAACAAAGTTGGTATCTACCATGATGAATCTTCATTGTCAACTTTGCTGAATAGTAAAGTATCTAGAAGATTAGTAAGTCTGTGGGGATGGTTCCAGAGAGAACTGCAGAGTAAGACTCACCTTGACCGTAGACGATATAATTCTATGGTTTTGAGAAATAAGAGGGATGGAATAAAATGAGGTGGAAAGATGCATTAATCTATACATCCATACTCCCCTTTTCTTTGGCACTGTGATATGTGATAGCTATGCTCTGATACAGACTTTAAATCCGTGGTGTTTTGCTTATGGATATGAAGCCAAGCAACTATGTACCAAACTCCCCCAAACCATGAGTCATAATATATAATTCCTCCCTTATGTATATTTTAGTCAGAAGTTTGTGTAGCAGCAATGCAAGTGTAAGCAATAAACAACACAATCACATGTTTAACCAAAATTAGTTTTACCAATGAACAGCCATGTGTCTTCAAGCCTTGGCAAAGGAGAATAAAACAAATCTGTCCTCAAATCCATTGGTTAATACTCCATCAAGGTGTTTAATTTACACTAGGATCCAACTAAGTAACCAAATTGTTTTATCATATAGTGTGTTCCGAGTGAGACACTGTTCCCTAGAAAATTATTTTCCATTTTATTCCAAAGAAGAGACTCTAGAAGTTTGCTGCTATCTGGTGATTTATGAGTATGTGATAGAAGTAAGGTACTGGGTTGCCCATCTGTATGAGGTTGAGGGCATGGTGGCACATGCCTTTAATCCCAGCACTTGGGAGGCAGAGGCAGGTGGATCTTTGTGAGTTCAAGGCCAGCCTGGTCTACAGAGTGAGTTCCAGGACAGCTGGGGCTACGAGACCCTGTCTCGAAAGGACCAAAAAAAAAAAANATATATATGTATATGTTACAGAGAACCATATAAAAACTTACTCTTGGACTCAGCTGACTCTTGAGAATGGTTTGGAAAAGTAAAGGCTCAGGAGATATAACTGTAGGAAGCTAGTTCCAGGCATTTTATAAATGGGCAATTTGGATTGTAGGTAAAAGCAGAGGATACCCTATGCATAAATAGGAGGAGAAATACCTGGAAATAGATCTGTGTCACGAAAGCCAGTAAGGCCCAGCAATCTCAAGGAAACTGAATTTCTCAGTGCACTCTAGCCTGGACTTTCATATACTCAGTTAATAGGAGCCAGAGGGATAATCTCTCAAAACCATCTCCCCAGATGCTTCAAATGACAGAAACCAAAGTAAAACAGGCTTTGAAGAGTAATGGTGGTTAATTCATTGACTCATGTAGTTGAAATGTTCAACATATCCGAAGCAGGTCCTCAGATTTTGTTTCTCTCTGTACTTCATCTGAGTTGTCCAGCTCAAGGCCAAAGTGACCTTGCTCTAACCTAGAAACACTGAGTTCTATTTGTGATTAGGCTGCACTGTCCATTGGTGTAGCCAACAGCAGACCCTCCATCAGTTGAAGAACAGGACTTGCAGGGAAGTTCTTACTGCAGTAGGTAAGGTAGGTTCTCTTAGTACACAGTCTGCTGAGCACAGGAATATGAGACATGTTTTCCTGTTTAGTCATGATTGATTTTTACCATGTAAAGATCAGTTTATCCTTTCCATGATATAGGTTCTTCTACTTTAGAGGTTATAGGGAATTTAAAGCACATAGAAATTTAAGCTTTTATTCCGTTCTTTCTTCCTTCCTTTCTCTCTTTATTCCTCTCCTATTTTCATTACTGCCTTCCTCAGACATCTGTTGTGTTCCAGGCAAAGAGATGCCTGATGAGAATATAGATAAATAAGTACACTGGCTCCCAGCCTCAGTAGCCTTAGAAATTCCCTTGGGTCTACATCAAGCCCCTAAATGATAATATTTGCTAGTAGTCCTTTGGTCTAAATGTGAGATTCTTACCAAGCATATGGAAAGAATATGGCAGCAACTTACAAGACAAAGGAGTAGGAAAAGACTTTTTAAATCAAACAGCAGCTGTACAGAAAATAAGGTCAACAACTGACAAGTGGGATCTCATTAAACTCAAAAGCTTCTACACCAAAAGAAACAATCAGGGAAGTGAAGAGAAAACCCACACAGTGGGAGGAAATCTTCACTAGTGAGAGATCTGACAGGGCATTAACATCCAAAATATATGAACTACTCAAAAAACAAAGAAGTAAGGAAACAAATGACTCACTCAAGAGATGGAGTAAAGAGCTGAACAGAGACTTCACAAGTGAGGAAATAAAGATGGCTGAGAAACATCTGAAAAAGTGTTCAACATCATTAATAATTAAGGAAAATGCAAATTAAACCACTTTAAGATACCATCTTGCTCCAGTAAGACTGGATAAAATCACAAATGTAAAAGACACCAAATGCTGGAGAGGTTATAGGGAAAGGGGAACACTCATCCACTGCTGGTGGGAATGTAAACTCATACCACCACTATGGAAAACAGTGTGGAGAACCCTTAAAAGTCTCAAAATGAGCCTACTACCTGACCCAGTCATACCACTCCTGGGTATATACCCACAAGACTCATCCTATTGCAAAGATACAGCACATTTATGTTTATTGCAGCTCTCTTCACAGAAGTGAAGAGCTAGAAGCAACCCAAGTGCCCCTCAACCAATGAGTAGATAGAGAAAATGTGGTACATGTACAAAATGGAGTTCTATGAAGCAGTAAAAAAAGATAACATCATGAACTTTGCAGATAAATGGATAGAACTAGAAGATATTATGCTAAGTGAAGTAGCACAGTCCCAGAAAAACAAACCATGAATGGTATCCCTCATTTGCGGATGCTAGCACCAAATAAATACCCAGTAGTGATGCAAATTGAACAATATATATATATATAATACATATATATGTATATATATGTATAATATATTATACATAAATATACATATTATATACATATATATTCATTACCCCATACTTATTTTTTTCCCTTAAAAAGGAAGACTGTGCCATTGTAAAGATGAACAGCTATAATGGGAATCGAGCCTTCCAGTTTTTTTACCATTATTTTCCGACCTTTGTATTGTGGGTATATGGGGGAGGCAATTATGTTACTTTGAAACGTATCAAAATTCAAGGGGGCAAATGTGACTTCACGAACCATGTTTTGGAATAACGACAGTATACTTGCACAGTCATAATTGGGTAATACTTCTGCACAGTAGGTCTCTACGTTGGACGCGCCTAGATAGGCATCGGATGGGGCCAACAAGTGGCGGGACACACCCCCCACGGACTGGGTCAACGCCCTGACTGAACCAGTCAACTTCAGCCCCCAACACTAAACTTCTACATAGAAAAACTTGAAAAAGCCTGAGAAAAGATCCAGCATATAATGGCAAGAGTGCAGTGACTCAGGTGTGGTGGGGGCATGGAAAGAGGAATGAGTCTAAAATTGGAATGAGAAAAATGTTTGATTTTGCACAGAACTTCAATAAAACATTTAAAAAATTTAAATAATTCCAGGCATTCTATCAGACCACAGTGCAATAAAGCTTATAATCAAATGCAAAAATAGGTCTAAAATCCACACAAACTCATGGAGATCAAACGACACACTCCTGAATGATCAATGGGTCAAAGAAGAAATTAGGAAAGAAAGAAAAGTTTATTCTGGGAATAAATGAAAATGGAATATAGACTAACGAAACCTCTGGGACAAACCTAAGAACCAACCTCCTAGGGGGAAAAGTTTAGAACTCCTATGCCGACATTTAAAAGAGCAGAAAATGAGCACATGTAAAATACTTAATAGCAAAAGTGAAGATTCTGGAAAGGCAAGAACAAACCTTCGATCTAGTAGACAAGATGAAATAACAAAAAGCAGAGGAGAAATTAATAAAATAGAAACAAAGAGGGAGCTGGAGAGATGGCTCAGCAGTTAAGAGCACCGACTGCTCTTGCAGAGGACCCTGGTTCGATTCTCAGCATCTACATGACGGCTAAGAACTATCTTTAGCTCCAGTTCCAGGGGAATCTGATGCCCTCCTCTGACCTCCACAGCATTGCACAACACGGGCGCACCAACCTACATGCAGACAGTACACTCATACACATAAATATAATAAAAATAAAATAAAAAAGAAACAAAGAGAACAATAAAAAAATCAATGAATCTAAGAGCTGATTCTTTGAAAGATTAAACAAGATAGACACTTGGCCCAGCTAAAAGAAAGAAAGAGCAAATCCAAATTAACGAAATCAGAGACAAAATGGGAAACAGCATGACAGACACCCAAAACAAATCCAGAGAATTGTAAGTGAATACTTTAAAAATATACTCCATTAAATTTCTAACAAAATGGATGAATTTCTAGAGTAAGGGACACCACCAAAGTTAATACAAGAAGAAGTCAACAGCTTAAACACACACATAACAAAGGAGAAAATTTAAACAGTAATACAAAACCTCCCAACTGAAAACAAAACAAAACAAAACAAAAAATGCCCAGGCCAGATGGTAAATGTGTGAAGAGCATATATGCATATTTTGGAGCAACACAAATTGGAGGGAACAACAACAAAAGGACTGGGTCAAAGAACTGACTGAACCAGTAAACTTCAGCCCCAAACAATAAACTTTTGCATAGAAAAACTTTAAAAAACTGAAAAAAGATGCAAGATATTTATGGCAAAATGCATAAAATGTTTTTATGGCAGAATTCTACCAAACATTCAAAGATCTATAACCAATACTTCTCAAACTATTAATAAAGATAGAAACAGAGGGAGAACTTCCAAACACCTTATATGAAGCAAGCATCACTCTAATATGCAAACGAGGTAAAGATACAATAAGAAAGAAAACTATAAGCTCATATCCTTAATGAACAAAGATGAAAAGATACTCAACAAAATACAAACCACATACAAATGCATGTTAAAAAATCATTTACCAGGATCAGGTAGGCTTTATTCCAGAGATGCAGGGTTGGTTCAATATATGTAAGTCAATAAATGTTATAAAAGGTATAAATGGACTTGAACACAAAAGTCACATGGTCACATCAATAGATGAAGAAAATGCCTTTGACAAATTACAAGGTGCATCCATGTTAAAAATCTATAAGGAATAGGTCTGGAGGGAACATAGCTCAATATCATTAAAGCTGTATATAAAAACTGCATAGCCAACATCATTCTAAATGGAGAAAAACTGGAAGCATTCCCATTAAAATCAGAAGCCAGACAGGCTTGCCTTCTATCTACCCTCCATTTCAATATAGTGCTTAAAACCCTTTCAAGAGAACTAAGACAAGAGAAAAGAATTAAAGGAGTACTAATTGGAAAGGTTGAGGTCAAAATATCTCTATTTGCAGATGACATGATATTATACCTAAGGGAGCCAAAAAATTCCACCAGAAAAGTACTAGAAATGATTATTACTTTCAATAAAGTAGCAGGTTAGAAAAATCAACTTACAAAAATCAGTAGCATTTTGTGGTGGTTTGAATGAGTGTCTCCCATAGGCTTTAAGCGTTCAGACATTTGTCTCCAGTTGGTGGCCATGCTGGGGGAGGTATGTCACTGGGGGCAGGCTTGGTGAGTTTAACAGCCTCTTGGTCTCCAGCCGCTCTCTCTGCTTCCTGTGCTCATTGCGAGATGTGACCCTCTGCATGCTGCTCCAGCTCCAGCCGCCATGCCTCCCACCACAATGGACTCTAATTCCCTGGAACCATCAATCGTAAGCTCAAATAAACTCTTCCTTTTATAAGTTCCTTGGTCATGGTGTTTTACCACAGCAACAGAAAAGTGACTAATAGAGTTATTTGGTACCGAGAGTGGGGTGTTAGCTGTGAAGAAACTGACCATGTGGATGTTTGGAGAAATGTGGAAGACTTTGGAATTTTGGGCTAGAAAAGCTGTTGACTACTGTAAGCAGAGCTTAAGGGGCCATTTTAATAGAAGCCTGGAAGAAAGCATTGCTGCAAAAATTGTAGTTCCAGAGGATATTTTGATAAAGAGTCTGGCAGCAGTTTGCCCACAGCACAAATGCTTGCCTGATGCTAAGTTGAAAAGCAATGGACTAATGTCTTTGGTGGAGGATATTTGAAAACAGCCTAATGTAGAAATGGTGGCATGGCTTTTAATGGTGAATATTGTGCAGATCTACAGTGAAGAAGAGCAAATGGGGCAGAAGGAAATGCAGAATGTACAGTTTGGATCTAAAAAGTACACTAGGAAGATTAAAGGTGTGGCCACGGCATGTGAAGGAGAGGCTCCCTTTCATAAGGAGATTAAAGTGATTAAGGAGAGGCCTCGAGATTTACAAGTAAACAACAGAATCAATACCTTCAGGGCAAGACCACACCCAACTAATCCTCCAACAAGTCCAGGGCAGAGAAAAACTGTAAATGTGGTTAAAGTAGGAGCAAGTCCATCCCGAACTTGCAGCCAGATTCGGCAATTTCATTCACGTGGTGCTGGCTTTAGAGGCATGAAGTTTGCATCAGTTCTTCCTCCAGAGTTTCAGAGAGCCACAGAGGCCAGGAAGCGTGCAGCCGGGGCATCCCTGAATAAAAAAGGCCCTGATAGGCCATTGTGTGAAGCTGTGAATGTGAAGCCTGGTTGGCAGTGGAGACCCCAAGACATTCGAGATGCCAGACCTGTGAGATATTTGCCAAGGAGAGCTGCATACAGGGAGTGGTACCAGCCTAAGAAAGAAGGAATAGAGATGACTGTATCTTGGGAGGCTTGGGAACCCAGAGTGTAATGTGATGCCCCCAAGACACCATGAGGAATTCACACACACTCTCTAAATGTTAGTGCACAGGTTGTGCAACCTGGAGTCTGTGTGGCAGGGAACACAGTGCAAGGGAGAGGATATCTCCCTTTGAATGGTTGGTGAGAGCTACCTAAGAGACTCTCAAAACAATGTAGGTTATCTCCAAAGCTCTTTATTATCTACCAGAAATAGAAAATAAGGCCCTACTGTTCAGAACAGGACATGCTTCAGGGATAGGACTTAGATTAATGGAACAGGAACTGACCTGGAAGCCTTCTACCTGAAGTTAAGTGCTCATAATGCTAGACAATGTGCACACTGCTAAGGGATAAACTCAATCAGTAGTACAACCCAGCCCTAAAGCCTAGCAGCCAGCTATTTCTATTGGTGCAGTAGAGGCACTGTTGTCTTGGGGATGGTCAACAGCTATCTAATTGAACTTGGAGCCCTCTCAATGGGAGTGAACCCATGAGAGCCACTATAAACTCAGCCAAATGCACAGGGTTGGAGAGGACACAGAGCTAGGTAAAAGCCTATTGGTGTCATATCTCTAGACAAATGAAATTTGAGAGCCACTATAAACTCAGCCAAATGCACAGGGTTGGAGAGGACACAGAGCTAGGTAAAAGCCTATTGGTGTCATATCTCTAGACAAATGAAATTTCTTACCATATACTAACTATGGAATCTTATATTTACAGAGAAGCATATTGTATGCCACTCATCAAAAAAGCTACTCTATGCAACAGATGGAGGTCACTGCAGGATCCCACAGCTAGTCAGACACGGAGCATATACATCTGGAAGATCCTTATTCCTAGCAGACACATCCACAGTTAGTTGGACCTCTACATGCAGAATGAGGGGCTGAGAGAAAAGGAGTGCACCCCTCAATTATCACCAATAAAGTTTTCTTATGCAAAAGAGTGTGATGAAAATGGAAGGCCACAAATAGTCAAACTTTAAAAAATGGGACCCTTCAGAGTGACCCTGGATGGGATCCCTATGCTAAACCTCACCCATGGCTCAGGGATCACTGGGGAATAGAGAGGCAGAAAGATTGTAAGAGCCAGGGCTGGTGCATAAACATAGGGAAACAGTGGCCTACACTTGACTGTAAACTGTTGCATGTGAACTTGTGTCAATGTTGGCATGAGGCATGGGATCCATGCCAACTGGGACAAGGTCTCAAATTGTAGCAATAGAAATGAGAAGGGGGCTGTCTGTGGATTCCACAATACAAAAGACTAAGTAATGCTGGGTAAGGAAGAGTATGCCTTACCTAGGATTTCTAGACTACAGTGGATCTATTTGCACTGAGGGACCTCTGGATTTGGGACCTTGACAGGACAGGGCTTAGCTTGCATGTTATAATGCATGAGTTCTGATGGGGGATTGGGGAATGGGGTGGGGACTGGGTTTGCTTGGGAACCATTGTATGAGTTGTACAAATGCTCAATAATATATGTATATGTATATATATATATATATATATAATTAAGAAATTAAAAAATCACATGTGGCATTAATTACAGAAAAACAAAAAAAAATATAAAAATGTATTCATTAGGTGAATAAACAATGCAACATTGTATCAACCAAGGCAGTCCTGTGAGCTGTAGGGCTGAGGACAGAAAATGGAAAACTTCTTATCTTCATGACTCCTAAGAAGTTCCATGGGGAAGAAAGGCCTTGTTGACTTTATCTTCATTTCATTTCACATCCACTCATACTTTGAATCCTACTTATTAATGACATCACCAGCTCACTCACATTCTTTCATTTATATTTTGTCCTGGGTTCTGCTAAAACAAGAGTAAAAATTGTCAACAGAAATGGGAGACTGTCTGATATTATGACAGAATGAAGCTGACCAGGTCCTTTCAAATTAAAGCCAAGCCATTGTCCTCAAGGAGAGAAGGCAAGATGCCTGATCTTCACCTCCAAAAGCTTCTGTTCTTTTCTCCAAAATGAGGTGGGCAGATTAACCAGGTAGCTAGCACTGCTCAGTGGAACTTTGCACAGTAGTCTCTATGCACTCTCACATTATACTCATGTCACATGGGTAGTTAGTAGTATTACAAAAATTATTTTACTTTACTAATTATTTTACTGAAATAATGAAAAAGTTACCTGCTGCCAATGGCCTCCCTGTTGAACCACATATGGTCTGATATTCTGTATTTTAGGCCTGTTTTACCTATGTGAATGTTATCTCTTGTTTCCTCCATTTGAAAGTCTTTTTGAGCATCGAAATCCATTTTGTGTTATCAAATACTGATATTTCCGTTCAGCTTTATTATTCAGCTGAAAGATGAGAAAAGGTATGTGTGAACAGAAAAACTTTGAGGGGAATGAAGAACATCCTAACATGGCTCTGGTCAGCTGAGCAGTCCATACACTCCCAGAACATCTTCTTACCCCACGAGCTGTTCAGTGATTCATGGCATATGTTTTGGCTGATGAGGCACATACACCTGCAAAGGAAATGCCTATGCCAAACCAAATGGCATGGATATTCAGGGATTACTAGCTAATAGGACCAATGATGATAACTCAGCATTGCATATAAATACCTCCCAAACCAGAGAAGGCTGAGCGGGGAGAAAATTTTCACAGTGCTATGTTGGTCTGTGCCAGTAAGCATTTGGTCTAGCTTGCTAGCCATCAAGTATTAGTATGGATTCTGAGGCCTGGAGGCTATTCCACAATATTATCTTTCTTCAACCTACTGAGCATAGGTCAAGTACAAGAAGCTGGTTCCTGAGCACTGAGCCCTATTTATTTGTACCTGGGTGGCAGATCAGCTTTCCCTCTTCTCCTTTGTCTCAAAGCCCAGCTCAGGAGCCTACCTGGCTCAGGTACAGAGAGTTGCATGAAGGAATTTTCTGGTTCAAAGATTTAGTTAAGTCTACAAATTTCCAACTGTTAACCTTCATATTTTTGGCTCAAGAACTGATAGCTGGTATAGCCATACTTTCAAATATTATGGAGTAACTACAAACCACAGAATAAAACAACAAAAAAAGCAATATTCCATTCTCATATAACTTATCTTACTTGGAGTTCTGAGAACTGTAGAGGATCAGATCGTGGGAAACAACGTGGCTATTGGTTGGGCCCTTGCTCTATTCAAACGAATTCAAGGACTTTGAAGTATGAGCTGAATGTGACTATCAGCTGGGAGTTAGTGCTGATGTTCTCCAGGGGCTCATAGTTGACAGCTTCATGAAGATGGCTGCTAACAGAGAGATTCTTTGTATTTTGTCCTCTCAAATTTCATCATATTGCCTCTCTCTGTATGACTGGTGGCACCAAAATGGTCTACGTTCATTCATTCATTCATTCATTCATTCATTCATTCAAAGGCATTTACAGGGTACCTTTTATTTGTTAGACGTGATTAAGGGAACTGCTTTCACAGTGAATTAGGCAAGCCTCTGTTATGCTTATATTTTTGTGCAGACAGAGAGGAAGAGGGTGTAGGGTATGTTGTGCAGCAGAAATTCCAGAGAGAAGCACACAGTGAGGGTGACAAGGAACAGTAATTGCTATTTTCTACAAGGGCGAGACCCTCTATCATAGGAAAACAGCTGATGGAAATGAGAGAATAAGCCATGCTATTTAATGAAGGAAAGATATTACAGGCTGAGGGAAGAGTTAATGGAAAGTTTGGAGCAGGAGGACCTGGGAGAGTCTTAAGGACTACCAAGAAACAATGTGGTAAAGAAGTGTGAGTAAAAGGAAATTAAATGAATTTAGAGGAAGGTGTTTTGTGTACCCACATGTGTATATGTGAGAATGTGTTGTGTGGGTATGTCTTTATGTGCATGTGGGTATATATCATGTTTATATGTGCCTATGTGCATACATGTGTGTGCATGTATATGTATGCATGTGTTTGTGTGTACACGTGTGTCTGTGTTTGCATGTGTGTCTCTGTGTGTATGTGTGTCTGAATATGTGTGTGCATGTATGTACATACTTTTATATGTGTGTACATACATACTTGTTTGTATGAATATGCATGTTTGTGTGTGCATGTTAATATGCATGTGTGTGTGTGTGTGTGTGTGTTTGTATTTTACTCTGGATGAGACAGAAAGCTACTACAAGTCTTGAAACCTGAACTTGCCATAATCTAAGTTACTTAATTTTTACTCTGCTACTGTGGAGGCCAAAATCCCAATGGAGCCAAAGCAGAAGTGATGCTGGTGGGTTTACAGAGCAATGTCAGAGTCAGGATCTTGTTTGAATTTAATGATGTTCTAGTTATGAAGTACATTTCTATTATTTACATTTATATTTTTAAGAAAATAAAGAATTCAAGGACTGCTCTGCAATAATTATGAAAGTAACTCATTCTTTGAGAATTTCATATGTATTTTAATGTAGTTTAGCAATATCCATCCCTTACTTCTCCCATCTAACCTCTCTGAGACCCCTACTTACCCTCTAAACTTCATATCCTATTTCTTCTTTCTAGTCCACTGATGCCATATGCTAATCTGTGTATGGCCATCCAGTGGGACATAGGCAACCTTGATGAAGCCACACGCCTGCAAAAACTGACTACTACATATCAACTGAATTGCTGACTTCCTTGGAATAGTTTCTCCTCTCAGTTCTCCACATCTGTATCTTATAGAATGCACGACCAAATTAAATGAGGGAAGCAAAGCACCAAGCATAGTTTCTTTTTAGGTATCTGTTTATTTTCATGAGATATTTAATTTCAGTTCCTCTTTGTTCTTACCCTCCAGAGACTGGGAGGTGAATGATGTGGGAGTAGGACCCAGTACCCTTGAGACAAGAAATAACTCTCAATAACATTATTTGCTCTTTGCCTTAATTTGGTACAGCTGCACCATGGGAATTCATGTCAATTAATCATAAGGCAGCTTTATTAAAATAATAATAATAATAATAATCCAAGTTAATTTTAGTTATTGACCCTCTAGGCAGGACTTATATAGGCAAAAGGGAATTCTCTCCAAGGCTGGCATTGATTTCCGTGCATGATGCTCTTCTCACAGAATCTTCTTCTCATTGAGGCCAGCAGGAAAGTAGTCATTATCTTTATTTGCTCCTTTAAGTCAGACCCAAGCCAACCATAAAAGGACAAAAAGAAAGAACCTGGCAGGAGAGTCTTCGGCTCACTGAGTATCTTCAAAGTATAAGCAAAGTGCTCTGAGCAGCATTAATTCTGAAATGAGAATTTTCCTGAAGACAGGTGCAACGTGAGCAATGTAGCAGTGGGCAACATGCAGCAAAGTTACAAGGGCATGTTCTAGGGATGGAGAGAGGCTGGAATAACACCGATGCTTCCTCTCTTTCTCTCTCTTTAATGCTGTCTCTCACTTGCCTGGCTATATTTCTCCCTACCTCAGCTGTTTCATATCTCAAGGAGCTCCATATTCATTTGATGGTACCTTGTCCCTCATCAGGTACTCATGACTATAGAAGCCCTAGAACATGAGACCACCCATTCCTATAGCCAGAAACAACTGAAGCTCCGGAAAGATGCTGTGACTGCATAGCTAAGAATTCCCAGATATTCAGAGAATGATCTAAGTTAGAACTATGTCATACACCATACCCATAAGCCACAAGTGGCCATTGAATATTTGATATGTGGCGTAGATGTGCTGAGGTATGAATTTGAACATTGAAATTTGAATAGTTATTGCCATGAAAAGAATGTAAAATATCCCAGAAATTTATTTATTGATTGAGAATTTTACACATATAATGTGTTTTGATCAAGCCAAACCCCCAATCTCTCCTTTCCAATTCCTCCCCAACCCCACTACCACAAATCACTCTTGATTTTCTGTGTTTGCTTCTTTTTTGAAACCCCTGAGTCCACTTCATGCTGAAGTATGGTCATGGGTGTAAGATCATCTATTGGGGGCATGGGTAGGTCTCTCAGGGACTGTACCCTTGAAGAAAACTGACTCTCCCTTTCTTAGCTAGCCATCAATTGCTAGTAGCTCTTCAGAGTTTGACTTGATTTACACCAACCACTGTCACAACCCTTGTCAGTTCATATATCCAACTGCTGTGCTGCATGCGGAAACCACTTTTTCTGTAGTCATCCGCTGCCTCTGCCTTTTATTCATGATGATCCCTGATCTCCTTGGAGTGAATGCCCCTGACTCTTGAGAAGAAGGAGAAGTTTTGAGTATTGAGGGAGAAGAGGGTGTTGATAAACAGATCTCATTTAGGGCAGTTAACACAGAGACTCACAAATGGTCAACATGAAGAGAAATGATCTTATAGAATATATGTTGATTTTGAAATAGTAAAATGGACATACAGTCAAGCCTTCATCTCCATGATTTGCACATCTGTGAATTCAACTAACCGTGGATCAAAATTAATAGGAAAAATGCTTCTGTGTTGAACATGTACAGACATTTTTATAGTCACTCTAGACTAAACAGTATAGAATGACAAATAATTTGCATAGTATTTCAATATATTACATACTGTAAGTGATCTCCAGATGTTGTCATCTATGTAGGTGGATGTGCATTACTTATAGGCCATCACTTGGCCATTGTATGTAAAGGAGCAGGGTGTTAATCTCTGGTGTTCTAGAACCTACCCACCTACACACCAAGGCATGAATGACTGTTCATTAAACCTCATTTCCTCATTTAATAAGATTATTTTGTTTCTCTTTTTTTTTTGCTTTTTTAAAAAATTTATTTATTTATTTTTTATGTGTATGAATGTACTGTCTGCATGTAGGTTTGTGCACCTGTGTCATGCAATGCCACGGAGGTCAGAAGAGGATGTCAGATTCCCCTGGAACTGGAGTTAAAGATGGTTCTTAGCCTCCATGTGGGTGCTGGGAATCAAACCTGGGTCCTCTGCAAGAGCAGTCTGCGCTCTTAACCACTAAAAGCCATCTCTGTGCTCTTAACAACTAAAAGCCATCTCTCCAGCCCTATTTTATTTCTTTTAAGTAGCTACATGGGTATAAATTGAAATGTGATGGCCCATATCATATTTGCATTGGACAGAGCTGGTCTAGACTAGTAGTTCTTAAAATGTGGTTCAGACTCAACACCATAACTACCACCTGAGAACATATTAGGTATGTGAAATCTCAGCTCCACTCAGACATAGTGGGTCAGCAGCTAAGAGCACAAAACTGAGTTCCTACAGATGACTATGATGAGAAGAGTCTAGAAGAGGAGTACAGGTTGATGATGGGCATTTCCCCCAGCCTCAAGACTGAGTTTTTGTCTTTGAAAGAAAGGGGTTAGAGCGGAATCCTCTCAAGAGTCAGGAGAATCCATCCCAGTTCCACTGTAAGGATAGCACATTCTGTTCTTGGCACTCTGCCTCTAGTTCCTTTCCAATATGGCATTCCTTCCAGGAAGATGTATTTATTCAAGGTGTTCTGTCACCTTGCCGAATAAAATCACTCTTGCTTAGGCTGGCAAATATTGACTTAAGCTGTGTATTTCAGCAACTCTCAGTGTTTGCAAGATCAGCAAGCAAACAAGAGCAGGTACAGGAAGTTACTGTGATGTTTGAGGCCCCTGTTTGTTTTTGAGCAGCTGATTCCTGTTGCCTATTCTGTGAGGCTGGTTACTAATGACAGTGCAAAGGAGCACTCTGTAGCTGATAAGGCCAAAGGCTTTAACAGAATACAAATGCATTTTACGTTTCCACTTGAATTCATTTTAATTGTGTTTGAATATACTGTACCCTAAAGCTCGCTCTTTAACCAGCAGTGTACATCCTCAAAATAAAACCTTGCGAGGAGTGGAATGCATAATGGGATGCTGAATAATGGGCAGCTTCGAATTCACTTTAAATGAAGGCTATGGGTGCCCTTCTGCATAAAGTTAAATAGCTCTCCAAAACTGAGAGATAAGAAAAAAATTCTCTGTTTCACAGCAAGAGAGGAAAAGGTCAGAAATTCACAAAGATGGCGATAGCACAGCTGAAAATGTAGAGGAAAAGAAAAAGAAGCAAGCCAGGTGCACGTGGGTCCATCCAAATAGTTCCCCAGTACAGGGAGAGGAAGCTTTATCCAAAGTAATGTCAGGGCACTCAGATAAAATAGACAGGCCATCCTGCCCACAGGTCAAACAAACAGCTCTCAGTCGCCTCAAATCTACTTGGAGGTTTTGATGAGACAGTGGTTCTTCAAATAGAGGTGTCAGTAGAGCAAAGGAATCCCACAGTGTCACCCAGGGAGCAGCAGCCATGGTAGAAGAATCCCATTGTGTCACCCTGCATGATTCAGAGAGTAGACACAGGCTTCATGGATCCTATTTAAAGCTGAGCTACAATGGAGACTTGAGAACTGACAGCAATCACAATTCAGGCATCCTGAATTTAACAGGCTGTTACTGGACAAAGATGAGCCAAAATGTCTAGGCTGGAGGAGGCCTGCCTTAGGGAGTGAAGAGCATAAAAATAGGCAGCCCCACTCCAGGTGGTCAGGAGCAGACCTCATCACCTAAGAATTGCTCTGGAGCTTGAAAGCCCCAAGTCTGAGGTCAGTGGGGGATTAACTTCTGGAGCCACATATCTACTGTTTACTGCTATCAAATCTAAGAACTCTGAAACACCAGGAGATTACTTGACATTTACATCTATATTTCTCTAGTAATGTGATTGAGATATAGGGGATTTTGGAAGTATAAAGACACTTCCACTGCTTATATTGATCTTAATGATATGTTCACCCTCACCACTCTCAGTACACTCCAGACCCACATTGTATTGGCTAAGACATGAGTTCCCCAAATGGATTTTTTCTGTTAAGTCTATGGAGATTGGAAGGACCTCTCTATGCTGTAGACAAAGAATTTGGAAGGTATTACAATGAAGACAGCTCTGTGGACAGTGGACACTTGACCAGTACAGATAAGACTAGCATAAATCACAAGAGAGAAAAGTGTCCACAGTTCAACTGAACCCCTGCCCCCAGTATGCATATTACTGACAGGATCCAGATTTTGAAGGAATCAGAAAAATGTTGCTCCAGAACTTCATCTTTTTATCTTATGTCCCTCCCTTTTACTTATTGCTCCATTTCTAATAGTATTTTTACTTTTTCATGCAAAATATTTGTTATTAATTTTTATTCCCAATCATACAAACATCAATATTTTGCTTTTTGATTATTGGGTAACTTTTTCTTTATCTTTTCTCTCATCTTATCTGTTAGCTTTTTCTTGCTGCTATACTTTCAGTAGTATTTTGATTTTATTGTAATTTAAAAATTATTTACATTTTTCTTTCTTAGTCTTCTTCATGCGTTTATCTAATCTTATTCTCAAATATTCTCATTATTGGGAAATCTTTTTGTTTGCTTGCTTTTATTTTTGTTTTAATGCCTTGATCTTTTCTCTTCACAACATACTTTCTTCTGTTTCCTCTTTTGGTTAACATCATATCAATTTACTGTTCTCTTGCCCTCCACCTTTTCTCATCTAGTTACTATCTATATCTATATCTATGTCATCTATATCTATATCTTTATCATCTATATATCTATATCTATCTATATATCTATCTCTATCTACAACTATATCTATATCATCTATCTCTATAGCTCTATCTACATCTATATCATCTATCTATATGTATATCTGTATGTATATCTATACCTATATGTTTTACCTTGAATAATTTGTGCTGACATGTCTTTATGTCTCCACTAATTTTTAAAGATAACTTTGTTGGATATCTTGATTGGCACTTTCTTACTTTCAGGGCTTGAAATATGACATTCCATGTCTTCTTGACTTTTAGGGCTGCTGAAGACATAATTCTGATATAATTCTGATTTCTGAAACTTTGCAAATGAGTTTATATTTTTGCCCTTGAGTCTTTAATTTCTTATTTGTATATTGTGTACATTTGTATCTTGATTGTAATATATTATGAAGAGGTTCTGTTCTGTTCATGTGTATTGGGGTTCTAAATTCCCTATTTATTTCAGTAAATATCTCCTATAATTTCACAGAATAGATTCCCTTATTTTTCACATAAACTGCTCCCTCAGGCTGCATAACAAGACTGTGCTTAAAACAAAATAAGAATAATAAAGACAAACAAAAGCAAAGGACATCACAATACTCAACATCAAAACTAGTAATGGATAGAGAACCACCAACGTTACAAGTCAACCACCTCCTGATTGTCCCAGGCACCACAAAAAGAGGCTACAAAAATAACTGAGAGCTTTGAGCACTGTAGCTCAAGATGCTTCCTGCAGTGCATCTGATATCTGTACTTTGTTCTGAATAAACATTCTGAAAAAAATTGGCACTTAGTTATTTGCGTTCCACTTCAATTCTTTCAATAAGATTGTGAGAACCTGGAAACACCCACAGTGAGGCCCCCAAAGCCACTCAGTAACAGTAGTATAGTAGACAGGCCCCATAGCTTAGTAAGAAAGCTGATGAAAATTCTAATCCAGCAACTTGCCTACCACCTTCCAGCACTGGGAAAGCTAGCCAGTAGGCAGGAAGCTTCCAGTGCAGTTTCTGTTTGGGGGGAAACTAGGAGCCTCATTGATCAACAACTACTAGGCAGACCTCTCCTCTTCTCCCTGTTCCCCACTCTCCCTTAAAACCTTCCCAACTCAAGTATTCTCTGGTCTATTTCCAAATAACATGCTTTCTAGTATACCCTCCTTTACTTAAAGCCTGTTTTTGCCCTGTCATAGGCCCCTTTCTAGTTTTCTTGCCTCTACACATATTCATTCCCACATAATACACATATATAAAAGTTAAAGAGCTACATATGAGGGAACTCAAACAGTGTCTCTTGCTCTGAACCCAACTTACCTAGTAACTGTAATATCCTGCAGAGTTCATTCTACTTCATGTATTACCTACAGAACCTACAAAAGCAGGTCCACACACTGCTGTCCTTTAATTGGCACTAAGGTCTCATTACAATGTCCTGTCAATAATAAAAGCATCCAAAATTAGATGGCAATTCATGATGTTTGTTGTCATCAGTCAGGGTATTTAGTAAAAAATAAATAAGATACCACTTACACTTTTGACAAACCCATTTAAAATGATGCCTGAGAATGGATTACATCTGGGAGTCAGGGAATGGGAGAGAAGAGTGGGGGACTATGATAAGAGAGGTGAGGACAGTTAGGGAAGGCCTTTAATACACTTTGTCCATTATGTGAACTATTACTTTTTTCAGTTCTGTTTTTTTCGAGACAGGGTCTCCCTGTAGCCCCAGCTGTCTTGGAACTCACTCTATAGACCAGGCTGGCCTTGAACTCACAAAGATCCGCCTGCCTCTGCCTCCCAAGTGCTAGGATTAAAGGCATGCGCCACCACGCCCGGCTCTTTTTTACAAGATAATTCAAGACTATGATGCAATCTTTTAGTTTGTTTAAAACACAGTTAGGACAAGGCAAGGAAGACGATTTATTAAATGTCTATACAGATGATTTATTTTTTACTTCCTCTTTTTCTAATTATCTAGAGCCCTTTAATGTGATGAAGAGACTCATGAGTTTCAAACAATCAGTCAAATAATTGTCTTTCACATTCTGCAAGAATAAAAAGGGCTTCAGGGTCTCTGTGAAGTGAGTCTAAACTATCCTGGAATTGCCACTATATTTTACGTTTTTGTGGTCCCCACAGAATTCTTTCTCTGGCCTTGAGAACATGCTATGAAGCACTCCAAGGCACTTGTTTTTATGGTGAATTACTGTATCCAATGCCATCCTCCTCCAGGGTGCAGGGAAATCTCAGCATCAATATTGAATCACTCAAATCAGTACATAGGGACTTTGAAGATAGGGTAAACTTTGGTTTTTGTTGACAAAATAATCTGAAGCTTTTGTTGTATGTTTCCGTAAAAGACTACCCAGGCATAAATCAATACGGCAGCACCAACTCGGCAAGAATGAGAAGTGGTAAGTATAGTTTTCACTACCCTGTAACCACTCATTACAGTTATTTCCCAGTTTTCTTTGTTATTCATTTCCTGTTCGGATCCAAGCCAGCACATTTTTGGCTTTCCAGCTGAAGCAGGAGGTGTTGCCAATCAGCAGGAAATATAATACAGAGAAGATTCATATAAACTCTTTTGAACTAGTGAAAGAGCTGGATAGGAAATGGATGTTAAATTGTTTACTTTTGGCACATGAGGAAAATGTTCCATTTTTAAATTCAAAGCCTCTGTAACTTTGTAAATGAAAGCAAATCACATGGGTCATGTAGTATTTCATTCTGCCACAGCCACCAGATGCTGATAAAAGCTTTAATAAACTACTAACTTTATCGGGGATTTTGTCCCAAGCTCCAAGGTTTTAGAAAAATGGCACATCAACAACTGGCTCCCAGAAATCTATAGACGTTTTCTACAAACAGTAGCAAGTAGCTTGCATAAGGATTCATAAAGCTTTCTGGGAAATGCTTATAAATCTTACTATTCAACTTAGGTCTTTCCAAGACCAGAAGAAAGTGAGAAAGCTTAAGGTCGGAAGGCGGTGCAGTGAAGGCATACTTTTTCCAAAGCACTCTGCAGGCTTGGGACACCAGATATTAAATCAGTGTGTAACCACAAAAAGTAACTTAAACATAGGTATTGAAATGCCACAATGAAATTCATTACTTTATATGTTAACTTTAATTAATAATAAAACATCACATATAAAAAGTTGTCTGTAGAATTCCACAAAGCCACCAATTAGCTTATCCCTGAAAATGATAAATTCCTGTATTGTCTGTAATTTGGCATGTTTCTCTTATTTCAGCTAAACATACACTAAACTCTATGTGCTGTACAAATGAAAAAATGTTTAGCAATGAGCTAAAAGCTAATTACCATGCTGAGCTCTAGGCAGCTGAGTAGGTGGTGAGCCTTCTGTCATGGATGGGGAGCAGCGATTGCAAAGCTTGGGGTGCATCTCCACTGTGACTCTCCTGAAATCCATTTAAGTTACTGAGTCATAATCAAATATAGAGTCATTGACATGGACCAAGAAAGGGAGACAACTGACCTATTATTTTATCAAGTCACTCACTGCCTTGAGTCCCACATTGAGATATTGATTTTATTGTTGACGTAGACTCATTTTTTTTTGCCATTGGTCAGTACTTAATGTAGCAAAGGCTGGCCTTGACTTGCTGTTTAGCTGATTGACCTTAAACTTCAATATTTCTGCATCAGTCTCTTGAGTATGGAGGTTACAAGCATGAGTGACTGACTACAAACTATCTAGGATTTATTAATTAAACATTGCTGACTTCAGACTGAGGTGGATCAGAGGACAGTCTGTGCAACTTTCTGAATCTTTTTCAATATGACCCTTAGAGTACTATTTGTGAAAGGGTTTATTCTATTTTTTAATCCCCTGGGAAAACCTTAAACTATAATCTGGAATGTGAAATAAAGGCAAATGAAGACAACTATATTCAGGTAATTTAATAACTTAATCAGCAGGTTATTTTTCTGAGACAGATTCAATTTCATGAAATTTCAAAATGGTGACACTTCCACAGACAGAAGAAGGACACTGGAACACTAACAGAAAACATCTTCTTTCTCTTGATGGGCTCCAGCTGAGTATCTACTTTAGAAAGATATCTCTGGCAAGGCGACACCTAGTTCTCCATTCTGTACTTGGTTTTGTAAAGATTGAAGAAAGGAGGTTTGCAAACAGAGATTGTGATTCCCCACCATTTATTGAGTTTCTGACAGTTAGCACCCCACAGATTTCAAATAAATTTTGAGCATGAAGCAAAGTCAATAATCAGGACAGGGCTAAGTCTCCTCCCTTCTGAGTAATGGTGACACGGACTTTGATGCCACTAGGTCCAACATGAAGGTGAAAAGGAGGCTCTATACTGAAAGTGAAAATTGTTTTCATTTTAAAATATTTTTATTTTATTATTTTATTTTATGTGTACGCATGTATTAGCTTCATGTATGTAAATACATCTGTGTCATACAGTGTCCATGGAGATCAGAAGATGGAGTCAGATCCCTTGGAACTGTAATTACACACAGTTGTTTGCCACTGTGTGGATGCTGGGAACTGAAATCAGGTCCTCTTGCAAAAGCAGCCAGTGTTCTTAACTGCTGAGCCATCTCTCCAGCTCCCCAAATTGTTTTCTTTATAATTACCTTCATTAGCATCCCCCACTTCCCTAAGAGCTGTAGGCTAATCTCATGTCTTCTGATACCACGGACTGGAACTATTTGTTGAAGAAATTGAAAAGACCAGTATTGCAGTAAGATAGTGATAATGTGAATACGTAATTGATAAAACACCATTTACAATATTCAGCCATGTTACCACATATTTGTAAGCCAGCAGTTTTGTCTCATATTTTAACTAGTTTTGTGCTTGATTGAGGTAACCTCTTATTAGTGTCAATAATTTGTATTCAGTGCACATGAACAAAAGTAATGAATAAATTGAACTTCTGGAATTGAAATTAAGGACAAAGAAATCTTTGTAATTTAGAGATAGATTCTCTGAAAATTTTCTTCTTGTATCATTAAAAAAAGACCGAGACAAAGATATAAGACATGCATGGCAGAATGCATGACCTTCAGCAGGGTTGGGGGCATGGAAGGGGAAATGAGTCTAAATTTGATTAAGAAATGTTTTATGAAATGTCCAAAATTTCAATAAAAAGTTAATAGAAAAAAAAAGAAGTACAGAGCTGACTTTGGACACAAAAAGAACACATGTGTTACCATTTATTTTACATACTACTATTTTCCTATGGTCGGCATATATTATTCAAAAAAAAACCATATTAATTGTAAGTCTTAAAAAAAGAAGAAAATAAACCATGCTCTCAATGTGGCTTACAAGAAATAAAGAAATAAGAATAAAAATAATCCACAGAAATAAGAATCTAGAGCTTAGCAAACACCAACCTGGTGTTGACAATATTTTTGGGTAGAAGGATATTGTAGTTCCCACCTAGATTTTACAATTATAGTTCAAGAGGAATGATAATAAGAAAATACTTGGAATTTTAACAAAATTGCTCAAAAACAAGACACGGTTTAGAGCCAGTGAGCTGGCTTTGTGGTTAAAGTCACCTGCTATTAAACTGATGACCTACGTGTGTAAGCCTCAGGACTCAGGGTGGAAGGAAAAAAACCGATTCCCAAAAGTTATCCTCTGACTTCCCATGTACAGAGGGGCATGTGCGTGAGTGCATGGAGAGAGAGAGAGAGAGAGAGAGAGAGAGAGAGAGAGAGAGAGAGAGATACAAGAAATAAATAATAAATAAATGCAAAAAAAAATCTTAGCTGGAAATTTCATTAAGGATAATGCCTGTGGGATACCTAATGTTTATGTAATCATGCCAAGGAGATGAGAAGTCAAGGGCAGTGGGGTAGAAGGCTTCCCTTCTCATATCCAGCAACAATGTGCTATGAAACAGAGGCAACTTTGAAGTGAAGGCATGTTGGTACATTTCTTGGCAGAGTGAATAGAGCTGTATCACAGCATAACTGTACAATGATTCTTGGCATGGACTTTAATGAAGGTGACTGGATGACAGGTGTTTTTTCCCCATGAGGCTATGACTTCCTCTTATCAGGAAAAGGTGCTGAGGCTGGCTTCATAGGGTTTTCTGGTAATTTTGGCTTGTAGCCAGAACTTACAGTTTCACTCTGACTTGGATGCTGTAGTAAAAGTATGCTTCTGAAATTTGTCCTGCTGGATAGCTGCTGACCATCTTAGCTTACAACCCACCTAGAAAACCTGGAGTCAAGGATATGAATACAAGCACCGTTTTTGAAAGGAACGTGCAGTGTACACAGAGTAGGCAAATAAAACATGGATATTCAGTTACACTTTGAAATGGACAAAATAAATTAGTATAGGTAAAATTCCATGAATTATTTTGAAGAGACACTATATAGGATAATTTTTTTATTCATATGAAATTCAAATTTAGCTGGGTATCCTGCATTTTAACTGAAAATACCAATTCCAGAGACCTGAGATGAAGTTATGATACAGGCAAGGGGAACAGATCTATGTAGTATACATGATTTAGCCAGTCAACTATAGATTAGTTTCTCCAGGGACTTTGAGAAAATGCACACAACACATTTTGCAGTTGTCCTATCTGGGACAGATGATTTGGGAGCACATATCTACCACTTCTTCCCATTGTTTGCTAGGTGTTGAATCTGTGGGTGTATTTGCCCTGTGGATAGTGGAGCAGGAAATGAAGCACATTGCTCTAGTCACAGAAAGCTCTAGCAGATAGCTGCAGCTATTTACAGTAGGAAGCTCCTGGGAGGTACTGCAAACAGAACACTGGCAAGCCTTGGACACTCTGAGTAAGTCATGACACCTCCTTTTGTCTAAATTCTCAATTCTCTACATGTCTTTCCAGAGGTTCTCTCCTGTGGAGAACAAGTCACCGCTGTCTTGTGTTAGAACATCTGCTCACTTTCTAGTTTGGGGAGGGAGATAGTGTCATTCCTCCACTGTAAGATATTACTCTCAGATGCATACTTCTGTCTTGCCAAGTTTTTGTTGTTGTTGTTGTTGTTGTTGTTTTGTTTGTTTTTGTTTGTTTGTTTTTTTGGTCTTTTTGAGACAGGGTCTCCTGTAGCTCCAGCTGTCCTAGAATTTGCTCTGTTAGACCAGGCTGGCCTTGAACTCACAAAGATCCGCCTGCCTCTGCCTCCCAAGTGCTAGGATTAAAGGTGTGTGCCACCACTCCCGCTAGTCTGTTTTGTCAAGTTTTAAGTTGGCTTAGTGCACGGTTCCTAGATTTCTGTCATGACTCATATCCTTAAATCTTCCATGGTAGGTCCTCACCCTCGAGATCCTGCCATGAACATCTCAGATTCCTCTAGGCCCTTTGCCCCCCATGGTAAAAAATAATCTGTTCTCTTGGACACAAACCATACTGTGGCGTTTTCTGCAGTAGCTTCCCTACATTGCTCATTAGATTTTCTCTTTGGTCCCACTAACACAGCAGTTTGAAGCCACAAAAAGGGTTCAGTACCTTTACCATCCACATGTGCTTGCAAGGTTTTAATCTGTAAACTTATTCTTCGCCTGTGATTATTTTAACTTCTCATCTTGCCGAGATCTCTGGCTCTATGCCTGGGCAGCAACATCCTTTTGGAAAACATCATAGGAAAAATGATGGGTTATTATGGATCTAAAAATTAATGACCTTTAGTCTTAACTGGACTCTCAGAGCACCTGACCCAACTCTTTTCCTAGTGGATTCTCCTGCCTGACTCCTTCTTTCTACTAGCTGTGTTGGTTGTCCTCTGCTTTCCTGAGGTTCTTTCACACATTCCTCCCTATCTGCATTCTTCCTCCTTGAGTTTTCTTCATCACTCTTAGGATGTGATTTCAGTTTTTATGCTCTGCTTTAGAAAGGGCTAGGTGCCACAAAGGTTTTCAATATGAAGAAGTTCTTTCCTTCCATCATAAACCAGGAGAAATAGCGATGACATGAACATATAGCTCTCCAACTGCAAAGGGGAGACAACTAGTATAGAGGTAATACTCTTAGAAAACCGGTAAAACTGCCCGCTTTATTGACGAAGAGACAGAAGAACTGTGAAAAGGAGTAGTCTCTAGTACAGACCCAAATATAATACTAAAGTCCGTAAGCTATGCAATGAAGCAAATATATTAAGACAGGAGCGCTGACATCAGCAAGGGATTGTTCTACCAAAGAAGGTGGGCCAAGGGGAGCCAAGGCCCCACAAAGGTAAGGCTCCTTGCCTCTACTGGGAACCTGCAAGAAGAGAGGTGGAAAGACCCTGGCGGCCGAAGTCCTGACCTTAACATGGGAAAGATGAATAGAGCCCCCACATGCACGTGTACAGATGGCTCTGGAATACCAGCGCGTCGATGGGTCTCTTGATCAAGCAAGACTCACACCTCTGTCAGCACCATTACACCTCACCTGCCGGAAATACTGTGCAGCAGAGGCAGCCATAGGCCTGTATATCCCAAATTAATTGCTTATTGGCTCTCTCCTTGGAGGAATAACCCACGGCTATGCCACAAGCTTACATCCTCTACGGTTTAGAGATGTTTAAGCCACAGTAAGACACGGTCATATTTAACAGGAAGAAAATTGTAATTCACGGATTACAACCATCCAAACATTTGTTTATATAACCAAAGTACCACCAGAACTATGAGTACTGTTTAGATACATATATATCTAATTCTTTGTGCCTCATTAGTAGGATCGAAGGTTATTCCTGGACAAACTATCAGCCCATGAAAGGAATGGCCAGAATTGACCAGAGTCAGACAACAGCTCCAGAAGAAATAGACTGTTGTTTTTGTTTCTCATCCACCGGTGCCCCTTTTCTAAGCCTAGGGAACATCTGCAGAAGAGGGGGCGTGGTAAGAACGTAAGGGCTGCGATTGGGGTTAATGGTGAAACTACAGCAATATAGGCTGGGACACTCTTGATCAACTTTGATTGAACATACAGCCCCCCACCCCCCGCTGGATGTTGGGCGGCAGGGGTTTGTGCACCACAGCCTGCAAATTGGTTTTACATGAGGGTTGCTTGTACGCTATAAATACCACTTATTGCTAAAAAAGGAAAAAAAAAAACTGAGAGAAAGAAATGTAGGACCCAGTTATGGCAGAAGGCATGCTCTGGGAGGGGGTGGGGTGGAGGGAAGGGAAATATGTCTGAACGGAATTGGAAATGATGTATGAAATACACAGAGCATCAATAAAAAAAAAAAAAGAAAAGCAACAGAAATGAACCTGCACTTTTACATTCTTCTCATTATATCACAAATGTTCTACAGTAACTTTTTTGGGTTTTTTTCCTAATAAAAATGGAAGGTTTTTGAGTCTCCCTACAGCTAACTTTTTTGGGGTCCTTAGAAATGTGCATTACAAGCCGGGCATGGTGGGCAATGCCTTTAATCCAGCAATTGGGAGGCAGAGGCCAGGTGGATTCTTTGTGAGTTCAGGCCACCTGGTCTACAGAATGAGTTTCCAGGACAGCTGGGTTTACATGGAGACCCTGTCTCAAAAAGACAAAAAAAACAAAAACAAAAGAAAATAAAAGAAAAGAATTGTCCTTACCTTTACATTCGTCTTCTCTGGGATTGCTATTACATCCATTTTTATTTTCCTTTCCTGTCCTCCTTACTAAGGGCTTATATCTAGCAATTTTAAAAATGCCATTTGGTCGACATCTACCATCCTATCCATCCAGAGTGTAACTGCTCAAATCTTTTCTATCTAATGAAATATACATTCTATACTTCAAGGATCCTTGTAGGTATGACCATTTCTGTTCTCTTTTCTTCTCTCCTCTCTCTCTCTCTCTCTCTCTCTCTCTCTCTCTATATGAGTGACTGATCTTTCCAGAAAAGCTGGGATTAACAGGTGTGCCAGCCATGAACTTCCTCCAGTTACACATTTTTCAAAAAGTTATTCTATTGTTTCAAGTCTTCACTACCCATTTGCTACTCAACTGGATTTCATATCATTTATGTTAAGGCATATTGAGACAAGTTAGTGAACTTACAAAGATCCCTTCAAATAGCATCCTCATGCATGGACTGCTAGTCAGCTATGAGAATTATCCCTAAGAAGATACAAATCTGGGAGGGTTTGGGGAAGGGGTACACTCTTCTGCACTGCTGGTGGGTTTCCAAATTCTGCAATAACCATGGAAAGTAGAGGGTTTAGAACTTTTTTTGAAATTTTTATTGACATTTGTGTTCTATGTCATGACAAATATCTTAAACCAACTTTACACCCCACTTCCTCATTGGCACCCTCCAACCCTGCCCGCCACTGGAATTCGTTACATTTGTTATTTAGGTTAATTCCTTCAACTCACACTACTGTCCCAGATGTCCTCTCAGGGCAGTTCATCCATAGGGATCTAGCCTGCCTATTTAGAGTCCCTAGAAGCAGCAATTAGCTGCCAGTTATTATTTAAACTATGTCCTGAGGCCTTATATTATTCGTCCCAGTTTGTTGCTGGGCTTTGTCTGAGTTTACATGGGTCTTGTCTATGCTGACACCATGCTGAGTTTAGATGATGCAAGGTCCCAGGAGTGTGTAGGACACTATTCCATACTGTTTTTGTACCTTCTCCTGGTGCCTTAAAATCCTTCTTGCCCCCTCTTCCCCTGTCTCTGAGCCTCAGGTGGTGGGTTTTATAGAGGAATATTTCAAAGACCTTTCAGTTTGTCTTCCACTTGCTAGTGACAAAATACTTGACTGACACCAACTTGGGAAGGAAAGGGTTATTCAAGCTTACATCTCACCATGTTCACAGTTCATCACTTAGGGAACCAAGCAGGAACCAGGGCAAGACCTGAGAGGCAGGAAGCTGAAGCACAGGCCATGGAGGATGCTGTTTCTCTTCTCGGCTTGCTCCCTGGCTCAATGGCCAGCCTGGCCCTTCTGTACATGGGATACACAACAACCTGCCCGGGGGATCGCACACCACTCCTTGTGGGCTGGGCCCTCCCACATCGCAACTATCAAGACAATACTCACAAATGTGGCCACAGGCCAATCCAATGGACCATTCCTAATTGAGGCTCCCTCAACCCAGGTGTGTCAGTTGACACTAAAGCTACCAGCACAGACCGACACTCTGCAGACTCTTATGCTCTATGTTTTAGGTACATGCTTTCCAGGATTTGGTATAATTTGTTATCTTGAGTTTAGGCATTCTGACTGGATTATATGAAACCTTGATGTGGTTTTGATTTGCATTTCTCTAATTACTGAGGATGTTGAACACTTTTTTTTTTTTTTTTTTTTTTTTTTATTTTTCTTGAGAACTCTCTGCTCAGATCCACAGCCCATCTTTTAATTGGGTCATTTTTTTCTTGATTCTTTATCTTTTTAGTTCTTTTTTAAATTTTATTTATTTTCATATGTATATGAATGTACTGTCTGCATGTAGGTTGGTGCGCCTGTGTCATGCAGTGCCATGGAGGTCAGAAGAGGGTGTCGGATTCCTGTGAAACTGGAGTTAAAGATGGTTCTCAGCCTCCATGTGGGTGCTGGGGATTAAACCCGGGTCCTCTGCAAGAGCAGTTGGCGCTCTTAACTGCTAGGACATCTCTCCAGCCCCCATCTTTTGAGTTCTTTATTCTGGATATTAAACTTCTGTCAAATGTGTCACTGGTAAAGATTTTCTCATACTCTTTGGGATTTCTTTTCATTTCCATGGTTGTTTCTTTTGCTGTACAGAAGTTTTTTAGTTGGATTAGGTCCCACTTCTTGATTTTTCACCCTAATTCCTGAGCAACACGTATCCGATTGTCAAAGGCCCTTCTCACACCTTGTAGGGTAGTGCTTATGTTTTCTTCTAATAGTTTCAGAGTTTCAGGTTTCACATTCACGTCAATGATTCAGGTGGAATTGACTTTTGTGTGAGGTGAAAGATAAGGGCCTAGTTTCATTCTGTTACAGGTGGAGATCCAGGTCTGTGCTAATTTATTGAAGATGCTGTCTTTCCTCCATTTTGTGTTCTTGGAAACACTGTCAATACCAGGTGGCTGAAATTACATGTGCTCATGTTCAGGTTTTCAGTTATGTTCCATTGATGTATGGTGTTTGTTTTTGTACCAAAGCATGCTGTTTCTATGACTACCACTCTGTTATTAACTTTGAGATCTGTTACAGTGCTCCAGTGGCTTTTGCTGACTGTGCTCATGATTCTTGGTACTTTTTCCTAAATCTGTTAAGAATGTCATGAGGATTTTGACTGCTGCTGCATTGAATCTATAGATTGTTTTTGTTAGGATGGTCGTTTTTAAAATATTAATTCTTTCAATCCATGAGCATGAGAGTGTTTCCATTTCCTAGTATCTTCTTCAATCCCTTTCTTCAAAGAATTACAGTTTTCATTGTAGAGACTGGAAAGACAGCTCAGGGATTAAAAACACGGGCTATTTTCTTGTCAGAGAACCAGCTTCAAATCCCAGTACACAGATGGTGGCTAACAACCATCCAATCCATACCACCAGTTCCAGGGGATCTGACCCCCCTCTTCTGTCCTCCATGGGCACTACTCTACACAGGTGCACTTATAGACATGGAGGAATAGTATTCATACATGAGAAATAAAAATGAATGAAATATTTTTTTTAATTAAAGTGATCTTTAATGTGTCTGGTCAAGTTTATTCATAGATATTTCATGTTTTTAGGCAATTGTGAATGGGATGGTTTCCTTGTATTCTTTCTTCAATTGCTTGTTTTTGGTATATAGAAAGGCTACTGATTTTTGTAGATTGATTTTGTAATCTGCAACTGCTGAAAAGGGCCATTACATCCTTATCAAAGGAACAACTGACCCTGAAGACTTCACAATCATAAATATATATGCACCAAACTCTGGTGCACCAAACTTTATAAAGAAAATTCTTCAGGACCTCAAGGCACAGATTAACCCCAGCACACTAATAGTAGGGGACTTCAATACCCCACTAAGTACTTTGGACAGATCAACAGGACAAAGAACAAACAGAGAAACATCTGAACTGAATGATAGGATGCACCAAATGGACCTCACAGACATCTACCGAATATTCCACTCAAACACCAGAGAATACACTTTCTACTCAGCACACCATGGAACATTCTCCAAAATAGACCACATACTGGGATACAGAAAAAAAAAAAAACCTCAACAAATACAAAAAGATTGAAATAATTTCATGCATTCTATCAGACCACAGTGCAATAAAGCTCAATATCAACACCAGGATAAGCCCTACACTGTACAAGAACACATGGAGACTAAACAACACTCTACTGAATAATGAATGGGTCAGGGATGAAATAAAGAAAGAAATAAAAACATTCCTGGAACTGAATGACAATGATAAAACAACACAGCAAAACCTATGGGACACTTTAAAGGCAGTCCTAAGAGGGAAGTTTATAGCTCTAAGTGCCTACATTAAAAAAACAGAAAGAGCACAAGTGAATGATCTAACACTGCAGCTAAAAATACTTGAGAGACAACAACAAATGAACCCTAAACGGAGCAGACAAGAAGAAATAACAAAAATCAGAGCAGAGATCAATGAAATAGAAACAAAGAAAACCATACAAAAAATCAATGAATCCAAAAGTTGGTTCTTTGAGAGAATAAACAAGATAGACAGACCTCTAGCCCAGTTAACCAAAAGAAAGAGGGAACAACTCCAAATCAATAGAATCTGTGATGAAAGGGGAAATATCACAACAGACAATGAAAAGATCCAGACAATCATACGGGACTACTTCAAAAACTTATATTCTACTAAGTTTGAAAACCTAGAAGAAATGGATGAATATCTGAAATCCTGGGAATCACCAAAGCTCAACCAAGAAGAGATCGACAGCCTAAACAGACCAATAGTACAGGAAGAAATCGAAGATGTAATAAGTAGCCTCCCAACCAAAAAATGCCCAGGCCCGGATGGATTCACGGCAGAATTCTATAAAATATTTCGTAAAGACTTACAACCATTACTACTTAAATTGTTTAGAAGGATACAAATGGAGGGACTTCTCCCAAATTCCTTCTATGAAGCCAGCATTACGCTACTACCAAAACCAGGGAAAGATACAACCAAAAAGGAGAACTATAGACCCATCTCCCTAATGAACACAGATGCCAAAATTCTAAACAGGATTCTGGCAAATCGCATACAGACTCACATCAAGAAAATCATCCACCATGACCAAGTTGGATTCATACCAGACATGCAGGGATGGTTCAACATACGAAAATCAATAAACATCATCAAACATATCAATGGACTGAAGGACAAAAACCACACCATCATCTCAATTGATGCGGAGAAAGCCTTTGACAAAATCCAGCACCCTTTCATGTTTAAAGTCCTGGAGGGAATTGGTCTGGAGGGATCATTCCTCAATGTAATCAAAGCCATATACAGAAAACCCACAGCCAATATCATCCTAAATGGGGAAATGACAGAAGCATTCCCCTTAAAGGTAGGAACTCGGCAAGGCTGCCCCCTGTCACCACTCCTCTTCAATATAGTGCTAGAAACCCTAGCTAGGGCAATAAGGCAAGAAAAGGAAATTAAAGGAGTTCTAATTGGAAAAGAGGAAGTCAAGCTATCCCTTTTTGCTGATGATATGATTGTCTACCTAAGGGATGCTAAGAACTCCACCAGAAAACTCCTAGAAACGATTAAGAGCTTTGGTAAAGTGGCAGGATACAAAATAAACCTAGAAAAATCAGTAGCCTTTCTGTACACCAACAACAAGCAATTGAAGAAGGACTACAAGGAGACCTTCCCACTCACAATAGCCTCAAAAACAATAAAATACCTAGGAACAAACCTAACCAAAGACACCAAGGATCTCTACAACAAAAATTTTAAACCCCTGAAAAAGGAAATTGAGGAAGACATCAGAAGATGGACAAACCTCCCATGCTCATGGATTGGGAAAATAAATATAGTAAAAATGTCCATCCTACCCAAACTAGTGTACAGATTTAATGCGATCCCAATCAAAATCCCCAAGAGTTTCTTCACAGGCTTGGAAAAAAAAATCCTCAATTTCATTTGGAAAAACAAAAGACCCCGAATAGCCAAAGCAACCCTGAGTGAAAAGAGCAATACAGGGGGGATCGCTATACCAGACATCAAACTATACTATAGGGCTATAGTCATAAAGACAGCCTGGTACTGGCACAAAAACAGACCAGTTGACCAATGGAATAAAACTGAAGATCCAAACCTGAGCTCATACAATTTCAGCCACCTCATATTTGACAAGGGGGCCAAGAAGACACAATGGAAGAAAGACAGCATCTTCAGCAAGTGGTGCTGGCAAAACTGGATCACCACTTGTAGAAGAATGAAATTAAACCCCTACCTCTCACCTTGTACAAAGGTCAACTCCAGATGGACCAAAGACCTCAACGTGAAACCCCAAACTCTGGAGGTGATAGAAGAGAAGCTTGGCAGCAGACTACAAGACATAGGTGTAGGAAAAGACTTCCTAAATCAGACAGCAGCTGCACAAGAAATAAGATCGACAATTGACAAATGGGACCTCATTAAACTCAAAAGCTTCTGTACATCAAAGGAAGCAATAAAGGAAGTGAGGAGAAGACCCACAGAGTGGGAGGAAACCTTCACAGCAGATACATCTGACAAAGCATTAATTTCCAGAGTATACAAGCTACTCAAAAAACAAAGAAGAAAGAAAACAAATGAATCATTCAAAAGATGGAGCAAAGATCTGAATAGAGACTTCACAGAGGAGGAGTTAGAGATGGCCGAGAAACATCTTAAGAAGTGTTCAACATCTCTGATAATTAAGGAAATGCAAATTAAAACCACTCTGAGATATCACCTTACTCCAATAAGACTGGCTAGGATCAGGAACATGAATGATACCAAGTGCTGGAGAGGTTGTGGGGAAAGGGGAACACTCATCCATTGCTGGTGGGAATGTAAACTTGTACAGCCACTATGGAAAGCAGTGTGGAGAACCCTTAGAAGACTCAAAATGAGCCTACCATTTGACCCAGTCATACCACTCCTGGGTATATACCCACAAGACTCATCTTACTGCAGAGATATATGCATAGCTATATTTATTGCAGCTCTGCTCCCAATAGCTAAAAGCTGGAACCAACCCAAATGCCCCTCAACTGAGGAGTGGATAGTGAAAATGTGGTACATCTACACAGTGGAGTTCTATGCAGCAGTAAAAAAAAGACAACATCATGAACTTTGCAGGTAAATGGATGGAACTAGAAGATATTATATTAAGTGAAGTAACACAGTCCCAGAAAACCAAATGAAGAATGGTATCCCTCATCTGTGGATGCTAGCACCAATAACCCTGTTGTAAATATTTCTTGTTGGGAGTGATGCATATTGGAAAGAACAACAACACCAACAACAGAAAAGACTGAATCAAAGAACTGACTGAAAAGGTGAATCTGGTGGGGTGGGGGGTATTGGGAGGGGGACACTGGTCTATATTGGATTTGTAACATAATCTTGTACAAAAATATACATAAAACAATAAAAAAAATAAAGTGTTTATCTTTTCTAGGAGGTTTCTGGTGGAATTTTTGGGGACTTCTTTTTTTATTAATTTTTTTATTTTACTTTTTTTAACGTGTATGAATGTACTGTCTGCATGCAGGTTTGTGCACCCATGTCGTGCAATGCCACAGAGGTCAGAAGAGGGTCTTGGATTCCCCTGGAACTGGAGTCAAAGACGGTTCTTAGCCACCATGTGGGATCAAACCTGGGTCCTCTGCAAGAGCAGTCGGTGCTCTTAACCGCTAGGCCATCTCTCCAGCCCATGACTTCTTATGATATTATAATATCTGCAAATAGAGATAATTTTACTTTTCCAATTAGCATTCCTTTAATTTCTTTCTCTTTTCCTATTGCTCTAGCAAGACTTTCAAGCACTATATGGAAAAGGAATGGAGATAGTATAGAGCCTTGTCTTATTGCTAATTTTAATGGGAACTCTTCCAGTTTTTCTCCATTTGCAATTATATTGCCTATGAGTTCAATGTATATGGCTTTAAATATATTGAGGCCTAGTCCCTACAGTTCAAGTCCTTCTAGGTTTTTAATATAAATGAATTTTGGATTTTGTCATAGGCCATATATGCATATATTGAGATGAATGTGTGATTGTTGTCTTTGAGTCCCTTTGTAGGACTTATTACACTTATTGACTTTTGACTATTGAACCACCCCAGTATCTCTGGGATAAAGATGACTTGATCATAGTGGATGATCTTTTTGATGCATGTCTATATTTTGCTGAGCATTTTTGCATCTATGTTCATTAAATATATGTGTTAAAAGTTTTCCTTTCAATTGCGTCTTTACCTGGTTTTAGTATTAGAATAATGCTGGCTTCATAAAAGGAGATTGGGTGATGGCCATCTGTTTTATCTTTTTGAATAATTTGATCAGTATTGGTTGTAGATCTTTAAATGTCTGTTAGAATTCTGCTGTAAATCTGTCTGGGCCTGGACTGATTTTAATCAGGGGTTTTGTATTACTGTTTCAACTTCCTTATTAGTTATGGGAAAGTTTAAGCTGTTGATCTCTTCTTGGTTTAGCTTTGGTGGTTCCCATAAACTTAGGTATTTATGGATTTCTTGTTAGGTTTTCAAATTTAGTACAGTATAAGTTTTTAAAGTATTTCCTTGTAATGTTTTGGATCTTTTTGATGTGTTGTGATATTTTCCTTTTAATCTCTGATTTTGTTTATTTTGATTTGCTCTGCATTTCTTCTGGTGAACTGGGCTAAGTATCTATGGCCATTTAGAATTGGCAGTACTTTGGTCCAGGCTCTCCTGGGTTTCATGGTTTGCATTGAATTTCATGTTCTGCAGTTTTAATTCTTACTGGATTTTCTTTATATCTGACTTGTTTTTCTCCAGCAGCTTGCAGAACCCTCACTTTGTTGTATATATTATTTTATTATTATGTTCTATGGAGAGTTTTTCTTTTTTCTGGTCCCATCTAGTGAGTGTTCTCTGTATTTCTTGGATCTGTATAGGTGTGTCATTCTTAATTTGTGGAAGCTTTATACTATAATCCTGTTGAAGATCTGGTTAATGGTATTTGGACCTGAGATTCTTCTCCCTCCTTTGTGCCTATGATGCCTAGTTTTGGTAAGTCATGGTGTCCCATATTCTTCCATATTCAATTTCTGCCTTTAAAAAGTTCATATTCTTTGCTTGAACAAAGACGTGTGGTCCTGTTCTTCACCTATGTTGTTCAGGCTTTTTGTTTTCCATTTCATTCATTCTGCTTGTGAAGCTTTCTCCTTTAGTTTCTGACTTATTGAATTTCCAGTTCCATCTTCGTCCAGCTTGGGTTTTCTTCAATGCTTCTATTCTTTTTTGAAATTCATGTTTCAGGTCCTGAATTATTTTTGTAATTTCATTTGGCTATATACTTGTATTTTCTTGAGCTTCATTCATGAGTTAATTCCTATATTTGAGTTCTTTTAGTTTTGATCATGTTTATGATTTTTGTCAAATTCTGCATCCTGGGGTTCCTCTAGGCGGTTCCTACTGTGGTACACTTCCATAGGACTGGTGGATTTTGTTGGGGGCATATTCTCTTGATTTCTCATATTATTTGTGTTCTTCAGTTGCTGTTTGGGCATGCAGATATCTTTTGTTGGTTGTATGTCTAATATGAATTTTACTCTGCCTTTGTTTAGTTGAAGTTTGGTTCATTTATATGGTTGATGTAGCATTGTTGGTTTTTCTCAGCTATGAAAAATTGATGTTCTTGTTTTGATTTTTTTCTTCATGGAACAGTATTCTTCCAAGCTTATTAGTTCAGTGTTGTCCAGTGGGGTGAAGGGAATTCAAAGGGTCCAGTGGATGAGTTCTGGTGGAATAATTAGGAGGTCTCAGGCAGGAAGATCAGCAGTGTGTCATAGAGCTTAGGGTATTACACTGGTTTGCGTCAGGCATATCATGAGGCCAAGTACAATACATGCATAGAAACAGCCTGTGTAACAAACTAGACAGAATAAGTATGGGCCCAGAAGCTGGAGAGCAGAGCTAGTATGGGAGCAAGGGATCAAGATGCTGTGGGCAGGTAATACAAGAGGATAGTCCAGAGATCTGAGATGGGGAATGTAGGAATTTCCCTAGACCCAAGGCTAGGAAGGTGACAGCTTACAGAAAGAAAATGGATCTACTAGGTTTACATAGGAATCCACCAGATTCTTCTTGTTAACATTTGCTCAGGCTATAGGTCCATGTTATGAACTGGATCCATCCCTCTTTCTTTTCTTTGACCACTGGTCAGGGAAGTCTCTGTCTTTTCTCCTGTCTGAACCCTTGCTACCTTGCATGCCCACTGTCTCCATGCCCTGACCTGGCTCTGATCTGCAATGATCACCTTCCTTCTAGATTATTTACCCATTGCTTATCTGTTCTAGGTTGAACTCTTGGTTCTTCCCAGATGTTATTTTCCTGCACCAAAACTTTCCCTCTCAGTGTCTTCTAGACCTTCTAGCTTTTTGCTCTGGCTCCCATCTGTCAATCTCCCCACCCCACACAGTTCCTGCAATATAGGTTGATATTTAGGCATCACATGTGACATCTTTTCTTGTTTAGAAAGCCTTGCACAATGTTCCATGTTTCTCTTTTATCACTACAGGTCATTGTTCCCTTTGGGAATTGTTACCTTAAATAATAGTCATCTTGTTGAGATTTGTGGCAGTCCTTGACAATTTTTCATTCATTTGTAATATGTGTTAGAAAATGTTAGATGGAATTGACCCAGATGATGTGAAAATGAAAGATGTGACTAATCTTTGGAGCTAATTGTTCTTTGTTAGGAGCAATGAAGATGGCCACACTTTCCCCATGGGATTTACATCTGTACCCTGGGAGAGAATTAGTGAGGTGCTTATAAGGATTGGGAGATTTGGAAAGGGAAGTGAGAGTTGGGCTATTTTCATAATCCAGTGTAACTGTCAGTGACATGTTTTGGTGGTTTCAGACAATAGGGGCTGATTTTTATTTTCCCAAGGTAACAGAGATTGAGTGTTTTACATAGTTCCTGAGTTGGAAATTGGCTAGGATCGGGGTTTATCTGAGGTTTGTGTAACCCATTATAGGGTCCTTTTAAGTCCGAGCATTTATCCTTCATTCCAGATCCTGAGGACAAATAAAGGGATGCCATGGTTTTGTCTGTTTCAAGCTGGGGGAGGTGTTGTCATAGGGTGGTTCAGGATCATTTGGAAGAGGGAGACCGCCAGAGCAGGAACCCAGCCTTGATTTGGTCTCTGGTAGAAGAGTGACCATTCATATAGGGTGCTGTTGTCAGGAGCTGTTGTAAGAATCTTTACAAACATTTGATTAGGCATATTGCAATGATGTAGAGAAATAGTGGGCTTATTTTTCTTGGCTGCAGGTAGGCACTGAAGTGTTGAATTAGAACAAGATTTGAAGTCTTACACTTATGTATTTTTTATTAATAATGAAATTATTAGTGATGAATAATTGTCTAATAAGACATTATATGAACTTAAGTCTAATGTCTGGGAAATGTATATAACCCCTTGGATTCCTAAAGAAACATATAAATTACTTTAAGTTCTGGTTATACTTTCCTGTTGGGTCTTTATAACCATGCAGTTGTTCTGAATTAATTAAAGAAAATTTAACTGTCAAGATAATTTTAGGCTTTGGGAGGAGCTCCCAGCTACTTTAGCTTTTCTTTTACCAGTTTCTTTTTTGTTGTTGTTAGGATATGTTCGAGGCCTTGCTAGGCTGTGGTCAAGTTGGAAGCATTGAGGCCTGTGTGTTTACTCTCTTCTTTGTAAATGGCTCTCTGGTTACAGTCCACCTCCTGGGGCCTCTATGGCCTTCCAAAACAAGAAGACAGGTGCATTATAGTTATGGGATATTTTGAGATGCCCCATAGTCCCCTGGGACTTAATGGAATTTGGAGGACAAAGGGCAAAAAATGTTCCTTTAATCTGGTCCTCTGACCAGATTAGTATAGGCCTTCAAGTATAGTTATTGAACATCTAATGTGGGGCAGCAATCCTGGACTCAGTTACCTTGAGTGTATGCAGACTACTGATCTGCTTAGCACACTAGGTGGAGCAAAAAGTACAAGACACACCTTGTTTTTTGCTAGCATGCACTCAGAAGATATGAGTCAACATGCTTGTCAGCATGCCTTTTTTCTGAGTGCAATGGTATGGAGGCCTAGGATTGGCCACTGGGAGGTGATGTCACATGATGTAGAGGCTGCCCATCAAAGACCTACATAAACTGCTTGTTGCATAGAATAAACAGATTTGCACCCTCTGATGTGGTCCCTGGGATATTACTAGAGTAACCCTGCACCACTTCTTCAGCCTGTTCATTTGTGGGACTGATGCCCCCACAAGTGACACCTGAACAGGGACATCTGAAGCAATCCATTGAGTCCAGGTACATGAACCCACAGAATGGAGAACTGTCCTCCTCTTCCAGGGAGCCTTTCCTTCAGGCTGAGCAATTTTGGGACCTTGTCTTCCAATGTTCCCCGGGCTCTCTGTTGCCACTCCTTTCTGCTCCATTGTAACTATTATCCTTCAATGTTTGGGCCAGAAAGCCACTAATGTCCCTGAGATATTACAGGCTCAATATTACAGGAAATACTCTCCTTTTGCTGACTTTGGGGCCATTCCTGCTACTGAGGAGGCTTTGGCTCTCAAGCCAGTATCTGTCCTTTGATAGAACTTGATGGGGACCATACTTCTTCCTGAAAACATCTCTCTCCCATCTCTTACCTCCCCCCAGTACATGCTATCTCTCCTCTTTACAGGGTCCTACCAGGAGCTTCAGCCCTTTCATCTGATTCAGAAGGGGAGCAGGAGGGGTGACCACATGACCAGCCCAACCACCTTACAATTCTTGTGTCTTTGGTTTCTGAGCAATTGACTTCAGGACATATTGAGCCTTCCAAATAACCCTTGGAAAACACCTGTCTTTGTAATTCAAAAGAAACAACAGGGGAAATTTGGTAAACCTCAGGGCCATCAACACTACAATGAAAAAAAAAAAAAAAAAAAAGGAAACCAACCAACCTGGGCTCCCTTAGCTCTCAGCTATACTGGTGGGCAAATACATTGCTATTCTTGATATTAAAGATTGTTTATTTTCTATTCCCCTGTACCCTGAAGACAGATCTTACTTTGCATTTACTGTCCCTCGTAGGAACCACTCCTTCCCCATGCAGAGATATCAATGGAAAGTCCTGCCACAGAGCATGAAAAATAGTGCCACAATCTGTCAGGATTTTGCTGGTCATGTTTTGAAAAGATTTTATAATATCCCAGAGTTAGACATCATCTATTACATGGATGATATTCTCCTAGCTCATTGTGACAGGAATGTCCTGAACTCCCTACTCCTGAAAGTTTCAGTGCTGTTTAAGGCTGCCTATTTAAAGGTCTCCTGGGAGAAAATTCAACTTGCTCCTCTCTATGAGTTTCTAGGGTCAATTCTAGAGACTAGGTGATTCAGCCTCAGATAACAACAGTTATACTCCCAAAGATGTGCCCCTCAACCAGCTCTAAAAGGTTTTGGAGACTATTGACTGGATGTGACCATGGGTTCCTAGCTCCTCAGAGGAGATGTGTCCTTTGTATGATTGTTTGAGGGGCTCTATCGAGCCTTCTTAACTCCACAGTGTAACCCAAGAAGCACATATTATTCTCCAAAACATCAATGCTGTTCTGTTGCACACCATCACTGTTATATTTAACTCTTCCATCCCCTTAACAGGGATGATTATCACTCCAGGTGATTATCCTCAGGGCCAACACATTGTTGAAAGAATGTGTTGTTAAAAGAATACATAAAACTTTAAAGCAATAATTACAAAAATAGAAGGCAGAGGTCTATTGTGGGAAATCCAGCTTGAATTGTGGGCTGGGTTTCCAACTAGCATGGAGTAGCTGAGCATCTGGGCATCTGGCCTCAAGGAGGAGCAAGCAGTATGGCTTAGGTGCGTGATACTGGGTGGGCCACTGGTGTGCAGTGGTGTGGAGTTGGAGGGCTTATGATTGGTCCTGGGAACTGACGTCATTTGGTTTATAAAAGTAAGCTGTGGCAAGGAGTAAATTTGAATTCATAGTAACATCATCATGGAATTCCCAGGCATTATTTTTAATTAATTATTGTGCATACAGGCTAAGGTAGGACTGAATTTCATTTGGGTGGCCAGTGGGTTGGAAAGAGATTCCTTTCTGGATCACCAATCTGGGTAGTTGGTGTTGTGTGGGCATAGCCTGAAGATAGGCCAGCAGCCATCAGCCTGAAATTCCTCTCCAGGATCTGGGCAGGTGGGAAGTCATGGCCAAGAGTGGAACACGTGTCTCCTGGGTCCAGGCTAAGAGCCTAAGTTGGAGTTACCACTTAAGTTGGACTATGGGAAGTATCTGGTCTCTGCACTGAGAGAACAGCTCCCCACAGTGTCTGCAAAGTGGGTGCTGTGTCCCCATTCCCCTTAGCAGGGCCGCATAGTCCCTGTTCAGCATAAAAAGAAAAGCTTCCTACAGCCTATAACTCCTCACCCCATGATGCAGTGTGCAGAACACACTTTACAACAAACTTTTTGTCAGTTTTGAAACCAGACATGATAATTCTAGTCCACGGCATTGGAGCCCTTGACAGATCATAATGAGGTGCCATTGGTACTATGGTGAGATCCAATATTGGGACAATAGAAGGGGCCAGACACACTGCTAACAATGGGAAGATAGATTGTTTGTATCTTAGCACAGGTAGAGCCCTGCTCCATTTGGGTTCCACAAGAAACATTTGTCCTTGTACTGCAAGGATGGACCAGGACCCACCTGGCAGAAAAGCTGGCCTATCTGAGCATTCAGGAAGGGCAGAAGAAATCCAAGAGAATGTGCAGAAGAAATCCAAGAGAATGCCCAATGCACAAGGTGACATGGGGGAACCTCAAGGCACTGGAGTCACAGGAATAGAGCCTGAGGCTTCTGGGGATGGTACCAGCCACCAATCTACTATTTGTGGCCCTCATATGCACTGCCCTGAAGACAAATAGTGTGGTAAACCAGGTTTCACAGGTAATGTGAGCGTATTCGCCTAACCCACTCTTCCTGATAGTATCCTCTTGAGTTATCTCCCTTCCTCTGATTTTTGACAATAATTCTGCCCTCACTCCCACCATGGGCCCTGCCTTACAATTAAATCTGTCCTAATAGGAGCCAGCCCTCTGTTTCCAGGTTTAACTTAATTCCAATCAAACTGTTATTCGTTATTTGGGAGGAACTGCTATGAGGAAATGTTTGCCCCTCCTCCCTGCTGCGTGAGGAGTCAATTATTATGAAAATGGATCCCTACCAGGCTTGTCTGATGGCTCCTTTTGTGTTCCTCATAACTAACTTCTCTCCTGAGTTAGTGGAACAAGGAAATTACCATGGCCATATTTTTAATTGTCTTATACCACACAATGGTACTGACTTTATTTATATCCTTAGGACTCTAGCAGTTGGATGGTTGTCAATGAAACTGACTATGTCTTATAAAGAGCAGATCACGCTGGAGCATGCAGTCACCCTTCATCATCCTTGCCTACAGGAGCAGTTTTCTCAGGAGTATCAATAGCAAACACCCTACAAACTGCAGCCACACATTTCCGCAGGAAAATTGCCTGCAGCAAAAAATGACTGAACTTTCATTTGATCAGCTTGTTTGTGCATGCAAACCTTCCCATTTGGACTTATGGGCCCTGGGACACAACCAGATTCTTTCATTTTCTGATGACTTGTACAAGAATTGGACACAGATGCTTGCTGTGGGGTTAACATGGGCATTGCTTATTGGTTTTGCAAAATAGTCATGGCCATTCAGGCCAGACAAAGACAACTGACCACCACTCCTGTCATGCTCTCTGAACTTGTGGAGGCAAAAACAGGAGGGGGAGATGTGGGACAACAATGCTGGACACAGATGTATCTTGAGAGTATGCAGGCTACCAATCTAGCATACTAGGTGGAGCAAAAAATATAGAGCATGCCATGTTTTCTGCTAACACATGCTCAAAAGTCCAAGTTGGCTTGCTTGTCAGCACACCCCTTTTCTGAATACGCCCCATGAATTGGGATGATGTGTGATGGTGTGGAGGTCTAGGATTGGCCCCTGGGAGGTGATAGCATGAGATATAAAGGCTGCCAATCCCAATCCTATATAAATTGCTTGTTGCATAGAATAAATTTATTTGTACCCTCTGATATGGTCCCTGGGATGTTACTAGAGTAAAGCTGCATCATGTTCTCTTCAACCTGTTTGATTGTGGAGTGGATGCCCCCACAATCTGAAAAAGTTATTTCACTGGTTTGGTGCTTTTAATTACTGTCTAAAATGTAGATAAAATCTTGAACAAAAATCCGAGCGTCTTTTAATAAACCTTGACTTCACATACATTTTGTTTTTTAAGCCAGACTTTAAAAATATTAACAGTTAAAGAAGAAATATTGACTATTTTTGTTAATTTAGATACATAATGAGCTGCCTAGATAATGTGGAAAGAGTCGGCCTACATCAGAGAAAGAAGACCTCTTACAATACGGGTCAAGAAAGCATAGCCCAGGACAGGGGTTTAAAATAGTTTTTAGGTATTTTTCAAATGAAGACTGTCCTACTGCAAAGAAAAAATAGCATTATTTCATGCCTTAGGCCTTTATACCCTGGTTTCTAGTCTTTAGAAGGATGCAGTGGGAAATCACATGGCATCCCTATAGACAGGAAATAAGCTTATCAGGATCCAGACCAAGCTTGCCAAAATTGTTTACTTTTGGTATGTACCTATTTGGTACAGAGAGACAAAACTTAGCTCTGCTTTAACAAAATTATTTTTAATTTTATACATTTTGTTGCTGGATAGAAGGAAAAGAAATCTCAAAAGTAACACTTGCATAATACATAGAAACATAAAGGACATTTGCTGGTAGCTACAGGGAACACCAATACTGCATTGTGCATCCATCCAATCTGAGCTGTAATTGGATGTGCTGTCCAAACCAGAGGAGCAGACCATAAGTTGTTTGGGCTGCAACATCAATTATCATAATAATAACTCTGTATATCTGTGGTACCTAGGTACCAGGGGCACAGTACTTGCTTTTGGTAATCCACCTTGTTTCTGAGTCCTTTTTTTTTGTTCTAGGCTATCCTTATAGAGAGGAATAGTCTAGTTATCTTTATTCTAGTTGCAAAGTAGGTCATAGTAACTTGAAGTCTTGTCCAAGGCCATTATCTAAAGGGAGAAAACTAAATACTAACAATTAACAAATTTTTAGGTGTTTTCAGATAAGAAGGAACTGCAGACCTATAACCTGGCTATGCAGGCCATCCCAGGCAGTGATCCACCTGCAAGGATTAAAGGTGTGTGTCTCTATTTTTTGGCTCTTAAAATTTTTTTAGCAACATTTTGTCCTATCTATCAAACAAACAAAATGGCATATATATATATATATATATATATATATATATATATATATAGTCAATTTGGTGTGCTAGGCATGTACCTGCCTGTACTTCAAACATTTAAACATTCTTTTAACTTTGCATTTTTATTTAGTCAGTTAGTTGTTAATAAACCTATTCAGACCTTGATTACTTGTTCAAACATTCTAATTATCTTGTCTATTCTGGAAACATCCAGCCATCATTATGTTCATATATAAATCTTTTTTTTTGTATCTTTTTTACACCTTTTATATATATCAGACATAAGTGATCTCACCTAATCCTTGAATAAAGAGTTTAGCATCTCAATAAAGTGATTTCCCATAGAAGAAATTTCACCCTGGAGCAGGAATTATCATTTCTAAAGATTAATTTATATCCTGAAGTAATAGGGACTATGTGGTAGAACCAGAAATGAAACATGGATCAAGGAGGAAACATCTTGAACAGAAAAAAAGAAATGGGCTAATTTAACAATTTTAACTTACATGAGAACTTATAAATTGATCTGATACCAAGTAAATTATTTGTAACAAAATAATTTCATGTAGAGTATACATACAATGGAATGAGTGCCCTCTGTCTGGAACAGGTATTCCAAATTCCAGTGACCTGAGAGGCAAAGCTGAATAACACCTGTGTTCAGAATGACAGAGCCAGAGGCAAAAAGCTGAAGAACTCCCTGGGGGTCTGTATGATAGGTGTCAGTCTAGGGCACCCTCTAGGTTGAAACAGAGTTTTACTTGTAGGCTGAACTTAAGAAGTGAGGTTTAGATGTATTGTTAGAAATGGTAAGAGGTTTCTGCTCTGGATATTAGAGGGGATAGGAGAGTCAAGGAGAGTTTGAAAGACTGGGAACTGCGTTTACCTAAGATGCCAATAAAATCCCAGAGTGCACATATTTTGTAGGCAACAATGGTCAGGAGAAAGTTTTCCTTGGGAATAGATGAGTACCCTGGGTAAGCTTCCAGTTGCTACTAAGACAAAGTAATCCTGGAGGGCACTAGGGCTCTCAATGGGACTCAATAGGAAGGTGAAAGTGAGGAGAGGGAGGGAGAGGAAGAGGATAAAAGAGGGAAATAGAGAGCAAGGTTAAGAACAGGGAAAGGCTGGGGCCTGAGACCCCAAAACCCCTTCTGGGTTTCAGCATCAATTAGAAAATTTTAGATTGAGATTGACCAAGGCAAAGTGAAAATGGAAGAAGAGACTGACCTCAGTAGAAGGTTGCTTGTTTTTAAGAAGAATGAAGGTGGCAATAGTTTCCCCACTAGATTTGAAGCTATCTTTTAAATCACACTTGGTGGGCAATTTATCAGGGTTTGGGATGTTGGGAAAGGAAGAGATTGGGGCTATTTTTGTAGTTCAATATGTGTGCTGTTGATACAATTTGTAGACAAGACAATAGGGTCTAACATTTGTTTTTCCCAGATAGCACAGTCTCTGTGTTGGGGGTTTTACACAGTTTCTGGATTAGAAGTAAATTGGGATCTGAGGTTTATCTGAGGTTTACTTAACTCAGTTTGGGTCTCTTTTAAGTCCAAGCATTTAGCCTTCACTATGATTACCAGAATAGCGCCCAGAAAATATCACTTTAATTTTAAGAATCCACAATACTTGTTTCTATTCTTTTCTTGTTGATAAATGCTTATCATTAAACATAGCATCTTAGAAATAGACTCAAATCTGATTTTCCAACCATTATTACTTTCTTTGGGTAATACACTCCAAAATACAGTTCCTGCATATGTATTCATCAGCTGCCTCCTCCCCACCTTTCCTAAAATGCTTCAGGCCACTAAGGATTTCAGTCAACTGTATAGTGTACTGAGAGCTCAGTTCTCAATGTAAGATGAAAATATAAAATAAATATGAAATAAGACAATTTCTAAAAATCCTTTTTTACTTTTGAAGTGCACCCTATCTTTTCTCTGTCCTCCAAGTCTCCATGTTGGCAGTGAAGTCACCTGTGTTTGTTTTTATGCTTAGTGAGTACCTCTTTCTTTGAATGTATTTTCTCTCTTTTCTCATCATTCTTATGGTCTGTGAGTCCTATGTCCTCCTGTAATCTATTTAACTTGACATGTGTCTGTATTTTCTGTCTAAGCGTTATGACCCAGGTATTCCATCTTCAAACTGTAGTAGAAATCTGACATGTATTGCTATGCATTGATGGATACGAAATGGACTAAACCATTATTGAAAGTTGATAGAAATATACATGGAAACATAGATTCTGCAACAGGACCTGTTAAATGAACTCTCAATGGTCTAATTGTATATTTAATTATGCCCCTTGGGCATAATTAGACTGTGTCTTCTGACATCAGGGTGGCTCATTTTAATCAGAAGTTCTTACAGAGATGATAGAGCAATCACACAACATTGGAAGTTGTTCAAGGCATCACTTTAACTTTGTGTCTGAAAAATATGAATTTTAACATGTTGGGAAAAGATCTTAAATTAGAACCGTGAACAGTCATTGGTAGTGCTTTATGTTATCTCCCCTGGTTTCCTCCCTGCTTCTTTTTGTGTCTTGTAGGATTTCTTCACAGATGCTCCAGACTCAGATCCGATAAGGAAAAGCTAATTTTAGATGTAACTCGTGGTCATTGTGACTTTATTTTTTAATAAATATACTTTAATACAAGTATAACATAAAATGAATTATTGTATTCAAATAGTGGCTCTACCTTCCAGATACACTAATTAAGAAGGACATAATATAGTAATTTATAGGTTTTGGTTTATGGACACATTGTTTCTATCATTACAGTCATGGGTACTGTTCTGAACTGATATCATTTGCTCTTTGAAGCCAGGTCTATAGATTCCAGGTTCAAGTAAAGTGGCTCCAGGATATATGGAGCCTATTGTCTATTCTGTCCCTAAAATTTTATGGAAATACTTATGTCAGTTTAGAGATTTCTCACAAATAAATACTAGTGACTCGACAAACATATTTTTAATGGAGAAATAAGTGGACTTTGCTGTCAATGTTTAGGTATTGTTTTCTTAGATATTTTATTATTTTAAATTTATGGGTATGAGGCTATTGCCTGCATTTATGTAAGTGCACCTGTGTTGTTCCATACCCTCAGAAGTAAGAAGAGGGTGTCAGATCCCCAGGAACTGAGTTACAGAGGGTTGTCAGCTGCACTCTGAGTGCCACTAATAGAACCCAGGTCCTGTGCAAGAGCAGGCAGTGCTCTTAACCACCTAGCCATCTCTCTAGCCCTCTTGTCTAGTTATTGTAAAGAGAAATGGCACGGACCCTTTCCCAAATAACACAGTAAAAATATTGAGCAATTTTGGAAACTAGAAATACTTTTTCTTCTTATACAAATTAGATGTGGGAAATTTGGGGAGGCATAGCATGGTAGAATGCGCTGGATCCCAGGCTGGCCTTGAACTTGTCTGCGACATTGAGCTTATCATGTCATGTCTCTGTAGCTTAATTTTTCAATTCAAAATGATAATCATACCATTCTATCTATTTTTACTGAGTTCTTAGATTGGTTATTTAAGATAAATTTTAAAGGCAAATGAATAAAAATGTTATACATATTTGGCCTGTTAACCTTAATATACCTGCTGGCATAGAGAATAGTCCTCTGAACAAATAGAAATAGCTTTTCTCAATCTCATTTTTATTCATAGAGAATAAAAATCTATGCATAATAGGTAATAATAACTACTGCAAGAAGAGCAATTTTCATTTTGGTTATGAGTCCATGATTCTTGCAATCAAGTTGGTATTAAATCTCTTAACATATGCTTAACTCATAAAAATATATGATGCCAGTGTATTATTTACTTTTCTGCTGCTGTGATAAAACACCATGCCTAAGGGAACTTATAAAAGAAAGAGATTATTTGGGCTTATGGTTCCAGACATTTAGAGTCCATGGTGGCCCGGAAGGCATGGAAGCAGAGGTGGCTAGAGTAGGAAGCTAAGGAATAACACCTTCCAGGCACAGGAAGCAGAGACACATTGGAAATCAAGGAAGGCTTAAGAACTCTGAAAGCCTGTCCCCAATGCTGTGCTTCTTCCAGCATGGCCACACCTTATAAGACTTCCCAAAGCAGCACCACCAACTGGGCTTAAGATGTCCAAAATCTTGGAGCCTATTGGTGACATTCTCATTCAAGCCACCACACCCAGATTTCTACTGCTTTCATCAAGAAAGGATAACTGTAAAAGACTTGTTATTTAGCATCTTTGCTGGTGCCTTCACACTGTTCCTGGAGTAGAAGAAACTATTCTCTTTTAAACATCCCTAATTCCATTTTGTCTAGGAAGCTCATGCTTCAAAAACTCAGAGATAACGAAAATAAACAGGAATGCAAAACAATTATAAAGTTACAGTTTGGGGCTTTCTGAAAAAAAATCAAGCCATAGAATAGCAAACATAGGTGGAAATATTAAGGTCTTGATTAATCTATAGATGGCTTCAAAGAACAGAAATTAGTTTCAAATGGCAACGCCCTTATCAGTCCTGGCAGAGAGCTGAGGAAGCATGAATAATAGCTCTGTACATTATAATGGCATTTTCTTGAGTGGGGTAGTCACTGGTACGTTGCCCTTGCACTTGCAACTGTAAAGTGAATCCTTGGAGGCAGAGTGGGGGGGTAAGAATCAGTGTGTGTTGGAGTGGGACAAGAGAAGGTAATGGGTAATGAGGAGGCATTATGATAAAAATTGTGTAATGTGTAGGAAAACCCAGCTTAAATTGCAAACTAGCCGGCATGCCTCAGGGAGCCGCATGGCCAGGAGTCTGGCTCCGCCCCAAGGAGGAAACAGACAGCATGGCCTAACTACGTGATGCTGGGTGGTGCAAGGTGTACAATGGCGCGGAATTGGGGAACCTATGATTTGTTCAGGGAGGTGACGTCATTTATTTTATAAAAGCAGGCTGTAACAAGGAATAAATTGGATTCCCAAATTAACATCATTACGGAGTTTCCGGCCAATATTTTTATTAATTATCGTGTGCGTACAGGCTAAGGTAAGCCTGCATTTCGTTTGGGTGGCCAGCATGGTTGGAAAGAGATTCCTTTGCAGATCACCAGCCTGGGTAGCTGGTGTTGTGAGTGAAATTACTGTCCTGGCTTTGGGCAGGTGGGAAGTCACAGCCAAGAGTGAAACACGTGTCTCGTGGGTCCAGGCCAAGAGCCCAAGCTGAAAATATCACTTGGGTTAGGCTGCAGGAAGCAGAGATCAGCTCCTCACAGCAACTGCAGGCAGGTGCTGTTCCCCCTTCACCCCAAGCAGGCCCCCTCGGTTCTTGCTCAGCACAAAAGAGAGATTAACCAACAATAATGTATTAAATGTCATAAAGAAACCCATCTAATGCTGGTTTATTGAAAAGATAAAAGAAGATAGACAGACCCTTAGCCCAGTCAACCAAAGGAAAGAAAGAGCAAATACAAATCAACATAAACAGAGATGAAAACTGGAAACATCACAGCAGATGCCAAAATAGCCAGAACATTATAAGGGAATACTTTAAAACATATTATCTGGCCAGGTGTGGTGGTGCACATCTTTAATCCCAGCACTCTGGAGGCAGAGGCAGGTGGATCTCTGTGAGGTCGAGGCCAGCCTGGTCTATATAGGGAGCTCTAGGCCAGCTGGGACTAAATGGAGACCCTGTCTCAAAAAGACCAAAAACAAACAAACAAACAATAAATAAAAAAACAGGTTCTCCATTAAATTTGAAAGTCTTTGAAAGTCTCAAAGAAACTGATATTTTTAAAATTTGCTGAAGCCACCAAAGTTATACCAAGAAGAGATAAACACCTTAAACAGACCTGAACCAAATAAGGAAATTGAAACATTAACACAATAAATAAGGAAATTGAAATATTAAGGCAAACCCTCCAAACTTAAAAAAGTCCAGGCCCAGATGGATTCAAAGCTGAATTTTATCAGACCTTCAAAGATTTACAACCAACACTGCTTATATTATTTTAAAAGACAGAAAAAAAAAAAGAACTACCAAACTCTCATGAAGCCAGGTTTACTCTAATACCAAAAACAGGCAAAGACACAATAAAAAGAAAACAACAGGACCATATCTCTAATGAACGTAGATGCAAAAATTCTCAGCAAAATACTTGCAAATTGCCTACAGACACACTTTAAAAAGGTCATCCACCATGATGAAACCAATTTCATTCCAGAGATGCAAGGGTGGTTCAATATACACAATTCGGTAAATGTAATAAATCACATAAATGGATTTAAAGACAAAAAATCACATCATCTTCTCAATAGACATAGAAAAGGCCTTTGATAAATACTCTATCATGCATTTATGTTAAAAGTGCTAAAGGGAACTGGACTGGAGGGAACATATTTCAATATAATTATGTAAACCAAGCTACAGCCGACATTACACTAACTGGAGAAAATCTTGAAGCACACCCATTAAAATCAGGAACCAGAGAAAGCTGTATACTATCCTCACTTCTTTTATTGTAGTGCTTGAAACTCTAGTTTGAGCAATAAGACAAGGAAATTAAAAGGGTACTAATTGAAAAAGAAAAGGTGAATGTATCCTCATTTGCAGATGCTATGATATTATTACATAGAGATCCTCAGTGTTCCACAAGACGACATCTAGAAATGATCAGCACCTATTCACAATAGCCCCCCCCAAATATATATGGATTGAACTAAAGACATCAAAGACCTTTTCAAGGAAAACTTTAAATATTTGAAGAAAGAGGTTGAGGAAGACACAAGGAGATAGAAAAACCTTTCATGCTCCTGGATTTGTAGAATTAATGTTGTAAAGAATACCCATAGAAACAAAATCAATTTATAGATTGAATGCAATGCCAATAAAAATTCCCATGATATTCTTCACAGAAGTAGAAAAATCCATCTTAAAATTCATATTGACACAAAACAGACCCTGGATATCTAAAGCAAGTCTGAGCAAAATACAATGCCAGGGAGTTAATGTAGCAGATCTCAATCAACCTTACAGGGCTATAGTCATAAAAGCAGCATGGTATTGGCAAAAAAGCAGACATGTTGGAAAAAAGCATAAGACTCAAATATGAGTGAGCACAATTACAGCTGCCTGATATTTGACAAAGGTGCCAAGAACACACACTGGAAGAAAGACAACATCTTCAATATAAGATGCTAGTGAAATTGGATCTCTGCATGTAGAAGAATGAAATTTGACCAATACACTCACCCTGCACAAAAGTCAAATCCAAGTGAATGAAAGTCCTCAGTGTGAATAATAAAGTGCTACAAATGTTAGAAGAAAACCTACGTATAGTTACAGGAAAGGACTTCATAAATTGGATATCAATTGCTCTGGAATTAAGATCAACGATCAACAAATGGTACGTAATTAAACTAAAAATCTTCTGTACAGCAAAGGAAACAACCAAGGAAGTGAAGACAAAACCCAGAGAGTTGGAGAAAAAAATCTTCAACTGTAAGAAAAGATGAAATTATGAAATATACAGGTAAATTAATGAAACCAGAGAATGTTACTCTGAGTGACATAACTCAAAGGCATGTATGTTCTCCCTTGTTTGTGGATTGTAGCACCAATCTCCTTATGTGTGTATATCCTGATGTAACAGGAGGAGCCAAGAAGTTGGAAAGGTTATACAGAGGTAAAGGAAAAGAAAGAACCAGAAAGAGCTCCACACTTAAAGAACCGATGTTACTGGGGGGATGTGGGGAAGGTGGGGTGTTGGGTTGGTAGGAGAGCAGGGGAAGATAGATGAGGGTCCTGGTGGAAGTAGGGGAGGGCAAGAGATGGGGTGGGTTGGGATGATGGGGATGTTGGGGCTTGGGAGGGAGAGGAGGATGGGAAGGAAAGAAGAAAGAATAGAGATGATTGGACCTTGGGAGGCTGTCGGGTCTTAGTCGGGTCCTGTCCTGGAACTGACTGGGCTGAGGAAAGGTAAGTGCGCTGCTCGCCTGTTCCTTAGCCTCCTCAGTTCCCAGAGACACTCAGACACAGTGGGGAGTCCAGTCAAGCAGGATCTCACTTTTTGCAAGCAGGGCAGTGACTTATATACAAAACAGCCACAAAAGGCATTTCGGCGTGAAAGCAAATGACCAATGTTCCTGCAGCCCCTCTGACCATCTCAGGTGGATTGGTTTACACGGCTGACAATTGTAACTCGTGCCACTTGTCCTTATCTTTCCCCAACCAGAGGTTTTAGCAAACAACTCAGGTCCCTCCTCCTTTACCTCCCCTCAGCGCCATCTTGACCTGGCTGGCTGGGTGGGCCCCATCAGACTCCCCATTTTTTCTTTTATAACCCATTTCTTTCCGAGGTACGGGTGTGGCACCTCCTTGGAGGTTCACCATTGAGGCACCTTATGTAAAGTTCACCTTATAGTGTGTGGAAGTCTTCAGGTTCCAGCTGGTCATAGAGCAACCCAAGGTCCATGAATTGTACCTCCTGGGCCTTTTCTCTGATCAGCCTGATTAGCCTGTTAAAGAGGCAGGGCCCAAATATGCACAGGAATGAAATTATAAGGAGGGGGCTCATCAATGTGGAAATAAGAGTGGTCAGCCAGGGGGACCAAGGGACCAATCAAACCATTATTGGTACCAGGTGGACCCATACTTTCTGCCTGTCCTCAATTCCCTTCTTGCCCTCTTCAGTGAACGTTACCTAAATGGGGTTGCAGTGGTAATTGGTGCATGCCCCATAGAGGGGGTTGCTGGCCCTTCTTTGTGTCTTTACCCTAGTGACCTGAATAACTCCCTTGTGCCCCACCCAATAGCCTGATCCTGTAATCCCACACCCCCATGTCTTACAGTAGAAGTCTCCCGGCCCACCACAGTCAAATATCTTTCTTGCAGTCCGGTTACTCCTGGGCATACATAAATGTCAGTGTCCCTGAGCGCGGCTCATTTGAGGATGTGGGAACATCCTGGGGATCTAGGGTCCCCCACCACTGGCAGGATGCATCCCTTTTGTCCGTTACATTCTGGCTTCCCCAGGTGAAATGGGGTCCAATCAGTCACATCCCAGCTTCCTCGGGCCACATCACAGAGATCAAAGAAGAGTGGTGGCCACCATTCGAGGGGGAGGGTATCATTCGTGGTGCTGTTGAGGATCCCTCCATTGATGGGCTTAGTCACCAGCCATGTTACTGTCTGCAGTTGATGGGGGTTTTGGTGCCGCACTCCTGTCACTCCTGCCCTCACCCATGCGGCCACCTTCAGACTCAGGAACCTCACCATCTGTAAGTGTTAAAGCATATAAGAGCTTCTCAAGGGTCTGTTGCCCTTGGACCTGGTTAGTCCTTTTTATCACTTTGTGTTTTCTCTTGTTTCTGAAGATGAGTTGAGACCACAATATCCTCTTTCTTTCTTTGTTGGTTAGTTTGTTTTTGGTCATCTTCCTGTTCTGAGGGAATGGGCAAATCTTTAGGTTCCTTGCCAGCACCCAGATAGGTGCCTCCTCCCCTATAGGATACACGCACCCAAAGCCCCTTCCCATCATAATTAGTGGGTCTGGGCCTTTCCACTGGTGTGTTAAAGGATCTTTCCATTTAACCTTCACCTGGGGGTTGAGGCTTGTGTGTCCCCAATGTTCTTGGAACCTGGATTCCATCATATCTTTAGAAAAATTTAAACTATTTATAGCAAACAGGGCCTCTGCCAGCTGCAGGTGAGGGCTTATTCCTCAATTTTGTTTTTGTAATTGCTCCTTAAGGTACTGGTGGTGCCTTTCAACAATAGCTTGTCCCTGGGGATTGTAAGGGATTCCTGTAGTATGTTTAATACCCCATCTCTCAAAGAAGGCTGCAAGGGCCTTAAAGGCAAAGCAAGGTCCGTTGTCTGTTTTGATTTGGTGGGGCAGTCCTAATGTTGCAAAACATTGGAGAAAGTGGGATTGGGCATGTTTAGCCCTTTCTTGAGAATGGGCCATGGCCCAGAAGGCTCTGGAGTAAGTATCGATGGACACGAAAACATATTTAAGTTTGCCAAAGGCAGCAAATTGGGTGACATCTCTTTGCCAGAAGGCATTAGGTCTCAGGCCCCAAGGATTAACTCCTTGAGGTTGGAGCAGGGGTACTTTGAGAAAGGGTTGGCAAGATTTATGTGTTTGGGCAATTTTTTTCAATTCCTTCACAGGCACCTGGGGGAACATTTGGTGTAGGCCTCTCCAATTTACATGGGTTAGTTCATGAAAGTTTGCAGCTTCATGAGCTGTTAAGATGTTGGGCCCCGAGGCCAGCTGGTCTGCTAGGGTGTTTCCTATAGATAAGAGGCCAGGGAGGCCTGAGTGTCCTCTAAGGTGCTGGAGATATATTGGGGCACTCCTTCCAAGAGGGCTTTAAGTTCTACCATGAGGGGGGAGATTGGGTTGCTGTCAAGTCTAATGTGGGCTTGTGGCAAGTGGGGTAAGAGGTTAGTAATGTACAGGCTGTCGGAGAAGAGGTTACAGGGTTCATAGATGTCCTGCAGTGCCATCACAACTGCCAGCAACTCCTTATATTGAGCGGATCCTTGGCTACATAGGCCAAGCCGACCCTCCCTCCATCAGTGAAGATGCACAGTGCATGCGGTACAGGTGTCTCAGAAAGCAGGGGGGGGATTGTGAGTGTTGGGAGAAATTTCTATAAGAAGGTGGCCCACTCGGAGGGCCCAAAGTGGCAATCTACTTTTCCCATGAACCCTTCCAAGGAGATAGTCAGGCGAGAGTGGTTGCGGGCCAGCCATTCAATGTCTGATAACCTATATGGGAGGATAATGTGATGGGGTCTGTCCCATAATGCCTTTGTGCCTCTGTTCTTCCCTGTATTATGGCATCCGCCAACTGGTCTGTCTGAGAGTATATCCACGGTGTGCCTGCTATGGATGTGTGTAACCATTCCAAGGGTCCCCCCTCTTGAGTAATTACTGCTGTAGTTGTCAGATCCTGCGAGCACCCATAGAGACAGAGGATGTTCTTTAGACTATCTAGCCAATGAGCAGAAAATCTCCGGATGCTCCTGTGTGATAGGATCTTTTCCTGGGGACTCTTATCTCTTAGCAAGAGATAAGATATAAGAGTTAGTTTTTCTGTAGGGATAGCTACCCAAGGCCTAAGCCAGTTAATCTCACTGAGCAGACTCTGGAGCTGTGTCTGAGTAAGATGCTCTGGCATTCTTATATCAGGCTTCACAGGACTGACCCTTGTAAGGGAAAGATGGGTTCCCAGTACCTTAAAAGGGGGGATTTGTTGGAGCGAAGGCACTGAGAAAGCAGAAGAGGAAGTGGAAAGATCGTAAGAGCCAAGGCTGGTGCATGAACGTAGAGAAGCAGTGCCTTACAACTGAATGTAAGTTTTCACATGTGAACTTGTGGGAATATTGGCATCAGGCCTGGGAGTCCTGCCAACTGAGACAAGGTCTCAAAGTGTACCAAGAGAAATGGGTGGGGGACTGGCCCTGGATTGAGAACTACGAGAGACTGAGTATTGCTGGGTGAGGGAGAGTATGCCTTACCTAAGATTTCTAGATGTGCTGACTAGACTGCAGTGGATCTATTTGCACAGAAAGATGTCTACCATATGATCTGATCATATCATGCCTATATCTAAAGGTGTCATCCTACTATACATATAATTGCACAGTCATGTTTCTTGCTCCTCTTTTCACAGTAGCTAAAATATGGATACAACCTAAATGTTTGTGGTGGTTTGAATGAGTGTCCCCTATAGGTTGTAAGCATTCAGACATTTGTCTCCAGTTGGTGGCACTGTTTTTGGAGGTCTTAGAAGGTGTGGCCTTGCTAGAGGAAGTACGTTATGGGGGCAGGCTTAGTGAGTTTAACAAGCCTCATGGTCTCCAGTTGCTCTCTCTCTGCTTCCTGTGCTCTTTGTGAGATGTGAGGGCAGAGAAAAGCTGCATATGTGGTTGAAATAGGCCAGGGTCCATCCCACACTTGCAGCCAAACTTGGCAGTTTCATTTACGTGGTGCTGTCTTTAGAGGCATGAAGTTTGCAAGAGTGAAGGGGTCATCAGTTCTTCCTCCATGGTTTCAGAGAGCTGCCAAGGTCAGGCAGAGTGCAGCAGGGGTGTCTCTGCATAAAGAAGACCCTGATAGGCCATTGCGTGAAGCTGTGAATATGAAGCCTGGTTGGCAGCAGAGACCCCAAGAAGACATTCAAGATGTCAGACCTGTGAGATATTTGCCAAGGAGAGCTGCATACAGGGAGTGGTACCAGCCTAAGAAAGAGATGTATGTTGCAAGCAAAGCTGGAAGAGCTGAGCCATCTAAGCCCTTTGGAAGTAAAGTCCCAGAAGTTGCACATGGAGCTACTGGACTTGGTTTTTGCCCTGCTGGTTTCCGGTCTTGTTTTGGTCCAGTATTTCCTCACTATGCCTCTATTCCTCCCTTTTGGAATGGGAATGTGTATTCAGTTCCACTGTACATTGGGAGTTTGTAATTTGCCTTTTGATTTTACAGGAGCTTACAGTTAGGAGATTGGCCTGAGTCTCAGAAGAGACTTTGGACTGTAGACTTTTGAATGGCATTGAAACTGGTAAAGACTATGGGGACTTTTAACATTGGACTAAATGCATTTTGCATTTTATATGGTCAGGAGCCTATGGGGGCCAGGGAGTGGAATGTGGTGGTTTGAATGAGTGTCCTCCATAGGCTGGAAGTATTCAGACATTTGTCTCCAGTTCATGGCACTGTTTTTGGAGGTCTTAGAAGGTGTGGCCATGCTAGAGGAAGTACGTTATGGGGGCAGGCTTAGTGAGTTCAACAAGCCTCGTGGTCTCCAGTTGCTCTCTCTCTGCTTCCTGTGCTCATTTGCGAGATGTGACCCTTGGTTTGCTGTTCCAGATCCAGCCACCATGCCTCCCGGCACAATGGACTCTAATTCCCTGGAACCATCAATTGTTAATCGTAAGCTCAAATAAATTCTTCCTTTTATAAGTTCCTTGGACATGGTGCTTTATCACAGCAACAGAAAAGTGACTAATACAATGTTCCTCAACTGATGAATGGATAATGAAAATGTGGTACATTTACAGCATGGGGCACTAAAGAAAAATTATCAAATAAAATTTGCAGGTAAATGAGGGGAAGAAGGAGCTTGAGAGAGGGGGACAGTAGGAGAGAGAGGTTTTTTTTCCAATGGAGAAATGGGGAAAAGAGAGGTTCTTTAACTTTGGAGAAAGGAGGGTAATGCAGGTGGAGTTAGAGGTGAGATTAATAATGCATAGATTGTCTGAAAAACCAAAGGGAAATGCATTAGTTCAAAGCTCCACTGAAAAATATACCTCAGCATATATACTTATGTCCCAGACCCTGTTGCTGAAGATAGCCCATAATTTGGACACATGAAGTAAATCAATTGAACTATGACTGACCTGGAAGTCTCCTCCCTGAATATTAGCTCTCATAGTATCAGAATATATTATGCAAGCTTCCAAGTTAGAAAAACAGTCAGTAGTCATACCCAGCTGTGAAGCCCAATAAGCAACAATGAGTGGTCTGGAAAACTATTACTACTGGAGGAGTGCCACTTTTAACTTGGGGGTAATCAACAGCTGTTTAGTTAGAATTAAGTCTTATTCAATTCGAGGCAACTTGTCTGTGCTACTGTAAACAGCCAAATACACATGGCTACAAAGGTCATATATTCTAGAGTAAAACATACTTTTGCCATATTGCTAGAACAATGTAATTTCTTACTGTAGTCTATATATGCATCCTCATATTTACAGATGAGTGTACCTTTCACACTCATCAAATAAACTTCTTTTTTATCTTTTATTTTTTATTTATTTTTTATTTTTTTGAGACAGGGTCTCCCTTTAGTCCCAGCTAGCCTAGAGCTCACTTTATAGGCCAGGCTGTCCTTGAACTCACAGAGATCTGCCTGCCTCTGCCTCCCGGGTGCTGAGATTAAAGGTGTGTGCCACCACACCCAGCACTAAAGACAGTCTTAGCTGTCATGTGGGTGCTGGGAATCAAACTTGGGTCCTCTGCAAGAGCAGTCAGTGCTCTTAACCACTGAACCATCTCTCCATCCCCAATAAACTTTTTTAATATCAGATGGAGAATAATACAGAGTTCCACAATTTCTCATGCACAAAAAACAAGTCTGAGAAACACCTAGCCAGGCATGATTTATTATTCAGAATTGTTATCAATTTGCAGAGGAAATCCAGGGAATTTATTTCAGATGTGAACAGAAAGATTTTATGGTGTTTTTATATTCTTTTTTTTTTAATTTTTATTTATTTCTGTATGTGTATGAATGTACTGCCTGCATGCAAGTTTGTGCACCTGTGTCGTACAATGCTGCGGAGGTCAGAAGAGGGTATCGGATTCCCCTGGAACTGGAGTCCTCCTGGAATTGGAGTTTCAGACGGTTCTCGACCGCCATGTGGGTGCTGGGGATCGAACCCGGGTCCTCTGTAAGAGCGGTCGGCGCTCTTAACCGCTAGGCCATCTCTCCAGCCCCGATTTTATGGTGTTTTAAACACCTTTTGTGTGACTACCCATCATGTGTAGTTTTCACAGATTAACAATTCTACTTGTCATCATTTCTTCAATTGTAACTACATGTCTTTAATTTAAAGTTTTACTTTGGTATAAAGAAAATATATGGCAATAGTCAATCAGTGGCAACTTTTCTTAAGAACACTATTATCCTGGGACTGGAGAGATGGCTGAGCAGTTAAGAGCAGTTACTGCTCATTCAGAGGACTTAGGTTCAATTCCCAGGACCCACCTGACAGCTAAAAAACATCTATAAATGCAGTTCCAGGGAATCCAGTGCCTTCTTCTGATCTTCTTGGGCATTGCACAGGTGTGCTTATACACATCCATAAAATACACTCGTATACATAAAAATAATAAACTATTTTAAAAGAACACTACTGCCCCATTGATTCCAGTGCCCATCTTCACATCGTTTATGACATATTCAATTAATTTCTTATGTTAGCAGTCTTTAAAATCCTTGATGCATAAAAGTAAAGGTGGTATAAAGATATATTATTCATATATCTTGATTAGAATCAAGAGCCTATCTTTTATCATCTGTTTCATGTATATACATCAAATAGTCTTTCTAAATAACAATTATAATATTTTCTTTCAGACATAACATTTTGAGTATTTTTGCTGTATGTAATGTATATGAGCTTTTCCAAAATCCTGAAAAAATATTAAAATTTATTTATTTATTTATTTATTTATTTATTTATTTTGGTCTTTTCGAGACAGGGTCTCCCTGTAATCCCAGCTGTCCTGGAACTCACTCTGTAGACCAGGCTGGCCTTGAACTCACAAAGATCCGTCTGCCTCTGCCTCCCAAGTGCTAGAATGAAAGGCGTGCGCCACCACGCCTGGCTAAAATTCTTTTAAACATTGCATTCATGTTTCAAATCTTAAACACACAAAACACACTATAGATCAGTTCGTTGTTATATAAATACTAAATGTTGTTTATCTTCAATGTCAGGTATAATGATAAATGCTAATCAAACTCTGAACTGTGGATTCCTGATTCCATGAAAAGTGACTTGATACAATGTGTGGGAAAATGATTCCCAGAAGCCGCTTCTAACTTAAGACAATAAGTTTGTTAGCAATAACTTTATTACTCACATCATAACATATCCAAATAACCCCACAAAATGTTTCCTAAATTTTACTTCCATTTAGCCATAATCCCTACATGCATATTCCCACTCCTTTACCAACGAGGAAGAAATGACAGAGGAAAAGTCAGAGTGGAGACAGATAGCAGTCAGAACATCTTATCGTTAAATTACCTTCCCCTAAGCATTTTCAAAAATATATGAGTATGTTAGGACACTGCTAGAAGTCTTTCCTGAACTGCCACCCATTCAAGTGAAGTGATTTGAAATTCTAGTGTTTTATGTCTACTATAAATCTATGTTTTTAATTTTCATATTATTTAATAACATTGGAAGAAAGAAGCCTGGGCTTCAGTGAGGGAAATAAGATGTTGCTCCACTAAGAGACACAGGTTATCTCTAGAAACAACAGCCCCTTCCTGAATTCTCCATTGGTAAATGGATTTCTGTATAAGTTGATGGTTTATGCAACACAGACTCTGTGTCAAGCATTCTAATCTACAAATAAATATTTCTGTGTGATTTTCCCCAATTTTTATGTAATTTGAACTACATTTTAGCTTCAAAGCTTCTGCTCTTTAAATTTCCATCTTTAAGGATCCTTGGAGTTATGTATCTCTTTTTTAATAGCATGTGACACAATGGATTATGTTTCTGTAAAATTATTCCCACAGTTTGTATGCTATTCTTAGCAAAATTTATGTATTGGTCAACAATGAGAAAATGCTTCCTGTTGGCCAGATTCATTTAAAAATGGTGTTTTGGTTTGGGAAATAAAATAAGTTTCCATGAGATTTTTCTTATCTTCGTTTCCCATCTGGCCTGTTCTTGCAAACATTTAATCTCATGTTTGCTGCCAGTGTTTCCCAGAAAGCCTTATAATTGCTTGGAATTTGTATGAACAGTTCCAGTCTGGTGCACAATTAGGAATGCACTATAAATTTTCATTGCTTGATTTAGTCGAAATTATAAGATGGATTATAAGCTGGGAACAATAATCACAGTTGTAGTCTGCAAAATGACTACTAGAAATTGGTAGATAATGATAGATTAAACTTTAGATATGTAATTAGATACCCCCAAACAAAGAAATCTCACAAAAGAACATAGATGCAGAATATTTAATGAGAAACTCTTGTGGAAATAAAACCCTTGAAGTTTAATTGCAGGGTTCAAGCACAGAACAAGGAAGATGAGTTGTCCTGTGTGAAGCAGCTTTTCTCTGGTCCTTTATGCCAAGGGAAACAAAGAGACATGGGAATACTGACAAAAGGGTTTAGTATCAATGGTCCACCAAGATTTGGTTGATTAACTCACTTGGCATATATTGTTCTAAAGTGAACTGACTGTCTCAACCCTTCTACAGGACCATCTATCCATCACCAATCCATCCATCTATTAATCAGCTATCTATTATCAATCTCTGTAGATATAGAAGTCTATGATCTATCATCTGTCATCCATCTATTTCTTTTATCTATCTTCTATCATCTATCTGCATATCTATAAATCTGACATATCATCTATCTATCAAATATCTATCATTTTTGATAACTTTTTAAGTTAATTTATTTTTATTTTATGTGTACCAGCATTTTGCCTGAACGTGTGCTAAATGAACAACATGCATGCAATGCTTGTAGATCCCAGAAGGAAGCATGAATCCCCTGGAACTGGAATTATAGACCCAGCCCCCATGTGGGTTCTAGTTACCAAACCCAGGTTTTATGCAAGAGTATTCAATACTCTTAAACACTAAGCCATATCTCCAGCCCCAACTCTCAGGTAAATTTTAGCCAATTAAGAAAGATACAGGCCTTACTCTGATAGTTGATACTGATTTGCTATCAAATAATTCATAGTCAACAAATTAACATTTGGTCAGTGACTTAGCTGGAAAGTTGGGCTTGATGGCTATATGTATACCACAGAGCATATTCTGGCAACTCCATGAGATATTTTTGCAAGTATTTTTGCATTTCCAGAATAATTGTATAGAGGAATATATACATGATGGTTTTCTTTCTTTTTGTTTTATATTTTCCCTCATGCTTTGATAATAGGCACTTTTGTCTAAGTGATGTAGTGTCTTTTATTATCATGTAAAATAAAATAATAATAGTTCCTTTTAAGGCTTTTAGAATGATTAAACAAGATTTTGTATAGGTATATGTGTTGTTATATACACATGCATATATGCGTATTATGTACTTAAATATAGTGATAACTATTATTGATTTTTAAGCTATACATATAATACTGTAAGTAGTCAAGGTAATAATGTCTTAAAAATCCATTTCTGAGCAGTTCAGGAAATAAATTATTTCTAATCTTTGGGAATAAATATAACTTGCCATATGTTATCCAGAAAAACCTACTGTGATTGTAAACATATGTCTCAAATTTGGCTCAGCCTAAAGGAAAGGCATGTTACAGACAGCTGGGAGAGAAAAGGCATTGCCATCTTATCCAGCTCTGAACCCCATGAACTATAAAACCAACCTGCCAAGGAAGATGTGCTTACCACTCTCTGCCTGGATTTGATACCTGGTCTATAGGAGGGGATCTATGCCTAATAGCGCAATTCTGGTCAATAACTCATGTCTGAGGAGATTATCAACCTTAGGGGGCAACTTACTCTTTTGATGAACTAAACTGACATATCATCAAACTGTCTTCTAATTATCCATGTTTTTGCCCATAGACAAAATCTACTCTGAACATTAATCAAACAAACCCCTCTTTCTTAGGAATGACAATGAATATAGAGACTTGTGACTTCCCAAAATGTCAAGAATAAATGACAAGATGGCTGAGGGCTTAGTCCTAAATAAGACATTCACGCCATACCCTCTAAGGCTCAAGGAACATTAAAGAGGGAGCAGGGGAATGCAGAGGCCAAAAGACAGGGGAAATTGTTGCAAATTGCTAATTTCTAGGCACAACATAGTTATTGCAATCATGAAGTCATAGCAGCTGTGGTTACTTGCATTGGACCTGTACAAGACTGACCATCTACACCCACTGATGGGAGATGTGCTCAAGGGGACCTGTCCCTTACAGCTAGCATTGCTTAGAGGTTGATTCTGGGAAAGGAAGAATTATTGTCTTCAGTTGTGCCTCCACTGCTGAGACCACCAGGCTCTGTGGATGTCTTTAAACCTCTGATCACATAGACAGCTTTGCTAAAATCTTTGCATCACAAAAAAAATCAAATAGGAAAGTTAGGAAGATATTTGTAGGGTAGCAATGAAATGGGGGGGGTTGATTACAACAGGGTGGTTGAGGGGAGTAACCAGTATGGATTATATAGAGAGGTGAACTTATCAAAAAATAAATTGAATTAAAAACATGGATCATACGGTCATTAAATTTTCATAGTACTGGATCTAAAGGATAAGACTAATTTCTAATTATCTTATGCTTGCAAACAGGTAATCCCCTTTTAGGCCAGCTAGCTACCAAAAGAGATGTAGATCTCACCCTGGAGAGCATACAGACAATTCCGTTTTATTTCCATTCCTGTAATGTCACTTAATTGCAGGTTAGAAAGGGCATTAATGTGTGAGAAATCACAAATTTTCTTAAATACCTTTGTATGATATTCTAGAGTTTTACTTAGAAATGAAGATAACCGCCACAGGAGTACAAGGAAATGAGGTGGTATCAGTCAAAACTTGCTCACAGAAAAGACTGATTGTAATGTTCCCTATTGTAGTCACAGCTAGAGGTTATAGTTCAGTCCTCTGTATATTATTATCTTTTATAAAATGCCAAATGCTTTTTTCTTTCTGTACTTGTGGTATCACTTTATTATAGTTACTTCCTGATAGGAAGGAGAAAAGAAAATGCAATAAATTATTTGCACTGTAATGCCATTTAACTGTATGTGTGAAGTGGATGGAATTACAAGTATTAAAAGTCAATCTTATTTAACTCATACAATATTAATTTAATCCTTCCAAGAAATTTTGATGACAATTAATTAAGAAGCTTTTAAAATTATAATGCTTATTTATGAGGTTTTAGAATAAAGGAGTATTTGTTGACTTCCTATTTCAATTAATACCCGGAGAGAACCGTTTGATATACCCTCATTGATCAAAAGCAATCCCAGTCATTTGCTGTCTTTCCTTTGTCTCCCTCTTGCCTGCTCATATCGCAGCACAAAAACAAATGTACCCATGGAAATACTAAGACAGGGACAGGATTTTAACTCAGATGGTTAAAAATTCATTTTGGATTATGATGTTCTGTATGAAATACACAAAATTTCAATAAAAATTTACCAAAAAACATACAATATACCCTTTACTCCACAAAAGGTCATTTCCAGGTGTATTTCATGCTGAGGCTGCATCACTTTTAACATTGTTGATGGAACCTTCCTTACAACATTTTTCAGTGTCTCTAAAATTCACCTCCTATTCATTTCCTTGGGTAAGAAATCCAAGGTTATGCAGTCACAAACAATTATAAATAGAGAGAAGTGATACAGATCAGTTTCAATGAGAGGAGTGGGAGGGAGGTATATGTAGAAGAGAGTGTTAAGTGGAACACTGCCAGAGGGTGTGTAAATGAAACAGAGGAGGGTTTCTGAACAATGAATTAACATGAGTGTACATCAACATTATGACACTTGAAAGTTATAGGAGTACAATTACTCTATGTAAAAGATTATTTTAAAGGATCTTAATAACTTCCTGACTATCAATAGAGGGTCCCATCAGTCAGACACTTAAATCGAGATGGGGCAACAATTAATGTGAATTATATAGAATAATTTGAATTTTAAGTACTACAGATGTTGATTTGGTTGAAAAAACATGGCACTAGATTTTTAGTGTAAGTTTGCAAACTTTTTGAGTCTGAAGGGAAACCTGTAGTATTGTACATCTGTCAAGAGCTTTGTGTTTTGTATGTTACCTGGCTTAGATGTTGTAATGTTTTCAAATCTCATTTTCATTTATCACATGAAGAAACTTTACCTTGACTATATTAAATCAATTGACTCAATTAGTACATGTTGGAAACAGTTTGACTCTAGTTATTTCTGGCCAAAAATTCCATAACAGTCTCAACAAATCATACCTTAACCAAAGGAAATTTGCCAGCACACTCATAGTATTTTGACCAAATATGTTCATAATTTCTAAGCATCAGTTGTGGAAGTTTGCCTTGCAGGGAAGGAGGCTGAATGAAGAAGATAACACATGCTACAGCCTTTGGGAAGTACTGCCCTGGGATTAAAGAATTATGGTGAAGTGCTCCTTCTAAACACTGCTCTAAAAAGCAGAAGTTCGGTGTGCATTCCTTAACATTGAGTCAGCATTCTTTTTTCATTTTTTAATTATAATTCTGTATTGAATTTTATCTGTGTTTCATACATAATTTTTAATCTTATTATTATTATTATTATTTTTTTTTTGGTCATTTCCAGACAGGGTCTCCCTGTAGCCCCAGCTGTCCTGGAATTCCCTCTGTAGACCAGGCTGGCCTTGAACTTACAAAGATCTGCCTGCCTCTGCCTCCCAAGTGCTAGGATTAAAGGTGTGCGCCACCACGCCAGGCAATTTTTTAATATTAATTGCTTTCATAAAGGTTTCTCGCCTACCCTGGAGTATACACATTCTGTCATTTGTCCATTCTGCCAAACTACTCTCCCCACCCATTCCTCAGTGCCAGCTCATCACCTGAGGTCTAGTCGGCCTACCCAGAGTCCCTTTCCTAAATTAGGTACCAAGGAACAGAGAGTATGAGATAGAAATGTAAGAAATAAATTGCAAACTATCAAGATGGGAAAGGGAAGACTGAGAATTTTTGTTCTTGTTCTAGACTTATTAAAATTTGGTATATTTAACTGTAACACATTTACTTACACTTGTTGGAAAATGAGTATGACATACAGAGTCTAAAATGACTACAAAGACGATTGTGACCAAATAGTTTTGCACAATGTACAATCTCTAACATGTAGTACTGAAAACTAGAATTCTTCGTCAGATATAATTATGCTGGAAATAAGCCTTGCGAGCAATATTGCTACCACATTTATCAACAAAGGCATATTCAATTAAGTAGTGGGTACTTGAAATAGAAAATAAGAAAGGGTATATCTAATTGAGAGAAAAGATTGTATGGAATTATTCATGCGTCCATAAGGAGTCAAGCTTTATGCTAGGAGCTAGCCAGAAGCAGTGAATAATGCAGATCTAATTGTATCCTTTGTAGCATTAACATGGACAGAAACAACACTAATTTATAGATGAGTGTATTATTCATAAAGCTGTAATACAGGCAAAAGAAAAATCAAAGGCAAGTGATACAATAGTGCTTGATGTAAATATGTAATTTGAAAACAATTCTAGAAGTATGTACAGGACTCAGAATAGCTTTCATTTTATCAGTCACTATTGAGAGACTCATACTATATGGACATCAAATAGCCTTCACAAGTGTTTAGTGCTGAGGATATATTAAGCTTAAGAGTTGCCCTAGACCCATCCTAGTAACATTCAAAAAAGCAGGAACAAATGCAATAGACCTCAGTTTTTACTTCACATCAGAACAAAATCCCACTTATTTAAAGGAAAAGAATAACAATGAAAACTCCATAGTACCTGCCATTAGAACATAATCAGCTTTACAATTTAATTAAATCGATCTAAACCCAAGTAAAATAATTGAATAACAGAAATATTCCTTGAAAGTCAAAGATGAACTGGATACAGTGACATATCCCTGTAATCTCATCATTTGAGAGGTGGAGGCAGGATGAACCCGGTACAGTGACACATCCCTTTAATCTCATCATTTGAGAAGATCAGGAGTTACATAGTCAGTTGTATGGGACTCTGTGCTACCTGAGACCCTGTTCAAGAAAGGTCAGAAGTGATAGAAAAACGAGTTAAAGACATTGGAGTTATAAGTGGTTGTGAACTGCCTGGTGTGTGTCCTGGGAACTGAACGTTGGTCTTTGCAAGAGCAACAAATGCTCTAAACTGCTTTCCAGCTGTAGAAGATATATTTTTAAAAAGAATAGGGTGCAATTAGATATATAGGTATTTAAACAGTATAATATATAGCCTTTCGATCCTACTAATGAAGCACACGCAATTAGATATATAGGTATTTAAACAGTACTAATTGTTATGGTAGGTTACTTTGGTATAGACACAGATGTTTGGATGGTATGTTAATTCATGAATTGCATTTTTATTCTGTTCAGTATGGCAGAGTCTTTTGTTGGTTTATAACATCTCCTAACCATTAGAGGATGTAAGCTTGTGGCATCAGCCGTGGGTTATTCCTCCAAGGAGAGAGCTAATAGCCAATTAGATTTGGGATATACAGACATATGGCTGTCACTGCTGCACAGTATTTCCAGGCAGATGAGGTGTAGCTGGTGCTGATGGAGGAGTCTTGCTTGACTCAAGGAGACCTATATTTGCTTTATTGGTTTAGTGGTCTTTGGTAACACTCTCTGGCATTCCAGAGACCATCTGTATACTTGCAAGTGCGGTCTCCATACATCTTTCCCATGTTTATATCAGGTCTTCAACAGCAGTGCTTCATTAGTAGGATCAAAAGGCTATATATTATACTGTTTAAATACCTATATATCTAATTGCATGTGCTTCATTAGTAGGATTGAAAGGTTATGCCTGGACAAGCTGGCAGCCCATGAAAGAAAACAGCCAGAATTGACTAGAGACCAAGACAACAGCTCCAGAGAAAGTAGACTGTTTTGCTTCTCATCCACCTGTGCCCCTTTTCTAAGCCTAGGGAACAATCTGCGGAAGAGGGGGTGTGGTAGAATGTTAGGGCTGCGATTGGGGTTAATGGTGAAACTACAACAATATAGACTGGACACTCATTTGATCAACTTGATTGAACATACAAGCCCCCCTGCTGGATGGTGGGACCCATGAGCTGTGTGGCTTTGGGGCACAACTGCTTGCAAATTGGTTTTACATGAAGGATGCTTGTACTCACAAATTATCACTTATTGTTAAAAAAAATGAAAACAAAACAAAACAAAAAGCAGAGAAAGATGCAGAAAACTTACGGCAGAATGCATGATCTGGGATGGGTGGGTAGGGGTGGGGTGGGGGGAAGGGAAGGGGATATATGCCTGAACTGAATTGGAAAATGATGTATGAAATACACAAAGCATCAATAAAAAAATAAAAAAATTAAAAAACAAAAAAAATAAATAAATAAAATAATTTTAAAAAGACAAAAAAAAACAAAAAAGAATTTTTTTTTTTTTTTTTTTTTTTGTTGTTGTTAGCTGGGCTAGAGGTCTGTCTATCTTGTTTATCTTTTCAAAAGAACCCTGTTTTGTATTTGTTGATTTTATGTATTGTTTTCTTTGTTTCTATTTCATTGATTTCTGCTCTGATTTTTGTTATTTCTTCCTGTCTGTTGGATTTAGGGTTCATTTGTTGCTGTCTCTCAAGTGTTTTTAGCTGCAGTGTTAGATCATTTATTTGTTCCTTTTCTATGTTTTTTTTTTTTTTTTTAATGTGGGCACTTAGGGCTATAAATTTCCCTTTCAAGACTGCTTTTAAAGTATCCCACAGGTTTTGTTGTGTTGTATTGTCTTTTTCATTCAGTTCCATGAATACTTTTATTTCACCTCTTTATTTCTCCCTGACCCATTCATTATCCAGGATTGTGTTGTTTAGTCTCCATGTGTTCTTGTAGCTATGGGCTTATTCTGTGTTTTATTGAGTTTATTGCACTTGTGGTCTGATAGAATGCATGGAATAATTTCTATCCTTTTGTATTGTTGGTGTTTCTTTTGTGTCCCAGTATGTGGTCGATTTTGGAGAATGTGAATTCCTAAACATAAAAAAAAGACTGAGCCAGGTGTGGTGGTGCACACCTATAATCCTAGCACTTGGGAGGCAGAGGCAGGTGGATCTTTGTGAGTTCAAGGCCAGCCTGGTTTACAGCTGGGGCTACAGGGAGACCCTGTCTCAAAAAGACCAAAAAAAAAAAAAAAAAGACTGAGAGAAAGATGGAGGACAGTTATGGCAGATTGTATGATCTGGGGTGGGGTGGGGGGAAGGGAAAGTGGAATATGGCAAAATGGAACTGAAAAATGATATCTGAAATACACAAAACATCAATAAAAGTATTAAAAAAGAAACACTTGATATGTAAAGAAACAAACTAGTATTAGATGGAATTTATTTAGATGAGACACTAAAAATAACATTGAACTTAATGATACAGTATTATAATAATGTTCAGTAAAATGATTAATATTAGTCACCTTCTCTTGGTTCTTTCTCTTCATTTACCCTTCCTTTTTATTTCCTTTCCTTTTTCCTAGGTCCTGGTATTACATCAGGATATATACTCTCATATAAGGAACTGGTGCTACAATCTGCAAATGAGGGAGAACAAAAGTCACCTGCTTTTTTGCGTTTGTGTTATTACATTCAGTATAACAATCTCTAGTCCCATCGATTTATCTACAAATTTCATAATTTCATCTTTTCCTACTGCTGAGTAGAACTCCATTGTGTAGATGTACCACATTTTTATTGTGCACTCATCAGTTGAGGGACATTTAGGTTGTTTCCATTTTGTAGCTATTGTGAGGAGAGCAGCAACAAATATATATGTGCAGATATCTCTATAGTGTGATGAGTCCTTTGGGTAAATCCCAAAAAGTGGCATAACTGGATCATGTGGTAGATTTGTTTTGGTGTTTCAAGAGTTCTTAACACTGCTTTCTAGAGTGTTTGCATGCATTTGCATTCCTACCAGCAGTGAATGAATGCTCCCCTTTCCCCACATCCTTGCCAGAATTTGGTGTCATTTGTTCACTTGATCTTAGCCAGTCTGATGGGGTAAGATGGACTATTTAAGTGTTTTTATCTGTGTTTCTCTAATTAGTAGGGATGTTGAGCACTTTTTACCATATTTATTAGCCATTTTTATTTCTTTATTTGAGAACTCTCTGTTCAGGTCTATAACCCACCTTTTTGGGGGCCATTTACTTTTTTGTTCCTTTTTTGACTTCTTTAAATATTCTGGATATTAATTCTCTGTCATATTTGTAGCTGGTAAAGATTTTCTCCCGATCAGTGGATTTCCTCTTATTGGTGGTTCCTTTTGCCATACAGAAGTGGATTTCCTCTTATTGGTTGTTTCTTTTGCTATACAGAAGCAGATTTCCTCTTATTGGTTGTTTTGTTTGCAATATAGAAGCTTTGTAGTATAAGGAGTTCCTGGTTATTGATTTTTAACCTTAATACCTGAGAAGCTTATATCAGATTTAGAAATTCCTTTCCTAGCATATGTCTTGGAGGGTACTTCCCATATTTTCTTCTAACAATTTTACAGTTTCAGGTTTCACACTGAGGTCTTTGATCTATTTCAAGTTGACTTTTGTGCAGGGTGAAAGATAGATGTCCAATTTCATTTTTCTGCAGGTGAAGAATCAGTTTTGCCAGCAACATTTGTTGAAGATGCTGTCTTTCCTTCATTGTGTTTTCTTAGTTCCTTTGTCAAATGTCATGTAGCTGAAATTGCATGTACTCATGTTTGAGTCTTCTATTATGTTTCATTGATCTAGGTTTCTATTTTTGTGCCAGTACAATGCTGTTTTTATGTTCATAGCTCTGTAATAAAGTCCGAGATCTACTTAGTATTGTTTTTCCTCTTTTTTTGTCCAAGATTGATTTGACTATCTGGGGTCTTCTGTGATACTATGTGAATTTTAGGATGATTACTTGCTCTGCTAAGAATGTTGTGGGTATTTTGATTGACATTGCATTGAATCTGTAGATTGCTTTTTTTTCCAAAGCCAATTTCTTATTGAAGCTCTGTGCATTTCATACAAAAATTATAAATCAAATCTAGACCCATGCCCTCCTCTCTGCCCCCCACCCCACCGGAGCTCATGCATTCTGCCAAAGATGTTTTTCATCTTTTTCTCAGTCTCTCAAAATTCTCAGTGCAGAAGTTTACTGTTTTGAGCAGAAGTTCACCATTTCATTCAGTTCTTTGACACAGTCTTTCTGTTGTCATTGTTGTTGTTGTCGTTGTTGTTGTTGCTATTCCTTCCAATATGCATCACTCCAAAATATGCACATATGCATGCCACATATACCATATATTTTAGCATCTTCAGCTTATGATTTTTTATTCTTTATTAGGCTGAAAGATGTTATGTTTGAAGGCTCCTCCTTGGCAAGCCCAAACCACCATCAATTCTGCCCTTGTGTTCCACAGTGGGGTTTTCCCTTCCCATGGTCACCAAATGAGGTCCAGTAATCACCATGTCCTGTCTTGATCTTCCTGTATTGGTCTCCATGATACAGCCTGGGGAGTCCAACAATGGCAGTCTATACTCTGAAGAGGCAGAAATCCCAGTAGTAGCTCAGTCCACAAGTTGGATGTCTCAGCAGTCTCCATCTGGCACTGAAGATTTGGAGGATTATTGGAGAGACATGAGTCTTCAGTCCATAATGGAAGGTTGAAAGGTTGTGTCTCATGTCTTTTAAGGATGGCAAAAGCAGTGGCAGCCACAGGGTAGCTGCACTTGCCAGTAAGACAGGCAAAACAACTGTGCTCTTTTTTTTTTTAATTTTGTCTTTTTACTAAGATCTCAAGTTTTATACCTGAAGTACAATTTCTTTGGATTTACTATTTATTATTTATTTATTTATTTATTTATTTATTTATTTATTTATTTATTTATTTATTGTTATACTTTCCTTTTGGATGTTTAAGGCCACACAGTTAGCCTAGATTAACCAAGGATTTTGTTTTCTCAAGGTCAGTTGAGGATCTGGTCCTCAAGGGTCACTCAGGATTTGGGGGAGTGGGGAGGGAGACCCTGGCTCCTTTTGGTTTTTCAGTCACCAGTTCTATCCACTCAAGGACAAAGTCAGGTCTTGCTAGACCAGACTTCCCTTTTTGAAGAATGAGCAGACTTTCCTCTTTATAGACTGGACACTGGCTGAAGTCCCATTAGTGGATCTCCAAGGCCTTCCTGCACAGGAAGATAGTGACTCACATTTGCAGGATATTTCAAGAGATGCCCCCATGTATAGTATCCTGGGCCTTAGTTGACCTCTGAGGGCAAGAAACAAAGTTATGCCTTAAGACCCTCAGCCAAATTGGTATGGACATTAAGTATGGTCCTTAAGCATCGAGAAAGGCTAAGTTACAGCAGCCTGATACTTTTAACTACTCTATAATATTTTAGAAAAGGCTTGGACAAGCTTAAGCAGCCTTGTATAGGAAATACTAAGAAACACTCCCATAAAATACTGTGGTTAGACATAATGTCATGACAAACTAGTTTTTTCCTCATTCCTTTGATCTTATATTACTGTAAAATATGAATACATATCCTCTATTCATATACCAAAACTTCCTAAGCCTGAAAATAAATTGCAGCTTAGTTCTAGAACCTGTTAAGGGAATCACAATATTAGAGCACAGTTGTTTTCAGATCACGAGGAATATAACATTAATGTTTCTCAGTTTACCTTACAACTAGGTACTTGGCACTAGCATCCACAGATGAGGGATATGATTCATTGTTTGTTTTTCTGAGACTGTGTTACTTCACTGAACATATTTTCTAGTTCCATCCATTTTCCTGCAAAGTTCATGATGTCATCTTTCTTTACTGCTGCATAGAACTCCATTGTATAGATGTACCACATTTTCTCTACACACTCATCAGTTGAGGGGCACTTAGGTTGGTTCTAGTTCTTCACTATTGTGAAGAGAGCTACAGTAAACATGGCTGTGCATGTATCTCTGTGGTAAGATGAGTATTGTGAGTACACACGCAGGAGTGGTAGGACTGGGTCAGGTGGCAAGCTCATTTTGAGTCTTCCAAGGGTTCTCCACACTGCTTTCCATAGTGGCTGTAGGAATTTAGATCCCCACAAGCAGTGTATGAGTGTTCCCCTTTCCCCACATCCTCTCCAGCACTTGGTATCATTTGTTTTCTTGATCCTATCCAGTCTTATGGGAGTCAGATGATATCTTAAAGTGGTTTTAATTTGCATTTCCTTAATTATTAGTGACATTGGACACTTTTTAAGATGTTTCTCAGACATCTCTAATTCCTCACTTGTGAAGTCTCTGTTCAGCTCTTTACTCCATCTTTTGAGTGAGCCATTTGTTTTCTTTCTTCTTTGCTTTTTGACTAGTTTATATATTCTGGAAATCAGTGCTTTGTCATATGTATCTGTAGTGAAGGTTTCCTCCCACTCTGTGTGTTTTCTCTTCTCTTCCTTGATTATTTCTTTTGATATACAAAAGTTTTTGAGTTTAATGAGGTCCCATTTGTCAATTGTCCATCTTATTTCCTGTGCAGCTGCTGTCTGATTTAGGAAGTCTTTTCCTATGCCTATGTCTTCTATAGATTGCTCTTTGTAATATGGTCATTTTCACAATATTGATTATATCAATTCACGACCATGGTAAATTTTCTATCTCTTTCATTAAAGTGTCTTTCTCTATTTCTTTCTTTAAAGATTTGAATTTTTCATTGTAAGGGTCATTAAAGACTTTGGTTAGGTTTATTTCTAAATATTTAATTTTGAGATTACTGTGAATGGCAGAGGGTCCTTGAGTGTTTTTGCCTAATTGCTTGTTATTGGGATATAGAAAGGCTACAAATATTTCTGAGGGGATTTTGTAACCTGACACTTTACAGAAAGTATTAATCATTTCTAGCATTTTTTTCTGATGGAGTTTTTGGAATGTCATATCTATAATGTCTTAAAATCTGAAAATAGAAGTAATTTTACCTCTTTTCTCCAATTAGTACTCCTTTAATTTTCTCCCTTCATCTTATTGCTCTTGTAAGAGTTTTCAAGCACTATACTGAAAAAGAGTGGAGATAGTGGACATCCTTGTCTCATTCCTGATTTTAATGGGAATGCTTCCAGTTTTTCTTCATTTAGAATGATGTTGGTTGTGGGTTTGTTGTATATAGCATTAAGTTTAGGTATGTTCCCTCAAGCCCAATTCCTCCTGTGACTCTCTCTCTCTCTCTTTTTTGTCTTTTTGAGATAGCATCTCCCTGGAATGAATGAATGTTGGATTTTATCAAAGGCTTTTTCTGTGTCTATAGAGAAGACCATCTGATTTTGTCTTTAAGTCCATTTATATGTTTTTTTTTATGGTTTTTTTTTTTTAATTTCTGTATGTGTACCACTGTACTGTCTGCATGCAGTTCTCCTGGAATTGGAGTTTCAGACGGTTCTCAGCCGCCATGTGGGTGCTGGGGATCGAACCCGGGTCCTCTGCAAGAGCGGTAGGTGCTCTTAACCGCTAGGCCATCTCTCCAGCCCTATTTATATGTTTTATTACACGTATTGACTTATGTGTATTGAACTATCCCTGCAACTCTGGAATTAAGTCAACTTGACTGTGGAGGATAGTCTTTTTGATAAGTGTCTGTATGATATTTGCAAGTGTTTTATTGAGTATCTTGGCATCTATGTTCATTAAGGATGTGGGCCTATAGTTTTCTTTTTTGTTGTATCTTTACCTATTTTGGGTATTAGAATGATACTGGCTTCATAGAAGGAGTTTGGGTGTTTTCCCCTCTGTTTTGGTCATTTTGAATTGGTTGCAGATCTTTGAATAGTGGAGTTCTGCTGTGAAGTCATCTGTGCCTGGACTTTTTTTAGTTGGGAGGTTTTGTATTACTGTTTCATCTTCCTTATTTGATATGGGAATGCTTAATCTGTTTATCTTTTTTGTTTGTTTGTTTGTTTAACTTTGGTGTGGTGTCCATGACTTTAGAAATGCATCCATTCCTTTTAGATTTTCAAATTTATTGGAGTATCAATTTTTAAAATATACCCTTACAATGTTTTGCATTTTTTCAGTATCCATGTGATGTTTCCCCTTTCATCTCTTATTTTGCTAAATTGTGTTTTCTCTTTCTTTCTTTGGGTTAACTGAGCTAAGTATCTGTCTATCTTGTTTCAAACTTTTTGTGTTTCTTGAGATTTGATTTTTATCCCAGAATGTAGTCAATTTTAGAAAAATTTGTGTGGACTGCTGAGTAGAAAAGATTCTTTGGTGCATGGGTTGAATATTCTATAGATGTCTGGTAGGTCCATTAAATGTAAGCTGTCATTTATTTCAGATGTCTCTATTTATTATTTGTCAGGTTGGCCCATCTATTGAAGATAGTGGGGTATTGAAGTCACCTACTATTACTGAATTGGGGTTAATCTGGGTTTTATAACTCTGAAGCAGTTTCTATGAAATTTGGTGCATATATGTTCATAATTATAATATCTTCTTGATCAATTGTTCCTTTGATTAGAATGAAGTGACCCTCCTTATCGCTTGTGATTAGTTTTAATTTGAAGTCTATTTTGTCAGATATTAGAATTACAGCACTTGCTTCTTACAGCGATTTCTTGGGATATGTTTTCCATTCTTTGACCCTAAGGTAGTGTTATCCTTGAAGGTGAGATGAGTTTCTTTCTTTCTTTCTTTCTTTCTTTCTTTCTTTCTTTCTTTCTTTCTTTCTTTCTTTCTTTCTTTCTTCATTTTTTTTTTTTTTTTGGTGTTTTTGAGAAAAGGTCTCCCTGTAGCCCCAGCTGGCCTGGAACATGCTTTGTAGACCAGGCTGTCTTTGAACTCTTGAACTCACAGAGATTTGCCTGCCTCTGTGTCCTGAGTGCTAGGATTAAAGGCATACCACCACACCAGGCTGAGATGAGTTTCTTGAATACAACAAAAAGATGAGCTTTCTTTCTTGATCCATTCTGCTAGACTGTATCTTTTGACTGAGAAATTGAGGCCATTAATATTTAATGTTATTATTAAACGATGTGTATTGGATACTATTATTTTAATTTCTTTATGTTTTTAGCCCTGTTTTGTGTTTCTGTTATTAGTCCTTTCTCTGTTTTTTTTTTTTTTTCCTGTAGCCTCTGGTGTATCCTCCTTCCCATATTTTGTCCTCTCTATTGCTTTGAGTATTTTCTGTAGGGCTTGTTGTTGTACATTGATTCACCCTATTCCTGTATTGAAAAATTTTCCATTCCCCTTCAATCATCATAGATAGTTTTGCCTGATAAAGTATTTGCATTCACATCCATCGTCCTTCAGATCTGGGAATATTTTGGCTTTTCTGGCTTTCATAGTTCATGTTGAAAAGTCAGCTGTAATTCTGATTGGTTTTCCTTAAATATAATCTCTTGTTTTTCTCTATCAGATTTTAATTTTTTTGGGGGGGGCGTCTTTTTGAGACAGGGTCTTTCTATAGCTCTGGCTGTCCTGGAACTCACTCTGTAGACCAGGCTGGCCTCGAACTCACAGAGATCGGCCTGCCTCTGCTCCCAAGTGCTAGGATTAAAGGCGTGCACCACCACGCCTGGCTATCAGATTTTAGTACTCTTGAATTTTTTTCTGTATTTTATTATGATATTTCATTGGCAGTTTCTGTTCTGATCATCTCTACTTGTTCTACGTGGTTCTTGAATTTCCATAGGTAAGTCTTTCATTAATTTAGGAAATTTTTCTTTTATAAGCTTGTTGAAGATCTGTTCGATGCCATTAGCCTGAGATTCTTCTTCTTGTAGGCCTGTATTTCATAGATTTGGTCTTTTCATGGTGGCCCAGATTTTCTGTATTTTGTTCCTGTGCTTCTTAAAATTCTACATAGTCTTTGCTTAAGAATACAGCTCTTCAACTTTGTCATCCAGTCCTGATACTGTTTTCTCTTCCATTCATTCTGCTCCTGAGGTTTTCTCCTGCAGTTTTCAAATTGCTTATTAAGTTTTTCAATTCCATGTTCATTTCCTTTTGGGTGTTCTTCACTATTTCTATGTCTTTTATGAATTCCCTTTTCAAGTCATGAGTTGTTTTCATTAAGCCACATATTTGTATATTCTTGGGCTTCCATCACAAGTTTCTACCTATCCTCTTTGAGGTGTTTGAGTTATCTGTTTGTATTTTCTTTACATTCTTTGAACATTTTTATAATTGTTCTTTTAAATTCTGCTTCCTGGGATTCTTCAGGGTGGTTCTTGTCATAGTGCACTTCTGTAGGACTAGTTGATTTTTTTGGGACAATATCCTTTTAGACTTCCATGTTATTTGTGGTTTTATGTTGCTGTTTGAGAATATGGATGTTCTTTGTTGGTTATGTGTCTGGTATGCTCTTCTATTCTGCTTTTCTTTAACTGAATTTTGGCTCTGTTTATGTGGTTTATATAACTTTGTTGCTTTTTGTTCAGTTTTAAAGCATAAATTCGGGTTCTTGCATGGAAGTAGACTGGTCTGGGTAGTTTGTGGGATAGGGTAGTAAGTAGGTTGGTCTGGTTAGTAAGATAGCTGGTGTGTGTGAGACAGATGAGGACCAGTAAAGTCTATGCTAGGGAGTTTAGCTAATCTGGGTTAAGAAGCTAATCCAATACCTGAGTTGGTAGTATAGTGGTGAGCATAGCTACCTTCCAAGAAGCTAATCCAGAGATCTGAAGCAGAGGAATTGGAGCCAGCCTGGGTCCAAGACTGGCAGGGTACCAGGAGGAGCAGGGCAAGAAGAATGGAAGAGATGTAGTGGGCAGGCTCTGACTTACCAGAGTCCTAGGTGGACAGGTCTGTCTGGCAGAACACAAGTCAGGGAAGATGGAGATGGGAACCACCTGAGTACGGGCTTTGCAATCTATGCTAGGAAGTTTAGCTAGTCTGGGTTAGTCCAGAGATCTGAGGCAGAGTGCATGACTCATTTTTAAGTGCAAAATTTAATCCAAATATTCCGCAATTTATGATTAGATGATATACTAATTAAACACATCATATATTGAACATGCACTCGATACAGTTAATCTACTAGACATCACAGCACAATACAATAAACAGTGTGAGTTGTTTAAATTGACGTTCACCATTCCTATCATGTATCATGATGAGAGTACAATACTGAATTTCCTACCCTTAAAAAATTTCAATGTTGAAAGTTCCACATGCAGTTGCATTGAATGGGCATCACTTCAGTACCATCATAAAGCCAAAGGATTATAAATTGAATCATTGAAACTTGGGAAGAATTTGATAAGTCAAAATTAGGAACACTGCTGTGCAACAGATGTCTATTAATCTTCAAACCTGTTACTGAAACAGCAACTCCTCATTTTCCACTCCCATCAGCCACTGGAGACCACTGTTCTATTCTGCATTCACAAGTTTTATTACTTTACATAGTTCATGTAAATGAAATCATGTAGTATTTTACTTCTGTGACTAGATTATTTCTCTGTATAAGGAACCTATATTATGTCACTAATATAAGGCTCTTATCAAAATAGAAAAACATGTAAGTTGAATGAATAATTATTTGCTAATATTAACAGATTCAGAGAATAACTTTAGGTGAAGACTAAGATTCTTGCTTTTAGCCTGGTAATGAGGTAGAATATCGTGGTGGTGGAACTCAGCTGCTCAGAGAGAGAGAGAGAGAGAGAGAGAGAGAGAGAGAGAGAGAGAGAGATTACTTTTATAACACAGCTCCTCACCACAAACAAAATAACATAAATTGGTAGACTTCTGAATCCATTTATAAGGTCAGTCACATCTCAAAGGCCTCAACTATGAATTCTGCTACATTGAGAGTCCAACCTTCAACACATGATCTAGAGGAGGTCATTTTGAATTCGAACTAACAGAGACCTAATCTACTGTCACTGTCCCTAGTGCCCATGTCTTTACACTCCCTTCTTTCATGTGAACACACAAATAATAACAGGCTGATCTGTATTTAGAGAGTGGAAATGGGATGTCCTGCCCTTTACTAGCCACTTTCACTTCCATCACCTTGACACAAAATGGATCAGACATGTTTGCATATTTATGCAGGGCTCATTGCTATTGAATTGATGGATACTGTTAGTCTTTGCTAAAAAAGCTAAAGCCATTTTTAAATGAAACTCCTGACTATATTTTCCTGAGGATACAGTTACAATCTGAGGTCACAATGATTAAAAGAGAAAACAGTAGATCTATGGAAATAAAATCTTTAGATACAAACCATCAAGCTTCAATGGAATGCAAATCAAAACAAAAACTTAGTAAAAAGAAAAAAGTAGAAAGTCAGGAAAACGACAGAGCAGAGTGAGAATGAGGTGAGAGCACAGTGCTTGAATTTTCCTGGACAGTTCACCTCACACAGGTCAACACACATAGGAGGTCATGGATGATGGGACAATGGGAGAGGTGGCTACCAAAAAGGTAGAAAGAATCTCAAGAAGAGATTCTCTTAAAATTAAACACAGAGAAGGAATAGGGTTCTGAGGTGACATTTGATGCAGAAATCATCATTTAGCAGTCAAACCAAATAAATTTGATTTGTTTTCCCTTGGAAAATTTGTGTCTTTTAGGTTTGAGAATTATGACTGGCTGCCAAAATTTCACAAAACAACATAAAAAAGAAATGTGGGCACTTTAGTGTTTGGTTTGGTATTATTGCTATTTTTATGTGTATAGGGATATAAGTACTATTCATGCTAACTTCCTAATTATCTGGTGGTTCATTACATATAGCAATTCTAAACAGCAAAAAATAAATAATTACAGCTCACAGCTTTATGTTTCATATGTATTTGTGATAATATTATTGTTAAAGAGAAATAGCAGGAATAAAATCATACACTTTGGCAATTTCACAGAGTCATTAATAACCACAAAATTCAAGTTCACTGGCAATTAGAATTATCTTGAGAAGTTATTTAACCACATTCTGTCACAGATTCTTTTCCTGTAAAGTAGAGCTGATAAAAGGTTCTTCTTCATAGTATTGTGGAGAAGATTCCATGTCTTAAATGTCTTAATACATTAAAACATGGTAGGTTCTTATTTTGTATTATGGGCTTTCTGAGAAATCACTATTTTAAATGATGCCTATTACTGTAGGAATATTATCATGGAAATAACCTAAAATTTTCAATTAAGTATATTTTCAGATCATTTTGCCAATTTAGATGTGAAGGAAAATTCCTTTATTGGGTTCTATGTTTTTAAAGCTATTCAGAAAATATGATTTTGTCAAGATAAGGAAGATTTATTTAAGTGAGAAGAGATTTTTTTCTCTGCTTAGGTCTATTCTAGGTCAGCATCACTTTGGAATTTCCAGCAAATCTTTCTATGCATCTACTGAGTTTTCCATGCAGAGCCCCATTTCCCTCTGACATAGTTATCTGCACACACTATTCTTAATTTTCCCCCATAGACTGCCATTTAGCGTATTTTCTCACTTCTGCATTTATCTCATTTCCCTTCATGAATTCCTTCTCGTTTGTCTTCCTTTTCACTTTTTTTTTTTTTTTTTTTTTGGTCTCCCTGTAGCCTCAGCATGACTGGAACTCACACGCAGACAAGACTGGCCCTGGTCTCACAGAGATCCACCTGTCTCTGCCTTCCAATTCCTGGGATTACAGGCATTTGCCATCACAACCAGCTTCTTCCTCTCCACTCATACTTTCTACTTCCCATGTTCCCAGAAGTCTTTGAGCTCTTGCTGCCTCCTACACATTATCACTTTGTTATTTAAAGTTTCTTTATGTTAATTTCTACATTGGTATTAACCAGATAGATGCAACATTTTCCTCCCTGCCCTTAAAAAGTTCTTATTTGCTTTGATAACTGTTCTGTGCCCTCTATGTCTGTGTCCTCCACCTTTCCTGCTGTACTCTACCTCTTGTTATTTCTCAACCATATTTACTATTACATAAGCCTCACAGGAGTTTGATCTAGGGTAAAAAGTATCTGGGCTAGTTTTTTAAGTTACAATCTGAGAGACCTACCTTGGGCCAGGCACTGAACCCAGGTAAAGCATCATCCACATCCTGTACATCTGTACTTTGATGCTCATAGAATTACTCTGTAACTCAAAGGAGGCAACCTAACCAAGAAGTAAGGTTCAATCTTTATGAATGGCTGCTTAACCAATATGATAATTGCTCCATCAGGTATCACTCTTACTTCTAGCTGAACAAGTGTTAGTTTTCATTTCATCCTATTCCTATTGATGATTATCACACTCAGACCATTATTCTCCAAACTCAACTCTGCTTTCTTCGCTTTTTAGAGCAATGGTTCCAAATCACTGGCATTTTCTACCTGTGTCACAAGCTGCTTCTATCAATACTAGGTCTGTGCTGTTCTTGCTGTCTTTTGTCTGGTGAACATGTATTTTACAGTGGCTTGCATATTTTCTTATTTGAAATCTTCTCAGAGAGTAGTGCATACCTATTCCTGCAGACGTTATCTTCATTAAGAATTATTTACTGTCACATCTGTTACTCCTGTTCCCTTTCATTTCATTAATATCTCCAAATTCTTGCACAGTGACAGGCATATTCCTTACATGTTTAAGAACCACTTGTTGAACTGGAAGGTCAGGTTATCCTTTTGATCACATGACTATAGATCAATGCTACTTTAAGAATTCTACAGTTTGGACCTGAGCTCTGAGCACATGTGAATTCTGGTTATCTCTGCTTGATTAGGCACATTAATTTCTCACAAGCAAGTGTGCTTCTGTATAAATGAATCACCTGATAACTCTCATTTACTGTTTATTCACTGTATGCCAGGACTATGTGCTTATACATTTACACTTTCTTATTTAATATTTAAAAGTACTCTGTTATATCTATTTTATTCCCACTTACAAATAATAAAGCTGAGGAGAGAAATATTTACCTTGACAGCTAAATTAGTCACATTATTAGAATTCTTGTGTCCACTTTTGCATTGTTAAAACACTGAACCCATCAAATCAATAATATCATTCCTCTTGCAATAAAATCCCCTAATGACTTGAATGTACTGAAGAGAAAGTATCTGCTCTGAATGTCTTTTAATGTCCTTCATGATCTGAACCCTGATTACTTGTGCTTCATCACATACCATTTTCCCTATCTTTTAGAGTAATGAGGAAATTAAACTCTTTTTTGATTGAAGCTTTGTGCATTTCAAACAAAATTTCAAATCAAATCTAGACTCCTGCCCACCTCCTTGCCTCCCACCCCAACAGAGCTCATGCATTTTGCTAAATATGCTTTTCATCTTTATTTTAGTCTCTCTCAAAATTCTCAGTGCAGAAGTTTACTGTTTCAAGCGGAAGTTCACTGTTTCAGTCAGTTCTTAGACCCAGTCTTTTTGTTGTTGTTGTTGTTATTCCTTCCAATATGCATCACTCTAAAATATGCATGCCACATATATCATAGGTTTTAGCATATTCAGGTTATTATTTTTTTCTTTATTAGGCTGAAAGATGTCATGTTTGAAGGCTCCTCCTTGGCAAGCCCAAACAACCATCAGATCTACCCTTGTGCTCCACACTGGAGTTTTCCCTTCCCATTGTCACCAAATGAGGTCCAGTAAGCACTGCATGCTATCTTGATCTTCCCATACTGGTCTCCATGATACAGTCTGGGTAGTCCAACAATGGCAGTCTATACTCTGAAGAGACTGAAATCCCAGTAGTATCTCAGTTCACAAGTTGGATGTCTCAACAGTCCCCATCTGACACTGAAGGTTTGGAGGATTCTTGGAGAGA